>JAAALK010000283.1:96795495-97041411 GCA_019279435.1 Zizania palustris | reverse complement strand
TTCTCTCTTGCAGCAGAAGACCCCAGTTGAAAAGACTGGTCTAAATATTTCGTCGACGGGGGGCACAGACCTTGATTATCGGGGATTTGGGGATTTCTCCCCCCTGCCGCCATAGATGTCGCTGCTGGCATCGAAGCTGCCGCCGCTGCTGCTGCTGCCGCCTGCTGCCGAGCCAAGGCCGAGGGAGGAGCGGATTGACGAAGTGTTTTTCCTGCCAGAGCTCTAGGGGCTAAATGGCTTCCACAAAGGCCTTCGTGAATTTCTCGTAGAATTTCTTGGCCTTCGGCTTGAGATATACATCGAAGTAGAGGGGAACATACTCCGGCCTTGTATAATATACCGTTGATTAACTGATAGCTTCTGGCTCTGAGCTTTAATCTGGACAATTGGGGCTCTTCGGGCAAATTTGTTCCTCCTTGCAAGAGTTCTATGATCGAATCTTTCCAATCTGCACTAGGAATGCAGAGAATCTCTGCAGAGGCAATTTGTGGCACCGAAGGTATATTGAGCTCCTCATAGAAAGCTTCTTCAGGCACATCCACAGCTCCAGCTGCAGCCTTCGCTAAAATGTCCGCTTGCACATTTTCAGCTCTTGGTATACTCCGAATGGAAATACCCTTGAAGTGTGCATCGATCTTGCGGATTTCTTCCAAGTATTTTGCAAGCTGTGGATGTCGAACTTGAAAACTTTTGTCTACGTGCCCTGCTACTATCTGAGAATCTGTCTTTATGATTATTCTTGTAGCCCCTAGAGCACGTGCTTTCCGGAGTCCCAATAAAATCCCTTCGTACTCCGCTATATTATTGGTAGACTTAAAGTTGAGTCTTGCGGAGTACATTGCTCTTTGCCCTGACGGTGAAATCAACACTGCCCCAATGCCTGCTCCGGATGCTTGAAAAGCCCCATCGGAGTAAACAGTCCAAACTCCGTCATCTGATTTCTCCGGAGTCAAATTCGCAGGTGGAGTCCACTCTGCTATGAAGTCTGCTAGGACTTGAGATTTGATAGCTGTCCTTGCCAAGAAAGATATGCCGAAGGGTGCTAGCTCGACTGCCCACTTTCCAATCCTTCTAGTGGAATCTTTGCTTCGGAGCATATCTCCTAAGGGATATGAAGTTGGTACAATTACATTGTGAGCCAAAAAATAATGCCTTAGCTTCCTCGAAGCCATTATCAGAGCATAGAGAACTTCTCAAGTTCGGAGTATCTTGTCTTCGCTCCTGACAATGCTTCGGATACAAAATAGACAGGATTTTGGACCAACTTTCCATTGAAATCCACTTCTCTGACAAGGACTGCGCTGACAGCTGATCCTGTAGCTGCAAGGTACATGAGTAGGGTTTCGTCCGCAGTAGGCACCGTGAGTGTAGCAAGATTACTGAGATAATCTTTAATATCTTCGAAGCTTTTCTGACACTCCGGTGTCCATGCAAAATCTTCGGACCCTTTCAAAGCTTTGAATATTGGCAAGCTCCTCTCCGCAGACCTTGATAAAAACCTGCTAAGTGCGGCCAGACGTCCAGTCAGCTTTTGCACTTGCTTTAAATTCTCCGGAGGAGCCATCTTCTGCAGCGCGGTTATTTGAGTAGGGCTAGCTTCAATTCCCCTGCTTGAAACTAAATACCCTAACAAATTTCCAGCCTTAGCTCCGAATATACATTTTTCGGGGTTAAGACGGATCCCACATGCCCGAAGGCTATTGAATGTTTCTGCTAAGTCTAGGCTATGTTGGTGCTTTAAAGCACTCTTTATTACAATATCATCCATATAGGCCTCCACATTGCGACCTAGTTGATGACCTAGAGCCTTAGCAACTAATCTTGAAAAAGTAGCCCCGGCATTTCTTAGGCCGAAGGGCATTCTTACATAGCAGAAGACTCCCGAAGGAGTTACAAAGCTTGTCTTGATTTCATCTTCGCGCTTCAACCATATTTGATGATAACCAGAATACGCGTCAAGGAAGCTTAGTAACTCCGAACCTACAGTGGAGTCAACTAGTTGATCAATTCGGGGCATGGGGTAGGGGTCACGTGGGCATGCTTTATTCAGGGATGTGAAATCAATGCACATGCGCCACTTCCCGGAAGACTTCTTCCTGACGAAGACTGGGTTGGCTAACCATTCTGTGTGAGCCACTTCTCTGATAATCCCAGCCTTCAGCAGTTTTTCAACTTCGTCCTTAGCTAGGGCAGCTCTCTCTGCGGACATCTTCCGGAGTCCTTGTCGAATAGGCCGGGCCTTCGGGTTTACAAGTAAACTGTGCTCAATGATATCCCGATCGACTCTGGTGATATCTTCGTCAGACCAAGCGAAGACATCCAAATTTTATTCCACTACCTTTTCTAAGGAAGTTGCAACTTCAGGAGGTAAATCTTTACCAAATTGAAAAGTGTATTCTTTACCATCTTTAACAATAACCTTCGTTGCAATCTCTCCTTCGGGACTTGGTCTCGGAAAAGACTTCTTCGAAGCTTCGGAGGAGGCTGAAAAAATTTCTTCATTATCCTGCACACTGTTTATTTGCCTCGGATCAAGAGGGGGACCGTGACCATACTCCGCCCTCCTAGCAATGGCTTGATCTCCGAAGATTGTTAGGACTCCTGCTTGTGTGGGCATCTTCATGCACAAGTAGTTGTGATGCGCCACAGCTCCGAACTGATTCAACATGCCCCGCCCGAAGATGACATTATAAGCATACGGGGCATCTATCACATCAAAAATAACTTCTTCAGTCCGGGCTAATAAACCTTCCCCGAAGGTAACTTCTAGGCCTATCTGGCCAAGTGCATCGAGCGGAGGTCCTGCAAAGCCTTGCAGAGGACGAGCCGCTGGGAGGAGATGCTTCCGGGAAATGCATAACTGATCGAAGGCTTGCACAAAAATGATATCTGCCGAACTACCTCCGTCAATTAGCACCCTTCGGACTTCAGTCCCTGCAATATCAGCAGTGATAACCAATGGATCTGCATGCGGGAACTTAATACCAGCTGCATCCTCCGCAGAGAAAGATATCGGAACATGAGACCACTCCGGCATTGCAGCTGCAGATGACGAAGTTCCAATATGACCTACTTCCCGAACGTACTCTCTTCGCTGTCTCTTGGACATGCTTCCGAGGGTACCTCCTCCGGAGATAGGGAGAACTACTCTCTTTCCTCTATCTTGCCCTTCCTCTTGCTTCGGAGGTGGCATAACATTGGTCACCGGAGGGTGCCTTGCAGCATCAAAATTTTCTATCCGCGCCACAGCTTGGACCGGCTCTGGACGCGTTGCTGCTGGACTTCGGTCGGTACTGCCTCGACCCGAAGTTCTCTCCAAGTACTCTCCCCTTAGGGTAAGGATAGTCTTGCAAGTGTCAGTTGCATGGCTTCGATTTTCTCCATGAATACAGCAAAAAAAGGTCTGGCCCTTGCCAGCCATTTTCCCTGGCGGCCTCCAGCCGCTGGCCTTGTTCCCCGCAGACTGTAGAGCTCTTGGTGCAAACTTCTGTGGGGGTGCAATATTCAAGACTTCAGAGCGAGGGTGCTTTTGCCCTCTTCTTCTATCATGTTGCACTTCGAAGACTGGTTCCTGCGGCTGTGCCGAAGTCTTCACTTCTGCTTTAACTTCTTGCAATACTGTCGAAGTAGCAGCAGTCCTTCGAAGCCAACCCTCTTCTGACCTCGCATACTCCTCGAAATATGACATCAACTGTGACACTGAGGAGATGCTCTTCCGATGCAGTTTATCCAGAAGGCCTTGATGACTGACGCCTTCCCGAGCCGCATCAACCACTGAGGATGTGGACAGCCCCCGAATCTGCGACTTCGTATGAGCGAAGCGCTTAAAGTACTGCCTCAATGTTTCTCCGGGGAGCTGTTTCACTTGGAAAAGGCTTCCTGTTGACATAGGAGGCACGAAGGTGCCCTGAAAGTTACTTATAAACTTCCTCTTCAACTGCGACCAAGAATTGATTGATCCTGGCTTTAAAGACCAGAACCATCTCAACGCCACTCCTTGAAGATCTAACGGGAAGCACTTCGCCATAGTGTCTCTGACTCCGCCACTAGCCTCAATTGCTAAGGCATAAGAACGCGCGAACTCTCCGGGATCTTCATCTCCGGCATACTTGCAGAGCTTCGAAGTTTTAAACTTTGGATCAAAGCGAACCTTCTGCAGCTCAGGATGCAACGGAGATTCATTGTCGTAGGAGGCGTTCTCTGGGGCTTCAGGATAACCAAGATCGTCGTCTTCGGGCACTTCGGGAATAGTTGAGGTGGCTTGAGAGCGAAGCCTGTTCGCACCTTCTTGTCGCCACCTTGCTACCTCAGCTTGAAGGTTGGCCATTTGAGTGGCCATATCTCCAAGGCTATCTTCATCTCCTCCGGAAGGACCTTCCGGGTCTTGAGAACTGGTAGGATCAGTTCGAATCGGGATGGAGGGTGGAGGAGTGACTCCGGGCGGTCGGAGTATGGAAGGGGTTGGCGGAGAGGTTTCGTATCCTCGAGGGATAGAATCCCCTTCCGGAGTTTGAGGTGGAGGGAGAGTCGAAGACCCTCCGACTTCAACTGTGTCGAAGGGTATCTCTCCGGAGATCCGAGAGGACCTCCGAGTGGGATTGCGAGGTGCGCTCCGCTTAGGAGGCATGATGTAAGAAGTTGGTAGAGAACGAAGTTTTTCGGACTAGGTTCCCCACGGACGGCGCCAACTGTTGGCGTAAAAGATTACGCTAACAGGTTTCTGTGGAAAAGAAACTAACAAACGAAGTGTTTGTGAAGCAAACTCTTCTAAGCCTCCGAAAGGATAATAACTTAGAATAGTTCGAAAGTGTGTATTGAATAACTTGTATTCGGTCCCTATTACAGGGTGAAATGGGGGGTATTTATAGGCCCAAATATTAAGGAAAAGACCTATTTACCCCTCTATTACAACCGACATAGTGGAAACTATTCGGTTCCCTTAATAGGGCTAAAATGGTAAAAGACTAATCTAATAAGAAAGAAGATAAGCCTTCCATCTTAGCTGGCAGAAAAGATCTTGGAGGGCATTAGTTCGAAGATGTACTTCGAACCTATGCCTATCTTCGTGCTTCTAACCAGATTCCGGGCATCTTCGAAGATGATCTTTGGAGAACCTTCGAACCTTCTGACTGCCTTTATGCTGCTTCGGCAATAACCCCGAAGATGAGATATTTTCCCCCAACAGTAGCCCCTCGAATACGCTTCTCCGTTCGACCTGTAACGTTAGGAGAGCAGTATACGGAAAGAAAAGATAACCAATCATAGGGGTTATTAATTTTTATTTCATCTTCGAAATGCATGAAGATATGAACTTCGAATCAATCTTCAGGTAGTTATTTTTCGAACTACCTTGGAACCGACTCCGGAAGTTCAAAAGTCTTATAGACTTAGAGAAAATAGCCGTTAAGTTTCTGTTTCTAACGGAAACTACAGTAAACGTTAATCTCAAGGAAAAGTAACGGCAGGAATGCGAAACGACATGGGTTAACGGTAAAAAGTGAAGTCTAGCCTATAAATAGAAGGCCTAGAAGTTACCTGGTTACCTTTTCATCGTATTCTCGCATTCAAAAACTTTTTAGCCTCTTGAGTTCTTGAGCCCTAGCCTCCATTTCTTCAGAGCAATCCGGTGATCGCGATGGTGAAGACTAAGGGATCCGCTCCTCCCTCGGCCTTGGCTCGGCAGCAGGCGGCAGCAGCAGCAGCAGCAGCGGCAGCTTCGATGCCAGCAGCGACATCTATGGCGGCATGGGGGAGAAATCCCCAAATCCCCGATAATCAAGGTCTGTGCCCACCGTCGACGAAATATTTAGACCAGTCTTTTCAACTGGGGTCTTCTGCCTACAAGAGAGAATCGCTAGCAATGGCAGTAGAAGGGAAAATTAGTACCGGAGTAATGATTCGCAAGCCTGGAAAAGAGCTTATTCCGTCACCGAAGCCTGGAGAAGTGGTTGTATTCGAAGCCTTCTTCGAAGCCGGCTTGGGTCTTCCTGCAGTGGACTTCTTGGCAGAAGTTTTGGATCTGTTTCATGTAACCCTCCCCCAATTATCTCCGAATGCAGTAGCTAGGTTAGCTATCTTCGAATGGGCGTTGAGAGCCGAAGGTTGCGAGGGGAGGGCAGAAATCTTCGCTGCACTTCATAGAGCAACTTGCCAGCCGAAGACCTTCGTAGGCTCCGGAGGTGAGAAAGTGGTGGTTGCCTTTGGAAGCATTAATTTTAGGCTTCGAGACGAATATGCCCTGCAATTCCCTGCTAAGGCCATCAATGCAAGATGGTATACTGACTGGGTGATGAGGTGGTTCTATGCCGAAGTTGGGGCAGGTAACTCTCTAGCTGGACCTTTGAAAGAGATTCAATTCCAGAAGGAAGCCTTAGTGCAACCTAACGAAGGCCAGCTCGAAGCTCGTCTTAACTTGCTTCAGAAAATTAGCCGAAGGTTAAGCATGCGGGACTTAGCCGAAGAATTCCTCGGACTGCAAATTCCTCCACTGATGGCCAACTGGCCTATCATCTTCGAAGATGAT
This sequence comes from Zizania palustris, assembly GCA_019279435.1. Classification (NCBI taxonomy): domain Eukaryota; kingdom Viridiplantae; phylum Streptophyta; class Magnoliopsida; order Poales; family Poaceae; genus Zizania; species Zizania palustris. Next base: position 97,034,888 of record JAAALK010000283.1, on the reverse strand, counting down.
TCTGAAGGTGGTCTCCGCAAGATCAACTTAACTTCGAGCCCTGCAGGTAACTTCGAAACCAACATGCATTGTACATATTTACTTCGAAGAAAAAACTAACTTAAATTATTTTTAGCTTCTTCAGCCCCTATTACTTCGAGCAAATTGTAAGGGCTTCGGAGAAGATTCTGGGTGCCCCAACTCCGACTGAAAAAGAATGGCGAATTAAATTGGTCGGGAGTTGGGAAAGGTTTAACAGAGTATGGGGAATGCTGAAACTCACTCCTCCCCCTCTGATGGATTGGGTGCCTTCGGAGAAAGGGCCCCAGAAGAGGAAAGCCGAAGCTGGGACTTCGAGTTCAGCAAAAACTCCGGTGAAGAAGGTGGCTCGGAAACCAAAAAACCTAGCACCTTCGGATCCTACTCCTTCGAGCCCGAGGGCTTCGGTTTCCGACTCCCAAGAAGAAACAGGGAGATTGCTTGTGCGTCTGATGGAAGAGAATGAAACTCAAAGGACTGCACAAGCCGAAGTACCTGCGAACGTACCGGAGTCCGGAGATAATGTTGATCAACCAAGGACTTCGGTAGTTCAAGAAGATGTAACTCAGGACGGAATTCCTGTGAATGAAAGTGGGGTCGAAGTCACTATGGCTTCGATTTTCGAAGAAGCAACGAGGACTGCCCAGGACGATGCTCCTGCAGTCCAAGATTTAACGGCTGATTCGGATGAAGAATTAGCCTTCGATCCACCGAACAGTCCGACGATGACTCCTCTGCAAAATGTCGAAGGAAGACTTCGAATAACCTTTTTGTATTTATTTGAGTATTTATACTATGTATAATACTTTTCATTATTTTACAGAGTCCACTCCTATGGAAGAAGTCCGTCAAGAGGAAATAATTCCTGGACCTTCGACGACTTCGGAGCCAGCCCCGAGAGTTACTCAAAAGGGACCTGGAAGAGGCAAAAGACAAATAGAGCCCCTGCCTGCTATAAGCTCCGAATCAACTCCGTCTGATTCAACAGACGAGAGCCAATCTTCCAGGGAGGGTCAAACTCCAGTGGCTCCGAAGACCAAAGGCCAAAGCTCCGGTCCTTTGTTGAACGAAGATGACCAAGAGGCAATAAGCATGCTCCCCTTGTTGGCTCCTTTCTTAGGGCAAACAACTGGTCTTCGGACTTTGCTCGAACCTTTGGATCGAGCTAGCCGTGACATAGGGGAGACCAAATTAGTGGCCATCCTGAGCAAGGCTGACAGGACGGAGCTTAATGCCGTTATTGAACGTACAGCCTACCAGGTACGAAGTAACTGCGAAATATTATAGAATTCATCTTCGAATAAATATTTACTTTAGTTTTTTATTTTGACAGCAAACTGTCTTGGCCCGAGCTGCAAGTCTATGCAATGACGAAGAAATCGCTCGGCTTCGGGAAGAAAATAGTGCTCTTCAAAGGAATTTTAACATCTCCGAAAGTCGAGTGGCTCAAATGGACAATATAATATCGCAGTGGTAGCTATTGAATATTTTTCTAAGTGGGTAGAAGCAGAGCCCTTAACAGCTATCACTTCGAACAATGTACAGAAATTCTTCTGGAAGAACATTATTTGCCGGTTCGGAGTGCCTAGATATCTCACAGTTGATAACGGAACACAGTTCGACGCAGAACCCTTCAGGAAGTTTTGCGAAGACCTAGGCATTCAACTATGTTTTGCTGCAGTGAGACATCCTCAGTCGAATGGAGCTGTAGAGCTAGCCAACTGTTAACCCAGAAGAACACTTTGACCACTGAGAATGCTATGCTTTCTGGGGTTTTGGACGAAGTCACTTCGACGAAGGATGCGCTGAACGAAGATAAGTTGAAGTCTGAGAAGGTGGCTGCGGAGGTTATGAATCAGTTGTTAGATGTCCTAGAGTACTTCGGTACTACCGGAACTCTCCCTTCTGACGATAACATCAGCCTTCTGCGCCAGTTGAAAAGGATCCAAGGGGTGGCGAAGCAGATGAAGACGGCGGGCATTAGATACGGAGAACTCTCCGGACAAGTGTCTGCTGTTGGTCTACTTCGCTATTACGAAGATCTGGGCCGATTAATAACTCCGGACGCAGGAGGGGGTCCAATCACCTTCGACGACGAGCGACTTCTAAAACCTTCCGAAGGTGTGGCTGCTGCCTGGCGAGCCTTCCAAACCTCTTGGAGAACCGAAGGTCGTTCTGCGATCAAGGCTTGGATTGACGAAGGCCAACGCCAGAAGCACGCTCGGACTCAAGCTTCGAGCAGTCAACCTCCTTCGAACCCGCAGGTTTAGGAATATTTTAGGATTTCTAACCATGTAAAGCTTTATGCTTGTAAACATTTATCAATGAAAATCTTGTTTGTCATATTTTTAGGCTTTGCCTCTTATGGAAGATATCGAAGTGTTAGAGCTTAACAACGAACTTCGTTCATTGTGGAACACCTTCGAACTTCTAAAGAGTTATAAGCGTCCTCGATTTCTTATTCCTCGAGATGACTCCGGCGTAATTGCGCACGAAGTAATCAAAGATGTATTGTCTTATATTAAAGAGGAAGATAAATAGGTTGACGCAAACACTTCGTCTTCTAAAGACACTAACTGGTCTAAAGACGAAGGTGAAGCCCAAAATAAAAGATCTGAAGATCTTAGAAGCTGGGAAAGAAGCCCCGAGCGGCGTCAAACTTGGGCCGAGCTTCAACAAGAGCAGAAGGATTTTAGAGCTTCGAGGGGGAGGAAGAGAGTTAAACGTAAAGTTCTTAGAACTTCGGATGTTGGAACTAGTCGTTCCACCCCTAGCTCTCGGGACCGAAGAGGTCTCCGATTCCTTCTTGGTATAGATACCAATTTTTCATAGTGTAATCTGTAAACACATTTATTTCAATAATGAATGCCGATTTAAAATTGTCTCCATATTTACTAGCCCCTCTTTGGGTATAAGCAACTTAGAAATGTATTCAAAGATGGTTATGCGCAAAGAAAAAACTTCGGAGTACAATTTTTTGGGGGTTCGGAGCCCCTCTGTCATTTAAAGATCTTTTAAAATCTTATGAAATGTCTTCGACTTTTTTGTAGTCAGAAGAATGGTAATTTATTACCTTTGTTTTACGAAAGAAATCAATTGAGATAACTTTCAGGACACTTTAGTGTCTTAAGAAATTTGTCACTTTGGACTTATATTAACAGACATTCGAAGCTCATGGCTCAAATGCTGTTTTGCTTTAGCCACCTTCGGCTTGTCTTTGCGATCTCTGACGAACCAATGGTTCGGAGTTTACAATGGTCTCTTTGGACTCTTTTTACGGATGTCTACCAGCCAATGGCTTGGACTCCGTATAATTTAGCCACCTTCGGCTGTTTTTGCAGAAGTCTACCAGCCAATGGCTTGGACTTCGCAGATTTTGGCCACCTTCGACTCTTTTTACGGAAGTCTGCAAGCTGCAGCTTGGACTCCGTAGATTTTGGCCACCTTCGGCTCTTTTTATGGAAGTCTACCAGCCAATGGCTTGGACTCCGTAGAATGTGGTTTTGGGCTCTTTTACGGATGCCTACAAGCCGTTGGCCTGGGCTCCGGATTATGTCAGCCACCACGTCGGAGGCTTCGAACTTTATGGGTTCGAAGTCCGAAAATACAACCCAGCTTAATGACACTTCCCTCTCGGTTGACCCCGCGGTTCCAGTGCGTCCACTCGGAAGCTGGAAGTCTATGAGGGGAAGGCAACTATCAGGGTCATATGCTTTATTAATTTAGAGGTGATTACAAGTGAATTACAAGGAGCCCTTATGCAAAGTATCGCTTTAGGTGCTCCGCATGCCAAGTATGTGCTAACTCTTCACCTTCTAAATTAGCTAATTTAAATGAACCAGGGCGCCCTGAGCGGACAATTAAATATGGACCTTCCCATTTATTGCCTAACTTCCCTGGTGCTATAATGCTTCGTAGAACAAGATGACCCGGCCTTAACTCACTGAGCTTAACCTTCGGGTCATACCAAGTCTTCGTCTGCTGATGATACTTTGATAAATTAGCTACAGCCCGAAGTCTTGTTTCTTCTGACAAATCTAACGAAGCGTGTCTTTCTTCTTCAATGTCCGGTTCGGTGCTGCGAAATGATCCCCCTTTGAGCTCCGTCGGAGTCATAGCTTCATCTCCGAATAGTAGTCTGAACGGAGTAAAACCTGTGGACCTTGTTTGCGTAGTCCGAATGGACCACAGAATCTTCGGAAGCTCTTCGGTCCACAGTCCCTTTGATAATCCAACTATTCTTCGATTTAGCCCTGATAAAATATTTCCATTGGCTCGCTCTACAGCTCCATTCGACTGAGGATGTCTCACTGCAGCAAAACATAGTTGAATGCCTAGGTCTTCGCAAAACTTCCTGAAGGGTTCTGCGTCGAACTGTGTTCCGTTATCAACTGTGAGATATCTAGGCACTCCGAACCGGCAAATAATGTTCTTCCAGAAGAATTTCTGTACATTGTTCGAAGTGATAGCTGTTAAGGGCTCTGCTTCTACCCACTTAGAAAAATATTCAATAGCTACCACTGCGATATTATATTGTCCATTTGAGCCACTCGACTTTCGGAGATGTTAAAATTCCTTTGAAGAGCACTATTTTCTTCCCGAAGCCGAGCGATTTCTTCGTCATTGCATAGACTTGCAGCTCGGGCCAAGACAGTTTGCTGTCAAAATAAAAAACTAAAGTAAATATTTATTCGAAGATGAATTCTATAATATTTCGCAGTTACTTCGTACCTGGTAGGCTGTACGTTCAATAACGGCATTAAGCTCCGTCCTGTCAGCCTTGCTCAGGATGGCCACTAATTTGGTCTCCCCTATGTCACGGCTAGCTCGATCCAAAGGTTCGAGCAAAGTCCGAAGACCAGTTGTTTGCCCTAAGAAAGGAGCCAACAAGGGGAGCATGCTTATTGCCTCTTGGTCATCTTCGTTCAACAAAGGACCGGAGCTTTGGCCTTTGGTCTTCGGAGCCACTAGAGTTTGACCCTCCCTGGAAGATTGGCTCTCGTCTGTTGAATCAGACGGAGTTGATTCGGAGCTTATAGCAGGCAGGGGCTCTATTTGTCTTTTGCCTCTTCCAGGTACTTCGGCTTGTGCAGTCCTTTGAGTTTCATTCTCTTCCATCAGACGCACAAGCAATCTCCCTATTTCTTCTTGGGAGTCGGAAACCGAAGCCCTCGGGCTCGAAGGAGTAGGATCCGAAGGTGCTAGGTTTTTTGGTTTCCGAGCCACCTTCTTCACCGGAGTTTTTGCTGAACTCGAAGTCCTAGCTTCGGCTTTCCTCTTCTGGGGCCCTTTCTCCGAAGGCACCCAATCCATCAGAGGGGGAGGAGTGAGTTTCAGCATTCCCCATACTCTGTTAAACCTTTCCCAACTCCCGACCAATTTAATTCGCCATTCTTTTTTAGTCGGAGTTGGGACACCCAGAATCTTCTCCGAAGCCCTTACAATTTGCTCTAAAGTAATAGGGGCTGAAGAAGCTAAAAATAATTTAAGTTAGTTTTTTCTTCGAAGTAAATATGTACAATGCATGTTGGTTTCGAAGTTACCTGCAGGGCTCGAAGTTAAGTTGATCTTGCGGAGACCGCCTTCAGAATCATCTTCGAAGATGATAGGCCAGTTGGCCATCAGTGGAGGAATTTGCAGTCCGAGGAATTCTTCGGCTAAGTCCCGCATGCTTAACCTTCGGCTAATTTTCTGAAGCAAGTTAAGACGAGCTTCGAGCTGGCCTTCGTTAGGTTGTACTAAGGCTTCCTTCCGGAATTGAATCTCTTTCAAAGGTCCAGCTAGAGAGTTAGCTGCCCCAACTTCGGCATAGAACCACCTCATCACCCAGTCAGTATACCATCTTGCATTGATGGCCTTAGCAGGGAATTGCAGGGCATATTCGTCTCGAAGCCTAAAATTAATGCTTCCAAAGGCAACCACCACTTTCTCACCTCCGGGGCCTACGAAGGTCTTCGGCTGGCAAGTTGCTCTATGAAGTGCAGCGAAGATTTCTGCCCTCCCCTCGCAACCTTCGGCTCTCAACGCCCATTCGAAGATAGCTAACCTAGCTACTGCATTCGGAGATAATTGGGGGAGGGTTACATGAAACAGATCCAAAACTTCTGCCAAGAAGTCCACTGCAGGAAGACCCAAGCCGGCTTCAAAGAAGGCTTCGAATACAACCACTTCTCCAGGCTTCGGTGATGGAATAAGCTCTTTTCCAGGCTTGCGAATCATTACTCCGGTACTAATTTTCCCTTCTACTGCCATTGCTAGCGATTCTCTCTTGCAGGCAGAAGACCCCAGTTGAAAAGACTGGTCTAAATATTTCGTCGACGGTGGGCACAGACCTTGATTATCGGGGATTTGGGGATTTCTCCCCCCTGCCGCCATAGATGTCGCTGCTGGCATCGAAGCTGCCGCCGCTGCTGCTGCAGCCGCCTGCTGCCGAGCCAAGGCCGAGGGAGGAGCAGATCCCTTAGTCTTCACCATCGCGATCACCGGATTGCTCTGAAGAAATGGAGGCTAGGGCTCAAGAACTCAAGAGGCTAAAAAGTTTTTGAATGCGAGAATACGATGAAAAGGTAACCAGGTAACTTCTAGGCCTTCTATTTATAGGCTAGACTTCACTTTTTACCGTTAACCCATGTCGTTTCGCATTCCTGCCGTTACTTTTCCTTGAGATTAACGTTTACTGTAGTTTCCGTTAGAAACAGAAACTTAACGGCTATTTTCTCTAAGTCTATAAGACTTTTGAACTTCCGGAGTCGGTTCCAAGGTAGTTCGAAAAATAACTACCTGAAGATTGATTCGAAGTTCATATCTTCATGCATTTCGAAGATGAAATAAAAATTAATAACCCCTATGATTGGTTATCTTTTCTTTCCGTATACTGCTCTCCTAACGTTACAGGTCGAACGGAGAAGCGTATTCGAGGGGCTACTGTTGGGGGAAAATATCTCATCTTCGGGGTTATTGCCGAAGCAGCATAAAGGCAGTCAGAAGGTTCGAAGGTTCTCCGAAGATCATCTTCGAAGATGCCCGGAATCTGGTTAGAAGCACGAAGATAGGCATAGGTTCGAAGTACATCTTCGAACTAATGCCCTCCAAGATCTTTTCTGCCAGCTAAGATGGAAGGCTTATCTTCTTTCTTATTAGATTAGTCTTTTACCATTTTAGCCCTATTAAGGGAACCGAATAGTTTCCACTATGTCGGTTGTAATAGAGGGGTAAATAGGTCTTTTCCTTAATATTTGGGCCTATAAATACCCCCCATTTCACCCTGTAATAGGGACCGAATACAAGTTATTCAATACACACTTTCGAACTATTCTAAGTTATTATCCTTTCGGAGGCTTAGAAGAGTTTGCTTCACAAACACTTCGTTTGTTAGTTTCTTTTCCACAGAAACCTTTTAGCGTAATCTTTTACGCCAACACTACAACTTCTGTTGATCCCTCTTCTGTGAGCTGTGCTGGGTTCTCCTTGATGTCTATCACTGAGGACCAGCTTGAGTCTTTGGGAGATGATGATTTGTGTCTTTTTAACAACCGGGTGCGTCGTGTTTATGACAAAAGAATGTTCAAGAGACACGGCACAAAATCTGGGTTCTTTGAGTGTGGTGATCCAGGACACTTCATCGCCGACTTCCCCAAGCGCAATGGATATAAGAAAGGCACCAGTGGCAGCTTCCACGACTCCGGCAAGCACGACAGCTCCTCCTTCAACAAGGGCAAGCCAAGGACTCGGTTCTTCAAGAAGGCCCTGAAGGACTACCGGCGAGAGAACAAGAAGCGCGACAAGGCCTTCTTCGCCGAGATGGAGAAAAGCTACTCCAAGCGGTCCACATCTTCTTCCTCTTCATTGAGCTCAAGCGATGAGGAGATCGACATCAGGAAGGGGAAGGACAAGGACGATCCGGCGGGCCTCTGCTTCATGGCTTTCGGGGACAAGCCTAAGAGCCACTCACACCAGCGCCGAAGATCCCGCAAGAGCTTCTGTTCAATGGCTCTTGGGGATAGAGAAGAAAAGAGCTCCTCCGACGACTCCGACGACGACAACAAGGTATCATCATACGAGCGCGAAATAGTTGATTTACTTGAGAGCAATCGTCAGGAGTTGAGATATCGGGAAAAACTGCTTAGGGGGGCTAAGAAGAGGATAGATGAGTTAGAGAGTGAGCTTGCCATGGCCAACGGCAGAATTGAGAGTCTATCTTCTTCCCCTTGCTTGGGTGATAGCAGTGAGTGCCCGAAGTGTGAGGTGCTTCTGTGTGACATGTCGACTCTGAAGTCTAGGTACACAGAAAGGATTGATGAGAGGGACTCTTTGGCCACTGAGCTTGAAAGCGCTCAGCTGGAGCTGAAAGATGCTCAAGCCACTGTCGTCGTACCCTGTGTTGATTGCCCATCTCATCTAGCTGTCTTAGCTGAGCTGAAATCCAAGGGCGATGAACAGTTGGGTGATTTGGAGAGGTTGAGAGCTGAGCTTGCCCAGACTAGGCTAGAGCTTGAGACACTGTCAGTTCCACCCACTGTCTGTGAGAACTGTCTGTCTCTTAGAATGGAGTTGATCAAGCTAAAAGCCGGGAAGTCTGTCCAAGTAGAGAGTGAGTGTGAGACCTGCTTGTCTCAGGTGGAGGTTCTAGCTTCCTTGAGAGAGGAGCTAGCAGATTCTCAGAATGAGAACTTTTACCTCCGTTCTATCCTGAGTTGGATCAGTGCCAGAGAGCCACAGCTTGGCATGACGATCTAGCAGTTCAAGAGGCAGGATGGGTTTGGGGTAGGTTACACCTACACCAAGGCTGACTTTGAGAGTGCCATCAGCCGGGCAGTGGAGTGGAGTAAAATGACTCCAGAGCAAAGGTATCCCAAGACTCACTCCACTGAGTCTTCCCAGGCTTGTCAGCCCAAGAATGGAGTGATCCATGAACCACCTAAAGCTCCACCCAAGAAACCTATCTGGGTTCCAAAGCCCAAAAATCTCCACACTTCTCTTGACTCTCTTCCTGGACCCTCTCAACCCAAGAAGACAACACCAAACACCACTAAGCCCAAACATCCCAAGCCTCAACCACATCCCAAGAAGCCCACCTATCATTGTGAGTACTGTCAGAGAGACGGGCATCTTGCGGAGTTCTGCTTCAGGAGGAAGTGGGTTGAGAGAGCAGAGAGGACTTGTAGTGATCAGGAGTAGTTCTACCAGCAGGGTGGTAGACTGCGTGTTCCTCGGCGCGGGGAGAGGCTGGAGGCCAGGCCACGTCGTGTAGGTGGTGGTAGAGGAGACGGCTTTCTTGCCCGTACTCCAGTTGGTGGTGTCCGTTCTGGCAGAGTTCCAGACCGTGTTGGCTACGGTTCTGGACCTCGTGGCCGCAGGGGTAGGCAGAACCGAGGACCGCGTTTTGAGCCGCGTTTTGGTCCAAACTCTTTTGATGGTTTTCGCTTTCCATCTTTTGAGCAGATGGCTCGACACTGGTTTAGCTCTTTTGCTAAACCTGGTGCCGGACCATTTGCTCCCACTTATAGACACTGATTGTGCAGGACCGGGGACTGGAGGATGTTTGGATCATGGACTCAGGATGCTCTCGCCACATGACGGGACATCGCAGATGGTTCTCCAGTCTCACTCCCTCGAGCTCCAAAGAGTACATCACATTCGGGAACAGCGGTCAAGGGAAAGTAAGTGGCATAGGCTCAATTCGCATTTCAGATCATTTCTCTTTGAAGAATGTTGCTTTGGTTAAAAATTTGAACTTCAACTTGATTTCTGTTTCGCAACTTCTTGAGGATGGTTTGGAAGTGCGTTTTAAGAAGGGCAATTCTTCTGTGGTTGATTCTAGAGGGTCTTTGATTTGCCAGATTTTACCTTTCGGTAAAGTTTTTCGAATTGACTTCTCTAGCTCTTTTGGCCCTTCTCGCTGTTTGATTGCTGGATCTTCCTCTGAGCTCTGGAAGTGGCATAGGAGGTTAGGTCACTTGAGCTTTGATCTGCTAGTCAGGTTAAGCTCTATGGACCTCATCCGAGGATTGCCCAAGCTTAAGATGGAGAAGGATCTAGTTTGTCATCCCTGTCGTCATGGGAAAATGGTTGCCGCCTCTCACTCACCTTTGACTCAGGTGATGACTTCATACCCGGGCGAGCTTTTACATTTGGACACTGTAGGTCCAGCTCGGGTACGCTCAGTCGGTGGGAAGTGGTATGCACTTGTAATTGTTGACGACTTTTCTCGATTTTCGTGGGTTTTCTTTTTGGAGTCTAAGGATGAAACTTTTCAATTTGTCCATGACCTGATTTTGAAGCTGAAGAATGAGAACAATGGTCGAATGCGAGCAATTCGCTCCGACAACAGCTCTGAGTTTAAGAACTCTCAGTTCGTCAGCTTCTGTAGTGATCAGGGTCTGGACCATCAGTTTTCTTCTCCTTACACTCCCCCACAGAACGACATTGTGGAACGAAAAAACCGCACGCTAGTCGAGATGGCCAGGACGATGCTCGATGAGCACAGGACTCCTAGGCGTTTTTGGGCTGAAGCCACGAACACGGCTTGCTATCTGGCCAACCGCATTTTTCTTAGAGCTTACCTTGGTAAGACATCATATGAGTTGCGGTTTGGCAGACAGCCCAAGGTGAGCCACTTGCGAGCGTTTGGCTGCAAGTGCTTTGTGCTCAAGAAGGGAGGGCATTTGGACAAGTTTGAGTCTCGTTGCTGGGATGGTGTTTTTCTTGGTTATGCATTGCATTCTCGAGGCTTCCGTGTTTGGAACCTCGAATCCCAGCTGCTTGTCGAGACTTGTGAGGTTTCTTTTGATGAGTCCTTGCCTTCTTTGACTCCTTCTTTTGAGCTTTCTGGTGATGATGAGCTCGGAGAGTCCATCTTCGAGGAAGATGAGGATACTCCAGGTGCTGATGAGGGTGGGCCTTCTGCATCCCCCGCAGAGCCCACACCTTCTGAGACTTCGACTGAGGATGAGGGCGGACCTCTGATCACTTCTTCCACATCGATCGAGCCCCCTCAGTCGAGTCCAGAGGTGCCAGCTGCTGACTCCGGTGAGGTGACTTCAGATCACCAGGGAACCCAAGCAGTTCAGCGTGACCATCCCTTAGAGCTCATCATAGGTGATCTGACTAAGAGAACTTTGCGTTCTTCTGCCTCTCTTGCTGTGTTTGTTGAATCTGCGTTCGTTGCATCTTTTGAGCCCAGAGACATTTCTCATGCTCTTTCTGACTCTAATTGGATTAATGCTATGCAAGAAGAGCTTGAGAATTTTGTCCGTAATCGGGTTTGGACACTAGTTGAGCCGCCACCATGATGCAACCCCATAGGCACCAAGTGGGTATTCAAGAACAAACAAGGTGAAGATGGGGTTGTGGTGCGCAACAAAGCTCGACTAGTTGCCCAGGGCTATTGCCAGAAGGAAGGTATTAACTTTGAAGAAACCTTCACTCCTGTTGCCCGTCTTGAGTCCATTCGTATTCTTCTAGCTTTTGCCGTTTCGAAGGGCTTTAAGCTTTTTCAAATGGATGTTAAGAGTGCTTTTCTGAATGGGTACATAGAAGAGGAGGTTTATGTTAGGCAACCCCCCGGTTTTGAGAACCCGAAGTTTCCTCGACATGTTTTTAAATTGCATAAAGCTTTATACGGGTTGAAGCAAGCCCCCAGGGCTTGGTATGACCGGTTAAAGCAATTTTTGTTGGGGAAGGGTTTTGTGATGGGTTCTGTGGACAAAACTCTTTTCTTGCTCAGAGTTGCTTCAGATTTCTTAGTCGCTCAGATTTATGTGGACGATATTATCTTTGGCGGTACTACTGATTCTCTTGTGTCCAAGTTTTCTGAGCAGATGCACAGTGAGTTTGAGATGAGCCTCATGGGTGAGCTCAAGTACTTCTTAGGGCTCCAGATCAAGCAGACCAAGGACGACACTTTCATCCACCAAGGTAAGTACACTCGTGATATGTTAAAGAAATTTGACTTTGGTGGTGAATTGAAGCCGCAGATGACCCCGATGGGCACTTCTGGGGGTCTGGACAAGGATGAGAGCGGTGTCAAGGTCAATGAAAGGGAGTTTCGAGGGATGATCGGTTCACTACTGTACTTGACGGCGACCAGACCAGACATTCAGTTCGTCGTGGGACTGTGTGCGCGCTTCCAGTCTTCACCACGCGCGTCTCACCGGCAAGCTGTCAAGCGCATTTTCAGGTATCTCACTTATGCGCCTGATCTTGGTCTTTACTATTCAGCATCATCATCTCTTGATTTATCTGGCTTTTCGGACGCTGACTTTGGTGGGTGCCGGTTGGATCGCAAGTCGACTTCTGGTACTTGCCAGTTTCTCGGTTCCTCTCTTGCCTCTTGGTCTTCTCGAAAGCAATCTGGAGTTGCTCTTTCGACCACAGAGGCTGAGTACGTAGCTGCTGCTAGCTGCTGCTCACAGTTGGTTTGGATGATTTCCACTCTACGAGATTTTGGGTTGTTCTTTCCTACCAGAGTTCCTTTGTTTTGCGACAGCACCAGTGCTATTAGTGTAGGGAAAAACCCGTGTCTCCATTCAAAAACCAAACACATTGATGTGCGCTTTCACTTTTTGCGGGATCAATATGAGAAAGGTGTCATTGACCTTGTTCATGTTGATACCCATCATCAGTTGGCTGACATTTTCACCAAACCCCTAGATCAGTCTACATTTGAGCGTTTACGAGGGGATTTGGGTGTTGTGTATCATTTCTAGGATATTTTGCGTCAGTTCTCCTTCTTCTTTATTTTTTTTTTGAGTCCTTTTGTGTGTGTTCATATCATACATATTCACATATCACACATTTGAGCCTACTTCTGTTATATGATTGAACTGCTTTACTTAGTCTAGCTGGTACATGCTTTTGATTACTTGTCAATGATCATGCTTTGGTTCAGTTCACTTGATATATCTGATATCTGTCATATGCATGGCTTTTATGCCTTAAACCTGAAAAATGATCACCATTGCTTCTGGTAACTAGCATGCGTAGGCTGAGTGTTTTTGCTATCTGTTACATGCCTTGTAGCTAGTTCATCACATAGATGCAGATATGCAATTTGGACATCTTTATGCTTTAACATGGAAAATGAGCTATAAAAATGATAAAAATCAAAAATGAATGAAAATTCCATGCCTTTTTTATGCTTGAGTTGAAAAGATCCAAGTGGGTTTGCTTTGTCGCATTGCATTGTTCTGGACTGCTTACCATAGCACTTTGGTATGAACTAGGACAGTGTAGTGTATGCCAAGATCAATGTCTTAAGCTTCTGATGGTCCAGTTCTGGCCTAGGCTTGACTTGGTCGGTTAGCATAAGGTTTGACATGCAAATAACCCTTGGCAGAAATGAAAAAGGAAAATTGAAAAAGCCTGAACTTTTAAAAGATAACAAGTTCGCTGAAGCACGTTTGTTTGGATAGCTTATCTTGGTAGATATCAGTTAGCTTTTGCATCTCATGCTTTACCTTGCTTGTTAACTAGAAAATGTGGTGATGCCTTTGTTTGCCAAAACTGAAAAATGCATGCTACTGACTTTCTTTAGATATCATCTATTGCACTGATCATGCCATGTGTCTTAGACAGTATCTCTTTTGCTGTATCTGTTAGATGTTGTAATTGCAGTCAATCGTATCTGAGAAGCATGTTTTCTACACTCCTTCTGCACTCCAGTTGAATTCACTGCATATTTTGAGGGGGAGTTGCATTTCAGGGGGAGTATGTGTCTCTTTTGAGTGCTTGATGAGTTCACTTGTCAACAAGGGGGAGAAAATTTGGGATCAGAGTTTAAGGGGGAGTTCTTACTCTGTTGATATCCTTGTTGTTCTGAAATTGCACTTGTTGGCGTAAAAGTTACACCAACAGGTTCTCGGTAATCAAGAACAAACAAACAAGAGGTTTGTGTTTTAGGACAAACTTGAGCCTCCGTAAAGGATAACAACTCAAGAGGTCCGAATGTATATGCTTGAACAACTAGTTCTGGATCCTCCTTACAAGGTACAAAGGGGGGTATTTATAGGGAAAAAGGCTTAAGGAATAGACCTATTTACCCCTATATTACAACTGACATTCAATATTATAAACAAGGTTATACACGGTAAAGTGCCGTAGGGTAGATGGATAAGCAGGACATCCAATCAATCACGTCTTCCTGCTTCGAAGCCTCCTTCTTCCCTTCGGAGGGTCCTCTGTGACTTCGCATCGTGACACCCTTCGACCGTGCTGACGTATGCTTCGAACATCCGTCCGCCACCTTCGGGATCTTCCTGGAGCCCACTGAAGGTTAGCCTTTGAGTCTTGGAAATGAAGTAATTTCCCCCCAACAGTAGCCCCTCGAATACGCCTTTCTGTAGATAACCTATTTTTAGAAAGAAGGCAGTATACGAAAGGAACATTTCTAGTTTCTGAGGCTTAAAGGGAATTCGAAGATGTTATGACTCAGGATTTTGGGCCCAATATTTTAAAACCTTCGTCTCCGAGTTTTGGCACAGTGAGAGAACTCCCTGGGACGGAGTTGGCTCCGGCCGTGGCGACCTCGACCACTGAAGGCACCTCCGACAACGTGGTTCCAGCCGGAGATGTGGCGGCTGAGGGTCGGAATGTTCTTGCTTCTCCCCCTTTCGTGCCGGGGAGGGGTAAGAGTATTTCCAGCCTGGGCCTTCGTCTTGACCAAGCTGCGCCCTCCGTTGGCAATTCAGAGGACGAGGCTGCAGAGGACGACGCCCGAGCTTTGTCTTGGCTCCCTCTTCTGGCTCCTTTCTTGGAACACCGGAGCGGCCTTCGAAGACTCCTGGAGCCCTTGGCTGAGAGAAGCCAAGATATTGCCAATTCGGAGTTGATCTCCGCCTTGAGCGAGGCTAGGGATTCGCGAAAGGGCTGCCCTTCAGGTATGAAAAAGACACCACAGTTGCCGCATTTTAATGGTCAAAACTTTTTTAGCACTTACCTTGTTTTCCTTGCAGCAATTCGCCCTTGCTAGAGCGGCAGCGACTTCCAACGAGGTCGAAATTAATCGACTTAACCGGAAGGTTACCGCCCTTCAAACAGCTCTTGATGACTCCACCGGGAGGTCTCTCAGGCTGAATGAAGAAATTTTGGAAGAACGGAAGGCTAAGGCAGCGTCTGAAGAAGCCCTTGAAGCCCTTCGCTCTCATGCCCAAGAAGCCGAGGCTGAACGAGTGGTCCTCCGTGCGGAGGTCGAAAAGCTTCGCCAGGATGCGGCTGCTTCGAACGCACATCTGGTGGAACTTCAAGGGGCTCTTAGCCAGGCAATGACTCAGAAGAGTTCCTTGATGCTTCGGGTGGCCGCGTTGGACGCGACTGTTGCAAGCCTGGAAGTAGCAGAGAGAAAGAATTCCAGTACTGCTGACCGTACCTTGGAAGCTCTTCAAGGTACGTTAGAGTACTTTGGCACCATGTATCCTTCGACCTCTGCTGCAGCCTACGAGCCGCTCGACCGGAAGCTGACGAGGATCCAGGTAGCTTCGTCGCTGATGAAGAACTCCGGAGTCCGGTACGGAGAGATCTCCGGACAGTGCGCCGGTATCGGGGTCCTTCGTCACCTCGAATCTCTTCGGATCCCCCTCGATTCGGTTAATGGTTCGTCTCCTGGAGGCTTCGCGGATGATGACCTGCTGCGGCCGTCTTCGGAGGTGGCTTCGGCTTGGGAAGCTTTCCGATCAGTATGGAAGGCGGACCATAAGGTCGCTGCTAAGGCTTGGATCGACGAGGCCCGCCGGCAAAAGCAAACCCAAGCGAAGCCACCACTCCCAACTTCGCCAGCGCCTTCGGTTCCAGCTCCGTCCACCGACCCGCAGGTCTAGTCGCTTAGGGCTGTTGTGTACCTGTGGTCTTGTAAACTTTGTTTAATTAATGAGAAAGTTATAAACAGTACTTGTCTTGGGTGCTCTGCTCTTTTTTAGGTTTTGTCGTGCCCTTCGAGCCCTGACTTCGAACTTTTGGAAAGTACTGCCGAGCTTCGAAAGGAGTGGGCAGTCCTTGAGAGTTTGAGACCTTACCGCCGCTCCCGCTTTTCTGTTCCTCGCGGAGACGGGGGGGTTACCCTTGAAGTACGAAGGGACGTTTTGTCTTATATTAAAGAGGAAGAAAAGGAGGAGGGGTCTTCGTCTTCCGAGCCTATCGACTGGTCTGACTCGGAGTATCAAGCCGAAAACCTTGCCGAGGCCGGCTCCGAAAGGCTCTTGACATGGGACGAACTTCAGGAGGAGCAGAAGAAACTGCGAGCCTCGAGAAAAAAGAGAAGTTCCCGGCCTAAAAAGACGACTTCAAGCTCCGAAGGGCAAAGTAGCCGCAGGGGTAGCTCTAGGGGTCGAAAGGGTCTCCGTTTTTATTTGGGTTTAGATAACAATTTTTCTTGATGTATGAGTATAATATTTTAATGTGGAATGCTTCGACAGTATGCTGTGTGACTCCTACACTCCTACCCCCCTTGTGGGTGGCGGAGCTTTTATCATATAAAAGGGTTCGCTAGGCACAATGATTGTTCGAACACCTGTATGCTTCGAATTTTGCACATGTCACCATAAAAAATTTAAAGTCCTTAGACTCTTCTACGGATCCTAACAAGCCGGAGCCTGGAATCCGTAGGTTGGCCACCTACGGCTCTTTTACAGATACTTCGCACCCGGAGGCTTGAAATTCTGTCTTGTTTAAAGTCCTTAGACTCTTCTACGGATCCTAACAAGCCGGAGCCTGGAATCCGTAGGTTGGCCACCTACGGCTCTTTTACAGATACTTCGCACCCAGAGGCTTGAAATTCTGTCTTGTTTAAAGTCCTTAGACTCTTCTACGGATCCTAACAAGCCGGAGCCTGGAATCCGTAGGTTGGCCACCTACGGCTCTTTTACAGATACTTCGCACCCGGAGGCTTGAAATTCTGTCTTGTTTAAAGTCCTTAGACTCTTCTACGGATCCTAACAAGCCGGAGCCTGGAATCCGTAGGTTGGCCACCTACGGCTCTTTTACAGATACTTCGCACCCGTAGGCTTGAAATTCTGTCTTGTTTAAAGTCCTTAGACTCTTCTACGGATCCTAACAAGCCGGAGCCTGGAATCCGTAGGTTGGCCACCTACGGCTCTTTTACAGATACTTCGCACCCGGAGGCTTGAAATTCTGTCTTGTTTAAAGTCCTTAGACTCTTCTACGGATCCTAACAAGCCGGAGCCTGGAATCCGTAGGTTGGCCACCTACGGCTCTTTTACAGATACTTCGCACCCGGAGGCTTGAAATTCTGTCTTGTTTAAAGTCCTTAGACTCTTCTACGGATCCTAACAAGCCGGAGCCTGGAATCCGTAGGTTGGCCACCTACGGCTCTTTTACAGATACTTCGCACCCGGAGGCTTGAAATTCTGTCTTGTTTAAAGTCCTTAGACTCTTCTACGGATCCTAACAAGCCGGAGCCTGGAATCCGTAGGTTTGGCGGAGCCACTGAACCAATGGTTCGCAGTCAGCCCCTTGGGTTTTTTCGAAAAATGCTTGGCTCTACTAGCATCACCGACCTCCGAATGCGTCCATCAGGAGGATGGGATGTTCGAAGGGCGAAACAAATTTCCACCCTTATCTTTATTTATAAAAGGAGTGTTACAAGTGATTACAAGGAAGCCTTAAGCGTAATATCTCTTAAGGTGCTCCGCATGCCACGCATGTTTCAACTCTTCTCCTTCTAAATTAGCTAATTTAAACGATCCGGGGCGTCCTGAGCATAAGATAACATATGGCCCTTCCCATTTGTTTCCTAGCTTCCCCGGAGCTATTACACTTCGCAATACTAGATGACCTGGTTTTAACTCAGTTAACCTGACCTTCGGGTCATACCACGTTTTTGTGTGCTCTTGGTACTTAGTCAGGTTGGCGACAGCTCGAAGCCTTGTTTCTTCTGACAAGTCTATTGAAGCACTCCGATCATCTTCGTCTTCGTGTTGAATTACGCGAAGTGACTCCCCTTTGAGCTCCGTAGGGGTCATGGCTTCGTCTCCGAAGAGCAATCTGAATGGCGTGAAGCCGGTTGATCTAGTTTGCATGGTTCGGATAGACCATAAAATTTTAGGTAGCTCTTCGACCCATAGGCCCTCGGCCAATCCCACAATTCGGCGATTTAACCCGGAGAGGATATTCCCGTTGGCTCGTTCGACGGCTCCGTTGGATTGCGGATGTCGCACTGCTGCGAAGCATAGCTTAATGCCCAGTTCTTCACAAAATGTTTGAAAGGTATCAGCTTCGAACTGGGTTCCGTTATCCACCGTTAATTCTCTGGGGACTCCGAACCTGCATATAATGTTCTGCCAGAAGAACCTTTGTACGTTCTTCGATGTGATGGCTGTTAGCGGCTCTGCTTCCACCCACTTTGAGAAGTATTCTATTGCTACGACCGCAAATTTCAAACCGCCTTTTGCTGGTGGGAAAGGGCCTATGAGGTCCATGCCCCATCTAGCCATCGGCCATACAGGGGCAATAACTTGAAGTTGAGCTGGTGGGCGATGGCTCCTTCTGCCCATCCATTGGCAGCCTTGGCATGTTCGAACTAGGTCTTCAGCGTCTCTGACGATTGTCGGCCAATAAAAACCTTGTCGAAGCGTCTTGCCTGCTAGCGCTCTAGGAGCTAGATGACCTCCGCACAGCCCCTCGTGGATGCCTCGAAGTATGTCTTGTCCTTCAGGTTGAGAGATGCATCGAAGCAGTGGTGAGCATACTCCGGCCTTATATAGTACTTCCCCAATAAGTTTATAATTTCGAGCTCTTGATTGCAATCTTCGAGCTTCTAGGCCTTCCGGAGGGTCGTTGGTACTTTGCAACATAGTTATTATCGGAGCTCGCCAATCTGCAGCTGGAATGCACATTACTTCTGATGAGGGTACTTGGTCAGCTGCTGGTTGCTCTAATTCTTCGTAGAAAGCGCCCTCTGGGAGGTCCACTGCTCCTGCTGCAGCCTTTGCAAGGATATCTGCAAGTTGATTTTCTGCCCGAGGTATGCTTCGAACTGTAAACCCTTTGAATGCTGCTTCTGCCTTGCGGATTTCTTGAAGGTATTGCGCGAGATGTGGGTTTTTTGCTTGGAAGCTTTTGTCAATATGCCCCGCGACGACTTGGGAATCTGTCTTGATCACTATCCTTGTAGCTCCGAGTGCTTTAGCCTTTCGGAGGCCTAGCAAGATTCCTTCATACTCGGCAACGTTATTAGTGGTTCGGAAGTTAAGCCTTGCTGAATACATTGCCTTTTGCCCTGATGGTGACAAGATTACCGCCCCTGCTCCGGCACCTGATGCTTGATAGGCTCCGTCGGAGAATATTGTCCAGAAACCGTCGGAGGGTTCTTCCGGAGTCCATACTGCAGATGGAGTCCACTCTGCTACGAAATCTGCTATAATTTGAGATTTAACGGCCGTCCTTGCTGTGAAGGAGATTTTGAAGGGTGCCAGCTCGACTGCCCACTTTCCAACCCTGCCTGTGGAATCTTTGTTTCGGAGCATATCTCCAAGAGGATACGATGTAGGGACAATGAGGTTATGCGCCAAGAAATAATGCCTTAGCTTTCGCGAGGCCATCACTAAAGCATAAGCAAACTTTTTGAGCTCGGAGTATCTGATCTTGGCTCCCGATAATGCCTCCGAGACAAAATAAACTGGGTTTTGCACCAATTTCTCTCTAAGCTTGACTTCTCGGACCAGCACTGCGCTTACTGCTGAACCTGTGGCTGCAAGGTATAAAAGCAGTGTTTCCCCTGGAAGAGGAACGGTTAAGGTTGATAATGTTCCGAGGTATGCTTTTATTTCTTCGAAGCTCTTTTGGCACTCCGGCGTCCAGCTGAAGCTTTCGGAGCCCTTGAGCACCTTGAAAATTGGGAGGCTTCGCTTTGCCGATCTGGACAGGAACCTGCTGAGTGCTGCTAGCCTCCCTGCTAGTTTCTGCACTTGCTTCAAATTCTCGGGTGGAGCCATTCTTTGCAGCGCACTTATTTGCGTTGGGCTGGGTTCGATCCCCCTGCTCGAAACTAAGTACCCTAGCAGCTTCCCTGCTTGTGCTCCGAATATACATTTTTCGGGATTGAGGCGTACTCCACATGCTCGGAGGCTCTCGAAAGTTTCATCTAAATCTATGCTATGCTGGTGCTTTTGAGCACTTTTTATTACAATATCGTCCATGTAGGCCTCGACATTGCGGCCTATCTGATGACCTAAAGCCTTAGCTATTAAGCGAGAAAATGTGGCTCCGGCATTCCGCAAACCAAAAGGCATTCTTACATAGCAGAATACTCCCGAAGGAGTTATGAAACTTGTATTGGCCTCGTCTTCGCGTTTCAGACATACTTGATGGTACCCGGAGTAGGCGTCGAGGAAGCTTAATAATTCGGAGCCGGCTGTGGTATCTATTAATTGATCTATTCGGGGCATTGGGTAGGGGTCTCGCGGGCATGCTTTATTTAATGATGTGAAGTCAATACACATGCGCCATTTGCTGGAATCCTTCTTTCTTACAAAAACAGGGTTGGCCAACCACTCAGTATGGGCCACCTCCCTGATAATGCCAGCTTTTAACAACTTTTCCACTTCGGCCTTGGCTAAATTTGCTCTTTCTGTTGATAGCTTTCGGAGCCCCTGGCGCACCGGCTTGGCCTTCGGGTTGACGAGCAGACTGTGCTCGATGATGCTTCGGTCGACCCCCGTGATATCTTCGTCAGTCCAAGCAAACATGTCTAGATTCTTCTTGACGACTTCTTCTAATGAGGCGGTTATCTCCGGAGATAGCCCCTTGCCGAATTTTATTGGGTATTCTTTGCCGTCTTCTGAGATTATTCTTGTCTCGACATCACCCTCCGGGCTTGGTTTGAGCGAGGATCCCTTCGGGGGGCTCAAGGCCTCCGGTACTTCTTTGGCGCTCTCCGCCACATTATGCACTTGTCGAGGGTCCAATGGCTGCCCGTGGCCATATTCTGTCCTTCTGGCTATAGCTTGGTCTCCTGAAATAGTGAGCACTCCACCTTGTGTGGGCATTTTGAGGCAAAGGTAGTTGTGATGCGCTATAGCCCCGAATTGGTTTAACATCCCTCGACCGAAGATAGCATTGTAAGCGTAAGGGGCATCCACCACGTCGAAAATCACCTCTTCTACTCGGGCCAGCGGCCCCTCTCCGAAGGCAACCTCGAGGCCTATTTGGCCGAGGGCATCGAGAGGCGGTCCTGAGAACCCTTGAAGCAGCCGGGCTGCTGGGAGTAGATGCTTCCGGGGTATACACATCTGGTCGAAGGCTTGGACGAAGAGTATGTCTGCGGAGCTTACGCCGTCCACCAGGATCCTCCGAACGTCTGCCCCTGCTATATCGGCAGAGATGACTAATGGGTCAGCATGGGGAAACTTCACCCCTACTGCATCGCTGGCTGTGAATGAGATGGGCACACGGGACCATTCTGGCATCCCCTCAGCGGAACTTGAAGTCCCAATGTGCCCAACCTCGCGGACGTACTCGCGGCGCTGTCTCTTGGACATGCTGCCGAGGGTCCCCCCTCCGGAGATGGGCAGGACCACTCTCTTGCCGCGGTCTTGCGGATCTTCGTGCCTTGGTGGTGGCATAATACTGGCCACCGGTAGCCGTATGGGGGCTTCGAGGGCACCAGCTCGGGCCACAGCTTGAACAGGCTCCGATCGTGTCGTAGGTGGAGCTCGGTCCGAAGTACCCCTCCTGGTATTTCGGTCAATGTACTCACCCCGAAGGGTTAATATCGTCTTGCAGTCCCTCGTGTCATGGCTTCTATTATCGCCATGCACGCAGCAGAAATGACTCTGGCGCCTTCCAGGCACCCTTTCTTGAGGTCCTGGAGGCCCAGCCTTGAAACTTTTTCCCTGCGGGAGATTGGCAGGTGCCTTCGAAGCTGAAGGTGTAATGTTTAGCACTTCCGAACAGAAATGCTTCTTCCCTCGCCTGTACTCGCTAGGGCGGCTGTCTTGTGGAGGTTGCGGTGGAGCGGTGGCTTCTGGCTCCCTTTTGACTTCCCGGAGGGTGGGTAGCGTTGCCTCAGCTCGCCGAAGACATCCTTCCTCTGCCTTGACATATTGTTCGAAGTATGCCATGAGCTGCGCTACGGACGTTACCGGCTTCCGATGGAGTTTGCTGAGGAGGTCGGGGTTCAGCACCCCTTCGCGGGCAGCATCAACTACCGAAGAGGTAGTAAGGCCCTTGATCTGTGACTTGGTGTGGGCGAAGCATGTGAAGTACTCTCGGAGGGTTTCCCCCGCCCGCTGCTTTACCTGGAACAAACTTCCTGTGGACATTGGGGCCACGAAAGTGCCTTGGAAGTTGCTCACGAACTTCTTTTTGAGTAGCTCCCATGACTTGATCGATCCTGGTTTTAGGGACCAGAACCATCGGAGCGCCACGCCTTCGAGAGCGAGTGGGAAGCATTTTGCCATGGTGCTTCGCACCCCTCCGCTTGCTTCTATAGCCAGGGCGTAAGAGCGGGCGAACTCTCCGGGGTCCGACCCCCCGGAGTATTTGTGCAGCTTCGAGGCCTTGAACTTGGGGTCGAAAGGCACTCTCTGCAGATCAGGGTGTAACGGAGACTCATTGTCGAAGGAGGCATTCTCGGCCTCCTCTTGGACTTGTATAACTTCTGGGGGATTGCGGGCTCCATCGTCTTGAGGCCCCCTTGGAGTTTCGGTGGAAGCTTGAGTGCGGAGTCGGTCGGCGGCCTCTTGCCTCCATCTGGATACTTCCTCCTGAAGCCTGGCTAGCTGCGTAGCCTCGGTTTCGGGAGGGCTTTCGTCTTCGTCGGAGGGAACTTCAGGATCTTGGCTTGCTGCGTAGTCGGTCTGAAGCATTGTAGGAGGGGGCAGAGGGCCCCAGGGCACTCGACGCCCATCGGTTCCGGCAGGAACCGTCGGATTAGCTGAGGGTCCGACTCCGTTGGTCCGAGGGGACCTTCGAAGGGGACCTGAAGCTTGACCACGCTTCGGAGGCATGGCTAGTCGATGAGGTGTCTTGGAAATGGAAGGCTTCAGACGACTCGAGGGGGTCGAGAGAAGGCCTTCGGGCTGCACTAAGAAGCCCTTAACTGAAGGGTGCGCGGAATCTCGGGATTCCGAGGCTCCCCCCGTAAGTTTTCTTCAAAGTGCAGTCAGCGGTAGAGAACAAGCTTTTAGAACTTGGATCCCCACGGACGGCGCCAACTGTTGGCGTAAAAGTTACACCAACAGGTTCTCGGTAATCAAGAACAAACAAACAAGAGGTTTGTGTTTTAGGACAAACTTGAGCCTCCGTAAAGGATAACAACTCAAGAGGTCCGAATGTATATGCTTGAACAACTAGTTCTGGATCCTCCTTACAAGGTACAAAGGGGGGTATTTATAGGGAAAAAGGCTTAAGGAATAGACCTATTTACCCCTATATTACAACTGACATTCAATATTATAAACAAGGTTATACACGGTAAAGTGCCGTAGGGTAGATGGATAAGCAGGACATCCAATCAATCACGTCTTCCTGCTTCGAAGCCTCCTTCTTCCCTTCGGAGGGTCCTCTGTGACTTCGCATCGTGACACCCTCCGACCGTGCTGACGTATGCTTCGAACATCCGTCCGCCACCTTCGGGATCTTCCTGGAGCCCACTGAAGGTTAGCCTTTGAGTCTTGGAAATGAAGTAATTTCCCCCAACAGCACTCATCTTGAGCTTTTACGTTTTGGTTAACCATAATGACCGTTTCTTGCTTTTGTTTGGCTTTTGGTCATTAGGGTTAAACTTTTACCTTATTTTTCTTCTTCTTTGTTTTCTTGTGTTTTGTTTTCATGTTTCCACATTTGTTCACAGGTGCTGAAGAGCCGAGAAAAGAGGAGTGTTGACAATGCACTCATCAAGGGGGAGATTGAGGAGCCATGCTGAATAGCGTGGGCCTCATGGCTCCAGAAGTGATGAGTCATTGTCAACAATAGTCAATGAGGACAGAAGAAGAAGAGATCTGCTGTTTCATGGGCCGCGTGTGACTCAGGTACACGGGCAGCGAGCGACTGTCGGGCAGAGGAGGCTGTGAAGTCGGGCTGGCCCAATCCGGGTGCATGGGCAAGAAGCAGTAGAAGATGATGAGGACATCACTTCACATGATACACACATGGAGCCTCCACCTATAATACTACAAGGACCAATCACACGCGCTCGTGCCCGTCGCTTGAACTATGAGGTTAATTCTTTCCTTAGCAACTATTTCAATATTTGTTTGGATGGGATGCTACTGAATACTAGAGATATTTTGTTGCTTAGGAACATGGGAGATGGAATAGAAGAGTTGGACTTGAAGACGGAGCCGCACGGATGTTTGAAGTCAAGATTTCGCTGGTTCGGACTACGTCGACCACCCTGCACCAAAATGGCCATAACTTCCTCATACGAAGTCCGATTGGCGCGTTCTTTGACTTTTTGGAAAGCTGAGGAGAAGACGGATCGTTTGCCGTTGGTTTCACATCGTTTGGAGTCTCGAGTCGTCCTGTGTATTTAAAACAGTACTGTGTGACAGAACTGGGCCATGTTGGCCATAATCTGAGTTTGTACGTCTTCTAGCCCACAGCCCAAGTCTGTTCCCCTTCCACAGGCCGCCGCCCTATATATTCTCACGCCAGCCACTTCTAGGGTTAGGTTTTGCTTTGTTGCATCTACACTGTTGTGTTTAGATCCCGCCTCTTGCACCGGACCGATTGGCTGCTGCATTGGCGTTTGTGAAACCTCACCTTATCTTCGATTGTCTGTGTTTTGGCATTCGATTTGTATCCTTCCTGTTCTTGCTTGTGTTCTTGGGTTCGCTTGCAGGAATTAGCCTTCGTGGCGAGGTCAATCGCGTTCTGCGTGGTTGATAACCAACGGAGACAGTGGTGTAACGATTGCAAGGTTTTGATCCGCCGGACCGGAGCCTTGGATCGCCAACGTCAAGATTCTCCACCAACCCAAGTTTATCCCTTACCTAGCGGAAGATCGGGACCACTCCCCCATCAGAAGACCCACTGGGCTGTTGACCAGGATTGACTCAGGTACACGGGCGGTGAGCGATTGCCGCGCTGAGAGAGCTGCGGAGTTGGGCCGGCCCAATCCGGGTACCTGGTGCAAAGCCGGTGGAGGCTTTGTCAGTTTCGGCGCAAAACTGACAACCGTTGATCTTGTATCCGACTGTCCAGAAGAGAAGCCGTAGTCGCTACGAAAACTTAGCTTCCGGATAAGTCATCTGTAACTCTAGGCCCACAGTCAGTCAGTCGTGTCTGTAAAAATTCCTAAGGGCAGTAGAGTCTTTTCATTTATTCTTGAGTCTGTAAAAACCCTAAGGGGCTGGTAGAATATTCCTAGTGTTGGGCTGCCTATAAATAGGACCCCAATCCCTAGGGTTTGGACTACCCTTTTGGCTGAAATCAAATCCACTCTATTGGGTCATTTTGTCTCTCACGTTCTCTCTCCTGTGTGCGCCGCAAGGTTCTTACTTGCTCCATTTTTGCCTTGCATTTGTTTTAATCTTTTGGATGCATTAAAGCCTTGGTCTCTGTTGATTTCTTTCGGTTCACATTGTTTGGTTTGGGGAGTTAATGCTTCGGTTACAGGCAGCCTGAATTTATTTCGTGAGCATAAGCTTCTCTTTTGCTTCTGTTCTTCACGAGCAGAGTACTAGTTCTTGCTGTTGCAAGTAGTACTACTTCCCTGTAGCTACAGTGTTCTGTGCCAGCTTTTCTCCTTCTATTGCGCAGCTTTTTGATCGAGGGTGTCAGCTCTGAGTACCTTTTCTGGCTGTTTCTGGCGAAGCCAACCTTCTCTATTCGAAGCCCCTCAGCTCCGTGAGGCAGGCTTCGATCCAACACCTTCGAAGGCTTCGCTCGATCTTCGATCTTCAGTTTGCGTTGCTTAGCTTCGAAGTATTTTCTTGAACGTCAGCATCGCTCTCTTCGAACAACAGTGCGTAGGGGATTTGGCTCGAGCTGTTCGAAGTCCATACTTCGACAGTTTTCGAAGTTGGATTCGAGGCTTGTAGTTCCGCTGGGCCTCGCACTGACTTTTGTGTGGCATGTCACCCTTCGCTTCTCTCTTCGAAGCTTGCTCTTTTCGGAGATAAAGTATAGGCTTCGGACTTGGTTTTCTGTCGTGTGACAGGCTTCGCTTCTTTGTTCGAAGGTAGTCCGTTTGTGTGTTGTGTTCGAAGCTTTCGGTTCGAAGGTTTGCTTCGAAGCATTCGGTTCGGAGTTGTGTTCGAAGTCTTGTCTTCGGAGCACACACTTCGAAGCAAGCTCCGACTCTGTTACTTTGATCCGAAGCATACTTCGCTCCCTGCTCATTCGAACTAGGCTAGAACCAAATACCTTCGGCCTCTTCGACATGCTTCGCAACTGATCTCCGAAGCAGGCTCCGTCACCAACCTCCGAAGCAGATCTCGACGTGCGAAGGGGGCTTCGCCAAGTTCCGAACAGGAGACAAATTTGGACAGTAACTTCTCTTTTCATCTTACACATACTTAGATCATTTCATTGAGAAGTTTAGGCCTGTTACACCATGTTCATCTGCCTAGTTGCACTTATTTAATAAGTCTCAGTTATAATCATTTGCTTCTAGGTTAGAAACCTTTAGACTTAGGTCTTTTGTTTATTATCTGTTGCGTAGTCTTTTGTGGTGCGTTGGGTATTTGGGAACAGGCCATTGATTCGAAAGAATTTTTTAAGGCGCCCATTCACCCCCCCTCTGGTCGCTACTTTCGGTCCTACACTCGATCCGTGATGAACAGCTGGGATTAGAACCCCCTTTGACTTAATCTGGGGCATTCATCTGGTCAAAGCGGTATCGAGGCCTCTCGGCCGTCGATCGTGACTTAAAACCCCGAAGCGATCTCGAGCGTCCACGCGTACCGGTTCAATGCGATTTAATCTGGACCGTCCATTTTCATTTAACCCCTCCCGCCTCGCGCCTGGCCACTGATCCGGATCCAACGGCTCTGGATCAGCCGGTCCACACGCACAGTACCGAGGTCCACCGTGAGCCTGGCTCACCGTGGACCAGAGCCCATTTTCTATTTAAATAAAATTCTAGAAAATTGTTTAAACTATGAAAATTCATAACTTGCTCATTTTAACTCCAAATTTCACCATTCAAATTTTGTTAAATTCAGTATATTATTCTCTACACTTTAATGCCATAAAAACAGTATGTTACTTTAGCACAAAATAAACTTATGGATTAAATGAATAAAAACTCCTTAGGGATAAATTAATAATTCAGGAAATGAATTAGTAAAAACTCCTAAAATTTAACTTTTAATGATATTAACTATAACTTCAGTACAATAAAGCTCAATTCACACATTTAAACCATAAAACTTGTTTGCTTATGTTTTGTGATGATTTATTGAATGTGTTGTTTATTTTTCCGTATCGAGAAGACTACGAGTTCGTCGAGGAGCCGGAGTTCTACCCTGAGGTTCCTCCATCCCCATTTGCTGAGCAAGGCAAGTCATCGACCACTCCTGTGGAAATAGTTGATCATCATTGAGCCCATGTTTTAATAAATTATCGCTATAACTCATAGGATAATATTGCATTAGTCAAATATCAAGCCCTACACTTATATTTATTAGATCCCCGTCCTTGTGTGCAAACCCAAGCCATGCTTATTGAGCCTTAACTCCTTGTCACTCTACTATATAAATATTAGCTAGTGCCCAATGTACCGGCACAACTGCTATAGGATAAAAAGAATGAGTCGTAGATAGCTGGATTCTGTTATATGAATTCCCCGTTATTCTCGTCTCTGGACTCTGTTGGAGTTGGCTATGTTATAAGTATGGTGGGTTCCGGGTACAAGCTCGGTCATTGGTTGGTCGCACCCGGGGCACTATAAGGACCGGTCTGCGGGATCTGTTGCAAAGCACTTCCGTACCAACCACAAGTCTAATGGGTAAGTCCTAACTGGAAGTATGGAACAATCCGACTCGATGCACCATAGTGGAGGGGGCAAGGGCAACCTGCGGGTGACTTGTACCGACGTGGCTCAAGGGGGGTATGGTGGGGCTCTGATGCGTCAGGACACCATATGAAACCTATAAGAGGGTGCTATTGAGTCGAGGCGAACCATATGGAAGGTTTTGGCACGAGTTCCCATGGTATGGGTCATCTCGTTACACTTTGGTGTAGGAGATGAGTGTGTGCCTTGTGGGTACAGTGGTACATCTCTGATTAGAGTAATTTAATCTTTTCGAAAAGCCGAGCCCACGGTCAAGGGCGGGTTGTGTGACTACTCGCAGTTAGTTTACTATTGTTTGAATGGTTGAGTTATTCATGGCATGTAAGGACTGTTGAGCGAGGTGAGCTGACTGTACCCCTCGAGTTAGAAGATGATGATGCATACACATGTTTACCTTTTAGTACTAATAAAATTGATCACAGTTATTGCTTTACAATTATGCTTTTCCGCAAAATTAGCCACTATCCCCCTTGTTATTACTTTGCATTATATTTGCATTCGGTGGCTTGCTGAGTACGTTTGTACTCACCCCGTTGACTTACACCATCAGAGCCCGTCCACTACGAGGAGGATGAAGGTCTGGAGTAGCGACCCAGTCAAGGCGAGACTGGAAGGAGGCGTTCATCTAGGACCCTTTGTTTTATTAGTTTCTCTTCACCTTTATTCACTTCTGTATTAATGCGGTCTATGAACCGTGAATGATTGCCCGTATTGCACATGGTCGCATGATGAACGTCTTGGTTTATTGATTTTCTTTGGAATTTCAATAAAAGTCCTGATTTATTAAATCGGGGCGTGACAGAAGGCCACGTGTTGGACCGAAAACGGCGACCAGAGGGGGGGTGAATGGGAGCTTTTTTAAAAAACTGGGCTAAAAACTTAGCCTTTGGTTCTGTTCTGTCTTCTGCGGAACAGGCTTCGAACACAACCTTCGAAGGTCTGGTTCGGAGGTACTTCGACAGCTCCGAACACAGGCTTCGCAGGAGCAAAAGTTCGAAGCCAAGAAGACTTCGCTCCACTAACAACCCTCGAAAATCTATTCCGCTCAGTCAGTGCAGGCTCCGCACACGAGGTGCTTCGAGCAGGCTTCGCACTTCACCCTTCGCAAGAGTGGACAGCCCTCTGAGGACTTCGACCGAGTACTTGGCGACAGCAACAGGTGCTGGGCTTCGTACGCGAAGGTCAAGACGCACACAAAACGGACTATGCTAAAGGCTTCGACACAGGAAGCACTACAGGAAAAGATCAGGGCTTCGCTAGTAAGCAGCGAGGTCTTGCCTCGTGTTACACAGAGCGACAGCACACTGAAAAACACACTTCGCGAGAAAAACACCCTTCGCCAAGACAGGCTTCGGTGAACTAAAGACTAGCGAGGTATGCAATACGAGCTCAAGCAAAAGCACACAGAAGCAGGGCTTCGCTGCTTGAACAAGGAACACAAAATATATTGAACTCAGAATGAATACAGCGAGGTCTGTCTACAGGAGCTCAACAGTAAATGCTCAAAGTGTTAAATGTTACCTACCGAGCCCCCATATTTATAGCCCACGGCTTCATCCTAAGGAAGTGACTACTTTACCCCTAGGGTTTACATCCATTTTGTCTCTACAGAACTAAGGGGTACAAAAGGTAGTCCACCTTTATTTTGGAGGCTTCTCTGTCAGCTGCAGAGGGGACAGTGTCAGCCTTTTTCAGAACAGACAGTGTCAGCCTTTACAGAGTTGACTTCTGGAACCTCCCTTCGCACTGGAGGGTGCGGTAGCTTCGGCAAGAAGCCTGCAGCCTGTTGGCCTTCGCTCCGCCGAAGAAGTCCTTCGATACAGTGACGGTTTTGAGCCGAAGCCGTCAAAGCCCCTTGGGCCTTCGCACCACCACCTCCGGAGTGGATCACCACGGATTCGCAGCTACTCCGAGCTCGAACACCGTCCGTCCGTGTACCGAAGCCATGCATGGCCGAAGCACCACAAGTCATCCTCACTCCGAAGCCCCACCTTCGGAGTACCACCCTTCGAAGTCCCTCCTTCGTCCAAGGCCTCTGCATGAAGCATTCCATGAGCACTCCGTCGCAGTGCCTCTCCCCGAGCACACTCCACGACTAGCCTCACCCGGACCATGCCTTCGATGCGCCTCGACTTCTGAGACCTTCGTCGGGTACCTTCGAGTGTCTCCCTCCGGAGCACACTTCGAACTCCTTGCCTCCGCAGAGGACTTGGTCCACCAACTCCGAAGTCACTCCATCCGGAGTACCTTCGAAGTGCCTCACTTCCGAGGACTTTGTCTCGGAGTACCTTCAGCTGGAGCCACGCTCCGCACTTTCTGCCTTCACCTGGCACGCCTCGACCCGAGGACCGACCCGGACCACCTTCGCTGCCACCGTGATGGAGCTCCCTGCTCCCCTGGCATCAAGCCACCCGCTTGACCCAGGTTCACCCGGCTCGAACCCTGTCCGTCGCCTCCGAAGTCCCTGCGCACCACCGACAAGCAGACAAGTGTATCCAGTACTCCGGAGACCTCTCCGGGTTAGCAACCTCCGGTACACACTCCGGTGTACCGCCCAAAATACCGAAGCCATCGGTACGAACCCTGTCATCGTGTACTGTCGGACCCCTCCGACGAGCACACTCCGCTGCGCAGCTGCAGCAAGCAAACACCGAACACACTCCGGTGACACACCTCCGAACGCCCTTCGGAGGTACCACCTCCGAAGCCCCTCCGGAGGTACCCTTCGAACAGAGGGTAAAAACCTGTCAATCACTCATCACAAAACACCGAAACCACCCTTGGTTTCTCAATCTCCCCCTTGATGAGTGCATTGACAACCAATTCCAGGTTCAAGAAAAATGAAAAGCTTTCAGCACACAAGTGACCGTAAAAACTCAGAAAAGAGCCAAAGCATGTCACTTGATAAAAGAATTTTTCTCCCCCTTTCTCAAAAGAGTAAAAGCCCTTTTTGGCAAATCTCCCCTTGATAAGAACTCCCCCTGAGTTAAGCAAATTTTTCTCCCCCTTTATGTCAAAAAAGCCAAGAAGCTCTCCCCCCTTCAAAATTATGTCTTCTTGCGGTAGAGAACATAGCAAACTTCTCCGGAATTTCTCCCCCTTTGGCAATGCAAGCATCAAGGAGCATTCAAAAGATGCAAAGCTTTGAAATGAATAGAATTGCAAAGACATATAATGCAAAAATATGCCAAAATTAACACAAATGATCATGGGCTCAGCTCAATTTAACAATCTGTGAAACAAGATGATGGCATGTGATTTTGTCATTTTTGAAGTAAAAGCATCACCACTTAATCAACGCAGCTAGACATGTGAAGGCAAGGACTGCGCAAAGCTAACAAATTCTACCCTAGACAGACAAGTCTTGATCAAAAGGAGCTTGTGAAAGCAAACTTGATGATCAATTAATTTTGTTGTTCTTTTTCTTAATGCCAGGGGTTATTTGTTTGTCCACCTTATACTTTCCAATCAAGCCAAGCCTAGGCATGAAAGCCATCTGAAGCTTAAGGCGGTGATTTTGGCATACACTACACTATCCCAGTTCTGACCAAAGTGCAATGGTAAGCAGTCTAGAATAGAGTAGTGCGACAAACAAACCCTCCTGGATCTTTTCATTGAAACCAGGCAAATCATGGATTTTTGATTTTGATTTTGATGAATTTAATATTTTGATGAATATCCATGAATAAAGAACACAATTTTTCAAGTTGCAAAATTTAGCATCCAAGGAACAGTGTCTTGCTGTCAAGTAGATAAAGGATAGCTAAAAGCAGTCCAGCCTAAACAAGCTAGATACACGATTATGCGGTGAGCAAGTTTCGATTTTTAGAAAATAAAACATCATGCACAATCAATGTTCCAGACATATTTCATAGAGCTGAGCTGTCATGATTTCTTTGAATTAAAAGCAGGCATATAATAGCAAAATATGTAAGTGCAATTCCACACATAATGGGCATATGCAATACAATTAAAATCAGCTCCCCCTCACAAAATGCCGTAAGGGTGACAAATGCCAAGTTCCCCACGCAAGTAAGCAAATCGAGAAGCATCGAGGGGTTTTGTAAAAATGTCGGCAAGCTGGTGTTGGGTATCAACATATTGAAGTTCAATATCACCCTTCTCATTGTGATCTCTGAGAAAATGATACCGTACATCAATGTGTTTGGTTCTGGAGTGCTGAACCGGGTTGTTTGCAATACAAATAGCACTAGTGTTATCACAGAAAAGTGGAACACTCTTATAATCTAACCCGAAATCCCGCAAAGTGGAAACCATCCACAAAATCTGAGAGCAACAGCTAGCTGCAGCAACATATTCGGCCTCAGCCGTCGATTGTGCAACACTAGACTGTTTGCGGGAAGACCAGCAAACCAGAGACGTACCCAGAAAATGACAAGTACCAGAGGTACTCTTCCTATCAATTCTACACCCAGCAAAATCCGCATCTGAATAACCTCTAAGACATAAAGATGAAGACGATGAATACCATATGCCAAACTCAAGGGTGTGTTTGAGATACCTTAAGATGCGCTTAACCGCTTGGCGGTGCGAAGCTCGTGGTGAAGCCTGAAAACGAGCGCACAGACATACTGCGAAGTGTATGTCCGGCCTCGTAGCAGTCAAGTAGAGGAGGGAGCCGATCATGCTTCGGAACTCCTTCTGATCTACGGCTTCTCCATCTTCGTCAGGGTCCAATGCTACGGATGTAGCCATTGGAGTAGCGAGTGGCTTCGCATCGGACATGTCGAATTTCTTGAGCAGGTCCTTGGTGTACTTTGTCTGGTGGACAAAAGTACCTTGTTTGCTTTGCAATGATCTGCTCGGGAGGGTGCATCCTTTGAACATGATGTGGAGCCTCGCGGCGGGATGCAGTCTCCCCCTCAACTTGTGCGTTGGAGTGGTCCAAGATGACCGATGTTGAGGTAGTCGCTTCGGGACCTCGTGCCGAAGTAGTTGAAGCGGGGTCAGCTTCGGGGGTCGATGTCGAGGGTAGTAGGGGATCATCCTCGAATTCTCCGGGATCTTCGTCTTCGAATAAGGTCTGTTCCATATCGTGTTCATTTGCCTGTTCAAGAGCAGAACTAACAGAGGGGGTTGATTCATCAAAAGTCACATCACATGACTCGATGACAGTGTTAGTTTCCAAGTTATAAACACGATAAGAATGACCATGAGTAGTATAACCCAAAAAGATCCCGTCAGAAGATCGCGACTCAAATTTATCCAAATTTCCACGTTTTAGAATGAAGCAGCGACAGCCAAAAACTCGAAGATTAGTAACCTTGGGCTGTCTCCCAAAACGTAGTTCATAAGATGTCAAGTTTAAAATTGAGCGCAAGAAAATTCGGTTTGAGATGTAACATGCTGTGTTCATGGCCTCAGCCCAGAATTTTCTAGGAGTCCTATGCTCATCAAGCATCGTCCTAGCCATCTCAACCAAAGCAACATCTTTGAGAGTGAAGTTCGAATTAATTCTTACCACACCTTTACCTTTCACTCTACTCCTTCGATTGTTTCCGAAGGTGATATGTTCCCTTTGCTTGGTTGTGGTGAGGCTGGAGAACCAATTTGCATCTCCGGTCATGTGGCGCGAACAACCGGAGTCCATGATCCACGTGCCCTCCAAGCCTCGACCTGTCGCCTACACATGATGAAAACGTCTCGATTGCTCAGTGCTGGGGTGAGTAAAATAATGACGAGGCATCCAGCACTGAGTGACACGAGTAGTAGGCACAGTAGAAGTAGACGGTCTACGCACATAAAAATCAGAATGATGCAAAGTGCGAGGTCTACCTACATGCAAAGAACGAAAAGCATGCAGAGGTCTCCTACTCTGACGAGGTACAAAGCTACTCGCCCGAGGTCTACCACCATATGGAACATGGTGAACACCTCGAGGAGCAAAACCTCTCCGAGAAGCACGAGGAGCCTCTAAAACAGGACGAGAGTAAAACTCAGACTCATGCATACCTAAAGATGGGTAATGCATGTCCTGATAGCTCATCGCCTGTGCACGTCGCTCATCCTTGATGCGACGGAAACAGAAACCAATCAAATGACCCGCCCTCTGACAATAAGAACAGTGAAACACTCTCCTGGGGGCACTCTCATGGGTCATAGGAGCAACTCTCACAGGCTCCTTGGGTTTCTTCTGAGTGGCTTTCTTGGGAGGATTTTTCTTGGTAGGAGGAGTGGTTTTGTTTGGTGGATGGGTAGGCTTTTGGCTGATGGGGTGTCCAACAGAGCTCTCTCTTTCTCTAGGGTGGTAGGAGAGGTAAAAACAGTTTTGGTCTTACTGTCTGAAGCTATCCTCTCAAAACCCAAACCTAGAGCTACCCCGGCTCTGTCAGCACACAACTTGGTCTTGGCCAAGAGCAAATCCATCCTACCCTTCCCCTCAGTGCATTTGTTCACCACAGAAAGAAGGTATTCATTTTCGGACATGAGGTTTTCAGCTCGCTCTCTGACAGTGCCTAGCTGGTCCTTAAGGGTGATGCAAGTGTCACAAGCAGGTTGCACATCCTTAGAACTACCGGCCCTCTCCAATCTAGCCTCTAAATCATGAACATGCTTATCACGTAAATTAATGCTATCGCGCAATAAAGAGCAGTTCATGCAATCAACAACATTATGAGGTCTAGAATCCACCTCCAAAAGCTGCTTCTGTGCAGTCTCAAGCTCAGAAAGAGTTTGAGCATGAACAGAACGCAACTGAGCAAGCTCACTCATGACAACAGAACATGATTCACATTCAGCATCATTAAATTTAGACTTAAGCATGGCATATTCAGTAGAAATGTTTTCTAGCCTAAGTCTAAGGTCTTTTCTTTCTCTAGCGGCTTGCACAAGTAATCTATCCTGACCTAGCACAACTTCATTCAGTTCATCCAATTTAATTAGAAGCTGGTCAGATGATAGGTTTACGTCAGATGAGTCAAGCTCATCGCCGCTGTGATCGCTGTCGGCCATGAAGCAAAGGCCGGTGAAGTCACGTCCCTTCTTGTCCTTCTTGTCCTCCTTTCTTGGGGACTCCTCCTCCTCAGAGCTCGACTCCTCAGTTGAGGAAGTGTCGATGTCGCTGAGAGCAGCAACAAAAGCTCTGGAAGCGGCCTTGGCTACTTTCTTAGCCATCTTGCCGCGCTTGCCCTTCACAAAGGGCTTCCTCTCCTTTTTGTGGAATTTGGGGCGGTCACTCTCATCTCTCTTCTTGACCTTGGGGCAATTGGCCTTAATGTGAGAGGTGTCGCCACATTCATAGCAGCCACTAAAACCACTTCTCCTCTGATCCCGTCTCTCATGATGAAAGCGGGTGAACCTCCAGGCAATGAGAGCAAGCTCATCATCAGCTAGAGTATCCACCTGCTCCTTTGTGACGGAGACCAGGGAGGACAAAGCAAAACCATCTGCTAGAACACAAGTGCCTGATGTGCTTGGTTCTGCAGTGGTGCCACGGCTAGTGCTAGAAACCAATGCCAATGGCTGTGGCAAAGAGCTTCTGTGCACAGCAAGAGATGCCTTGGCAATCTCTGTGGACTTCAGCTTGCTAAAGAGTTCATCACAGGTTAGAGTGTCATAGCCTGTGGACTCCTCAATGCTGGATATCTTCACCTCCCATATGCTACGGTCAAGAGCATAGAGAAGCTTGATAGCCCTATCGTGATCACTGTAAGCAAGCGTCCCGTTGGATCGCAAGTTACTCACTATCGCGTCAAAGCGAGAAAACATGGCATCTACAGATTCACCAGGTGCCTGCACAAACAGCTGATACTGTTGATTGTAGGTGCTTTGGCGCCTGGCCTTGATCTGAGCAGAGCCCTCATGAAAGACAGTGAGTGTTGTCCAAATCTCCCTAGCAGTCCTAAGGTGCTGCACCCTATCGAACTCACTCCGACTCAAACCAATGAACAGTATGTTCCTTGCCTTCGAGTTGGCAATATACTGATCTTTTTCGGTTTGAGTGGTGCGGGTATCAGGGATGGAGTATTGTGAGTCCACAATCTCCCAAATTGCATTTCCTTGGCTTAACAAGTAAGCCTCCATGCGCACCTTCCAGTATGCAAAATCTGTCCCATCGAACAGGGGAATTTTACTGCCTCTATCCATGTCGCCAACAGATCACAAAACCGGTTAAGGTCAACTGGTGATCTTAACCTGCTCTGATACCAATTGTTGGACCGAAAACGGCGACCAGAGGGGGGGTGAATGGGAGCTTTTTTAAAAAACTGGGCTAAAAACTTAGCCTTTGGTTCTGTTCTGTCTTCTGCGGAACAGGCTTCGAACACAACCTTCGAAGGTCTGGTTCGGAGGTACTTCGACAGCTCCGAACACAGGCTTCGCAGGAGCAAAAGTTCGAAGCCAAGAAGACTTCGCTCCACTAACAACCCTCGAAAATCTACTCCGCTCAGTCAGTGCAGGCTCCGCACACGAGGTGCTTCGAGCAGGCTTCGCACTTCACCCTTCGCAAGAGTGGACAGCCCTCTGAGGACTTCGACCGAGTACTTGGCGACAGCAACAGGTGCTGGGCTTCGTACGCGAAGGTCAAGACGCACACAAAACGGACTATGCTAAAGGCTTCGACACAGGAAGCACTACAGGAAAAGATCAGGGCTTCGCTAGTAAGCAGCGAGGTCTTGCCTCGTGTTACACAGAGCGACAGCACACTGAAAAACACACTTCGCGAGAAAAACACCCTTCGCCAAGACAGGCTTCGGTGAACTAAAGACTAGCGAGGTATGCAATACGAGCTCAAGCAAAAGCACACAGAAGCAGGGCTTCGCTGCTTGAACAAGGAACACAAAATATATTGAACTCAGAATGAATACAGCGAGGTCTGTCTACAGGAGCTCAACAGTAAATGCTCAAAGTGTTAAATGTTACCTACCGAGCCCCCATATTTATAGCCCACGGCTTCATCCTAAGGAAGTGACTACTTTACCCCTAGGGTTTACATCCATTTTGTCTCTACAGAACTAAGGGGTACAAAAGGTAGTCCACCTTTATTTTGGAGGCTTCTCTGTCAGCTGCAGAGGGGACAGTGTCAGCCTTTTTCAGAACAGACAGTGTCAGCCTTTACAGAGTTGACTTCTGGAACCTCCCTTCGCACTGGAGGGTGCGGTAGCTTCGGCAAGAAGCCTGCAGCCTGTTGGCCTTCGCTCCGCCGAAGAAGTCCTTCGATACAGTGACGGTTTTGAGCCGAAGCCGTCAAAGCCCCTTGGGCCTTCGCACCACCACCTCCGGAGTGGATCACCACGGCTTCGCAGCTACTCCGAGCTCGAACACCGTCCGTCCGTGTACCGAAGCCATGCATGGCCGAAGCACCACAAGTCATCCTCACTCCGAAGCCCCACCTTCGGAGTACCACCCTTCGAAGTCCCTCCTTCGTCCAAGGCCTCTGCATGAAGCATTCCATGAGCACTCCGTCGCAGTGCCTCTCCCCGAGCACACTCCACGACTAGCCTCACCCGGACCATGCCTTCGATGCGCCTCGACTTCTGAGACCTTCGTCGGGTACCTTCGAGTGTCTCCCTCCGGAGCACACTTCGAACTCCTTGCCTCCGCAGAGGACTTGGTCCACCAACTCCGAAGTCACTCCATCCGGAGTACCTTCGAAGTGCCTCACTTCCGAGGACTTTGTCTCGGAGTACCTTCAGCTGGAGCCACGCTCCGCACTTTCTGCCTTCACCTGGCACGCCTCGACCCGAGGACCGACCCGGACCACCTTCGCTGCCACCGTGACGGAGCTCCCTGCTCCCCTGGCATCAAGCCACCCGCTTGACCCAGGTTCACCCGGCTCGAACCCTGTCCGTCGCCTTCGAAGTCCCTGCGCACCACCGACAAGCAGACAAGTGTATCCAGTACTCCGGAGACCTCTCCGGGTTAGCAACCTCCGGTACACACTCCGGTGTACCGCCCAAAATACCGAAGCCATCGGTACGAACCCTGTCATCGTGTACTGTCGGACCCCTCCGACGAGCACACTCCGCTGCGCAGCTGCAGCAAGCAAACACCGAACACACTCCGGTGACACACCTCCGAACGCCCTTCGGAGGTACCACCTCCGAAGCCCCTCCGGAGGTACCCTTCGAACAGAGGGTAAAAACCTGTCAATCACTCATCACAAAACACCGAAACCACCCTTGGTTTCTCACCACGTCAAGGAGCACTCCGACGAGGAGGAATCAGAGGAGGAAGAAGATTCGGCTGACATGTATGTAGCCGAATGGGTTTGGAACGCTAAGAGCAAACCCTTTACTTGCTTTGAGTTACTGCCGTCTCCAACCAAGAATCGGCCCAGCGAAGTCAAATACTCATTTGATATAACTAAGTGTGATAAAATATTTGATTTCCTCTTGAAGAACCAGCTTCTCTGGTTTCCTAAAGGCCAAGTCATTCCATCTACTGATGAGCTAAATAAACGCCCCTACTGTAAGTGGAATGATTCTCATTCACATTATACTAACGACTGCAGCGTTTTTCATCGATAGGTTCAATCGGCCATAGAGGAAGGACGATTGAAATAGACCCTAGTCCAAAGATGAAGCTGGACAAAGACCCCTTTCCCATGAACACCGTCGACCTTGACGAGAAGAGGGTGTTGATTCGGCGAGAGCAGACCGAGTCAACTAAAGGGAAAGTGGTCATTATTGGAGAATCGCAAACATGCACACTCGTACCAAAAAACCCTGAAGTAGGAGTAGGGAAATGGAATGTCAACACGTCTCCTTTGGCTAGGGCTTGCAAGAAGCCAAAGGTGACATATTAGATGCTATTGAGCAAATATCAGAAACAAGCTAAGGAAACAGGCCCCCGCACTAGAAGGCTAAAATAGCCGAAGGGGCCAAAACAGTTGGAGGGTGGCTTCGGACCACGGTGGCCAAACCCTCCACTCGGTGGCTTCGGACCACAGTGGCCGAACCCTCCGCATAGTAGTTTTGGACCCTAGTGGTCGAACCCTGCGCAGAACAGGTTCGGACCCCAGCATCTGAACCCTTCACACAACGAGTTCGGACCCCAGTGGCCGAGCTCAACTCCTCTCTGGATGAACCCGTCGATGGGAGGCTTCGGCCCATAGTGGCCGAACATACCTCTGGCCTGGCAGGACCCTTCGCTGATATGGTTCGAAATACCTTCGACATGGCCAAGCCCCCCTCCGGGCAATGGGTTCGGCTTGTAGTGGGCGAAGCCACTGGAGCCGCCGATGCCTCCACCGTACGACTGGACAAGGACCCCGTGGGCTCCATACACCTTGCCCCCAGAGTATCCTTCGCAATATAACGTTGTGCCTTGTTTTCCTTAGGAGTATTATAACTGGCAGGGACAAACAGACGTGGCAAATGGAGACATCATCCACAGGATATCCGTGGTACCTACGAATCGACTCGCATAGGACGGAGCCAAGGGAGATGGACACGATAAGGGGGAGGAGAGGATGTCTGAAGCCATCACAGTCAAAGTAGGGTCTTAGGAAGTCCCAATCCTGAGGGCCCCCTCGCCGAAGCTCGACGGAGGTAAGTCCCCTACCAAAGCCGAGGCCAGCGCTAGAGCCCGGTCCGACCGATAGGGTCCGCAGCGAGGCATACTTCGACTATAAAGCATGCGAGGCCAATCTGGGTGGTACCCCTTTGGCCAAAGATCATAGAAACAGAATGGTGGCACCTGGTGTTGATAGCAAAAAATGACATTAAATGGGTAAGATTGTCAAAATATCAATTTTGGTAATTTGGACCAAAAATACACATGTCCTTGATTGGGCCGAAGCCCTACAAGGCTGAAGGCCCATTGAAGCTATGGACTTTGGAAGCTTCTAGCAGGCCTGCTAGCTTCGGCCCAAAGGCCTTCGAAGGCCTGCCTAGCCGAAGCTTCGGCCAGAGGAGCAGGCTTCGGCGGGCCTAGCCGAAGGCCCACTTCGGGCTGAATTCCAGAGATAGAGTTTGAGTCTAATTCTCGCTAATTTTATCCCTACGTATGATTAGGCTGAATCTTAATAGATTAATCTTAGAGAATAGAACACTAGCCCCTATAAATATAGGGGTGAGGCCGGTTCATTAACCCCCCCAACACAAATCAAACACAAAGCCCTAGGTTTGAACCGTACCTGTACTTTTATCTTTACTTTTCTGCAACCTTCCTGGGTTTGCCTGGAAGCCCTCCGCCGGCCACTTCGGAACAGTGGTAATCCTTGTTACTTCGCCTGTGAAATATTCGTTAATCTACATAATAGATTGTTATCGCCTTGTTACTTCGCTTGTGAAGTATCCGCTAATCTGCGTAACAGATTGCTACCTTCGTTTCCCTACTGCAACACTTAGCAGATTCGTTCCCTAGGCCGAATTGGCACTTGATCTCTGTTCTGATTGCAGGTTTTACGCTCAGAGCCACTTCGCCGGAGGTGTCCGGAGCTAGGAGACTTGTTTCGGAAGCTGCCAGAACACCCCTCGGTGGAATCCTAGCTTCGACCACCCATGTCGGACCGTCACGCTGTTGTCTGTTTGACCGAGTCCTCCATGCCAACACGGTCCGCAGTAGGCTTCATCATGTCAGGCTTCACCATGTTTCGTACCCCGCGCTAGACGAAGTCACGCCAGCGTGTTGTTGTTGATAGCAAAAAAATGACATCAAATGGTTAAGATTGTCAAAATATCAATTTTGGTAATTTGGGCCGAAAATGCACATGTCCCGGTGATGAGGACATCACTTCACATGATACACACATGGAACCTCCACCTGCAATTCAATTACAAGGACCAATCACACGCGCCCGTGCCTGTCGCTTGAACCATGAGGTTAATTCTTTCCTTAGCAACTATGTTAATATTTGTTTGGATGGGATGCTACTGAATACTAGAGATATTTTGTTGCTTAGGAACATGGGAGATGGAATAGGAGAGTTGGAGTTGAATACGGAGTCGCACGGATGATTTGAAGTCAAGAATTCGCTGGTTCGGACTACATCAACCACCATGCACCAAAATGGGCGTAACTTCCTCATACGAAGTCCGATTGGCGTGTTCTTGGACTTTTTGGAAATCTAAGGAGAAGACGGATATTTTGGCATTGGTTTCGCCTCATTTTGAGTCTCGAGTCATCCTGTGTGATTGAAACAGTCCTACATGACAGAATTGGGCCGAGTTGGACCTTGTACTGAGTTGGAGGCCGTGTTGGCCCATAGTCCGAGTCGTGTGCGCCTCCTACGGGCTGCCCA
Source organism: Zizania palustris (assembly GCA_019279435.1). NCBI lineage: Eukaryota > Viridiplantae > Streptophyta > Magnoliopsida > Poales > Poaceae > Zizania > Zizania palustris. Next base: position 96,993,696 of record JAAALK010000283.1, on the reverse strand, counting down.
CACCCTATATACTCACGACTGCCATCATTAGGGTTAGGTTTTGCTTTGTTTGCATCTACACTCGTGTGTTTAGATCCCGCTCTTGCACCAGACCGATTGGCTACTGCAACGGCGTTTGTGAAACCTCTCCTCATCATAGTTCATCTATGATTTGGCATTCGACTCGTGTTCTTCCTGTTCTTGCTTTTGTTCTTGGATTCGCTTGCTGGAACTAGCCTTCGTGGTGAGGTCAATCGCGCCCTATGTGGTTGATAACCGACGGAGACGGTGGTGTAGCGATTGTAAGGTTTTGATCCACCGGACCAGAGCCTTGGATCGTCAACGTCGAGATTCTCCACCAATCCAAGTTATCCTTACCTAGTGGAAGATCGGGACCAATCCCCCTATTAGTTGGTATCAGATTTCAGGTTTCCCGTTAGGTAATCTCGATCTTCTTTTATTTTTACCTAGAGTCCAGAAAACCCTCACAAAAAATCCCCAGCGAGAACCCCTTTGTGCCTTGCGATTTTAATTTTAGTTTTTAGCTTTGTTGAGTTTGTGTTCTTGGTCGAGTCTTGTTGCTGGTTTAGTCATCCCTTTGTGTCGTTTGAGTAGTAGTTGATCTTGTGTCTCAAAAAAATTACCCCACCCGAAACCCCCCTCCATAACCCTAGTCGGTTTCCACTTGGTTTCCTACCCGGTTTTCCACATCGAGTCCTTGTGACCCCCCTTCGGTAAAACAGGCATAACTTTTCGCTCGTTTGTCAGAAAAATATGAATTTTTGAGCATCTTCTTGACCCAATTTGGAGCCGACCCAAACTTGGCTTCGCCCTGTTTGGTTTCATTAGAATTGCCAAAAAAATCAGGAAGATAAAGAAAAAAATTGGTCAAATTTTTTGCACGCCGTTCAGAGAACTTGTTGAATTTCTGTGAACCACATCTCACCTCAGTTGCAGGTGCCAATTTTTGTAGTTGCATCTCCTGTCATCCTTGTTCAAAAAAATATAATGAAAAAAAAAGAAAAAAAAGAAACAAGAAGTAGAGAAGCAAAAGAGAACCGATTCTGTCGTTTGCTACCTTGTTCTGCCTCCACTTGAGTTTTGGGCACATAGTTTCCCTCTATTGCTTGAATTTCACCTTGGGAGCACTTAGACCAGCAACTTTGACGAGTACTAGGGAACACTTATTGAACTTGGTTTAACTGTTATTACTATCGCTATTCCTTGCTACTTACTTTGCCTTCCAAGCTACACCTTCTCTTGGTCAGGACTGCAATCGCTCACCACCCTCCACTTGGTTCGTCACCTGTAGGCCAGTTACCTCACTGCGGCATGGTAAGAACACTTGCAAACGTGGGTAAGGCATTTGGATGTCTCGCACGTACTGTGGCTGACCTAGTGGACCGGATGATTTCCTTGGAGACACGCTTGCCTGCTGCACAAGCCAACGATGACCATGTTGAGGAGGAAGACGACCTATCCGATGCCGGGAATAATGGCATTGACCCTAACGAGGCTGCACGTCATCGCTTTCAGTTCAATCGTCAAGGTAGGGGCGGCCACCGCAATCGCCATTCACGAGGAAACAATGGCAACCGCGGGAACAATGATCCCTACTCCAAGGTAAAATTTTCAGTACCTCATTTTGCTGGCACCTATGATCCAGATGCATATTTAGATTGGGAGATGTCAGTCGAATAAAAATTTAATTCTCACATGGTTCCTGCTATCTGTAACAGCCCCAGAATTAAAAAAAATGAGGAAAATAAATTTTCTGAAATAAAAGTATTTATTTAATTAAAGAAAAGGCTAAAAAAAACCTATTAAAGCAAAACAGGCGGAAATATTTCAAATTTGAAGCTGGAAAATTTATGGTGGAATCTAGAGGCCAAGAAATATTTTTGAGAATTTGTACAAAATTTTAGCAAAAGTGCTTCAAGCTCTAAATAAATATATGAATTTATGGAATTATTTTAATCAGATAAACAATTTTAAATGTTATTGGGTCGCAACCCTGATTTCCACCTAAAAAACCTTTCGGCCCGTGTAACAGCCCTAGAATTACAAATAAAATAGAAATGAGGAAAATAAATTTTCTGGAATAAAAGAATGGATTTAATTAAAGAAAAGGCTAAAAGTACCCTATTAAAGCAAAACAGGGAGAAATAATTCAAATATGAAGCTGAAAAATTTATGGAATAAACTAGAAGCCATGAATTATTTTTGAGAAATTTTACAAAATTTTAGCAACAGTGCTTCAAGCCTTAATCAAATAATTAATTTTCTGGAATTATTTTAATCAGAAAACAATTTTTAATCTTATTGGGCCGAAACCCTGAATTCCCCTCCAAGAGCCTTTCGGCCCGGTCCAGTCCAGCCTCGCTCGCTGACGAGTGGGACCCGCCTGTCGGCGCCGTCCCCTCTCTCTCCTCTCCCGCGCACTCGGTCGGCCCCACCTGGCAGCCACCGACGCCCCCTCCCTCTCGCTGCGAAACCGGGCCCGCTTGTCATCCTCTCTCCCCTTCACGCGCGCCCGCTGACAGGTGGGACCCACCTATCAGCTCTGTCTTCCCCGATGGAAACCCCCCTCTTTCCATCCGGCGACCCCCCCTACCAAATCTTGCTGCCGGCCGCCTCGGGACACCAAATCAAGTCACGATCTCGACCCCCCATCCGCCCGCGATCCCTTTCCCTCGTTTTCCGACACGTTTTCACCATTTTTGGTAGGAATCCGAGCACATGGAAGCTCGCCGGAGTTGGATGGAAATCCTCCTCGGGTTTCCTTCGTTCCCCTTTCCAAAATGACGCCGGCGAGCCCCTATAAAAGCCCCGGCCACACCGCATTTCGCCCACACCGACATCGTTCTAGCATCCACAGTCCCGAGCCGCCGCCTCCCTTATTTTCGGTTTTTCCCCTATTTCCCCTCCGGCCGCCTCTCGCCGGCGCCACCGGCCTCCACTGCCCTTGCCGTCAGCATCTTCGGGACCAACGTCCACCGCCCGTCATCGGCCTCCCCTCCGTTGGCCGAGGAGATCACCGGAGTGCCTCGTCGTCGTCGGACCCGAAGGTTTTCTCTGCCCCTTCTCGCCGCCGACCGCCCCCATTGTCCCGACGTCGTCGCCAATGGTACGCCTAAAGTCCCCTTGCTCTACTGGTTCCATTTTAGGCCCTAGCCCAGCCGGTTGGCCCTCGCCGCCGCCGGGAGCCCTCGCCGTTGCACCGCCGGAGTCGGGAACGAAGGGGGTACTTACCACTTCGCCGCGTGCCATGCCGGACAAGGCCTCGGCCGCACGATCCGCAGCGCACGGCCACGATTAGAACACCTAATCGAGGGCCCAGATTGCATTGACCGCTGTTGACCGGTATCACGCAATCTTGGCCGTCGATCGCCACTTAAGTGCCCCGCCCCGCCACCGATCGTTGGATCTGGATCCAACGGTCCAGATCCGATCGGCCCACGCGCACAGTGCACGGGTCCATGGTGGACCTCGCTCACCGTGGACCCACGCCTGTTTACTGATTAAAATAAAATTCAGAAAAATAGTTTAAACTTCAAAAATTCATAACTTGCTCAAATTAACTCCAAATTTCACCATTTTAATTCTGGAAAGTTTGTATTTTTATCCTCTACACTTTTATGCAATAAAAACAATATGATTACTTGGCAAAAAATAATTTTATTAATTAATCAAGAAAAGACCCCTTTAGGATTTAATTAATATTACATTTAAATAATTCAGAACAACCTTTAATAAATTATATATTAAATTCAGAAGACTTAGTGACTTTATTCCACTGTTTTAATGCAATAAAAATAGCATGTTCACTTTGCCCACTTTATTTTATTAAATAATATGGCAAAAGCCCTTTTAGGATATTTAATTAATTCATATAATAAAAAGTCCACACTTTATGAAAATGACCTAAACACTTATATAACAACTTCAGAAGACATAATAACTTAATTTCACTCTTTCTACTTCAATAAAAACATTAAGGCTAATTTTATACCTTTTAATTCATCTCTAAAGGGAAAATAGAAACCCCCTTAGGAAAAATAATTATATCAAGTTATAAAATTCAGAAACCCCTCAGAAACTTAATCTTAATATTTAAGTAATAAACTCATAGAACTTAAAAACCTATCTCCTTTACTTAACCCAACAAAAACATGTATACTTGTATGATTGGTTTTTGGAATGTTTATTGAATGTGGTGTTTATTTTTCCGTATCGAGAAGACTTCTATGTCGTCGACGATCCGGAGTCTTACCCCGAGGTTCCACCTTCACCGTTTGCGGATCAAGGCAAGTCATCGAACCCTCCTGTGGAAATAGTTGATCATCATTGAGCCCAATTTTTCTTAACTATCGCTATAACTCATAGGATAATATTGCATTAGTCAAACATCAAGCCCTACACTTATATTTATTAGATCCCCGTCCTTGTGTGCAAACCCAAGCCATGTTTATTGAGCCTTAATTCCTTGTCACTCTACAAATATTATATTAGCTAGTGCCCAATGTACCGGCACAACTGCTATATGATAAAAAAATGAGTCGTAGATAGATGGATTCTGTTATATGAATTCCCCCGTTATTCTTGTATCTGGACTCTGTTGGAGTTGGCTATGTTAGAAGTATGGTGGGTTTCGGGTGCAAGCTCGGGAACTGGTTGGTCGCACCCGGGGCACTATAAGGACCGGTCTGCGGGATCCATTGCAAAGCACTTCCGTACTAACCACAAGTCTAGTGGGTAAGTCCTAACTGGAGGTATGGATCGTACCAACTTGGAACACCATAGTGGAGGGGTACAAGGGGCAAGCCTGCGGGTGACTTGTACCGACGTGGCTCAAGGGGGGATAAGGCGTGGCCCGAAGTGACTGGGAAACCTTACGAAACCTATAAGAGGGTGTTATCGAATTGGTGCGTTCCATGCTGAAGGTTTTGGCATGAACTTCTCGTGACAGGAGTCATTTAACACACTGCGGTGTGCGGGAAATGAGTGCCTTGTGGGTACAGTAGTACACCTCTGATCAGAGTTATAAATCTTTTTGAAAAGCCGAGCCCACGGTTAAGGGCGGGTTGTGTGACCTCTCATAGTTAGTTTACTTTTATGTGAATGTTTGGGTTATTCTTGGCATGTAAGGACTGTTGAGCGAGGGTGGGCTGACTGTACCCCTCGAAGTAGAAGATGACGAAATATGATGCATGACTCATGTTTACTTTTTTGCAATAATAACTGGATTACATAAATTGCTTTACAAATTGTGCTTTTCCGCAAAAGTAAGCCACTGCCTTCCTTGTTATTACCTTGCATTATATCTGCATTCGGTGCCTTGCTGAGTACGATTGTACTCACCCCCGTTGACTTACACCACCAGAGGCTGTCTACTACGAGGAGGGCGAAGGTCTGGAGTAGCGACGTAGTCAAGGCACGAGACTGGAAGAAGACGTTCATCTAGGGGATTTATTTTATTGGTTTCTCTTTATTTAACTCTTTTGTATTAATATGGTCTACGAACCATGATTGATTGGCGTATTGTACGCAGTCGTGTGATGAACGTCTTGTATTTATTGATTTTCTATGGAATTTCAATAAATCCCCGGTTTTATTAAATCGGGGCGTGACAGCCCGGCCTAGTCCAGCCCCGCTCGCTGATAGGTGGGGCCACCTTGTCGGCGCTCCCCCTCCTTCTCTCTTCCGCGCCACGACCCGCCAGGCCCACCTGGCAGCCTCCCGCTCGCCCCCTCTGCCGCTGCCATGCCGGGCCCGCAGGTCATCCCCTCTTCTCCTCGTGCCCGCCCGCTGACAGGTGGGGGCCACCTATCAGTTCCGTCTTCCCCGATGGAAGGGGGATCCCCTTCCATGCCGGCGCCCCCCCTTTCCGATTTTAGCCGCCGACCGCCAAATCCCGCCAAACCAACCTCGGATCTGCACCCCCCGCTCCCCGGTGATCCCTTTCCCTCTATTTCTCAGGTGAATCAGGCCCGTATCGCCGGAGATTGATTACATGGAAAGCTCGCCGAAGCGTTTTTGGAACCCCCTTGGATTCCCTCTGCTCGCCTACCATTTCTTGCCGCTGACGACCCTATAAAAGCCCTCGGCCTCACCGCAACCCGGACACACCATTTTAGCCCTCGCCACATTCTCCCAAGCGCTGCCACCCTCCTTTGCGTTTTTCCCCTGTTTTCCCTCCGGTGAGCCTTCACCGGCGCCTCGAGCCACCTCCTCCCTCCCTCGCCGTCAACACCACCGGGACCACCGTCGCCACCGCTCCCTCAGCCTCGCCTCCGTTCGGGTTCCCCGCCACCAGATCGCCACACCATCGTCGGACCCGAGGACCTCCTCCACCCTCGCTCGTAGCCGGGTCGCCGCCGGTCACCCCCTCCACCAACTCCGGTACGGTCGTGACCCCCTCCTCCTCCTCTGTCCATTTTTGCCGAGAACTAAGGCTTAGGGCCCTCGCCGCCGTCGCCGCGCCCGCACCCGTGCGCCCCCGTCGCCGGAGAAGAAGGGGTACTTACCCCTTCACCGCGTGCCGTGCCGGACGTAAGCACAGCCGCTCGATCTGCAACGAACGGCTGCGATTATAACCCTAGATCAAGCGCCCGGATGCGTTTGACCGCGGTTGACCAGTATCATGCGATCTCGACCGTTGATGGTCACTTAAGTGCCCCGCCTCGCATCTGGCCGCCCGATCTGGATCGGACGGTCCAGATTGAACTGGCCCACGCGCACAGTGCGCGGTCCATGGTGGACCTGGCTCACCATGGACCCCCGCCTGATTTCTGGTTTAAAATAAAATTCAGAAATTTCTTTAAACTTTAAAAATTCATATCTTGCTCAATTTAACTCCAAATTTCACCATTTTAATTCTGGAAAATTTGTCTTTTTATTCTCTACACTTTTATGCAATAAAAACAATATGTTTATTTGGCACATAATATTCTTAATAAATAACCAAGGAAAGTCCCCTTTAGGGTTTAATTAATATTTCCTTTTAAATAATTCAGAAAAACCCTTAAAATTTTATATATTAATTTCATAATATATAATGACTCCATCTCACAGTTTTTAAAGCCAATAAACATATAATGTCCATTTCATTTTATTAAATAACATTTCTAAGGCCCTTTAAGATAAATGATTAATTCATATAATAAAAAAATGCAACACTTTATGAAAATATCCTAAAAACTTATATAATCACTTCAAAAGACATAATAACTTAATTTCACCCTGTTTACTGCAATAAAAACATTAAGGCTATTTTATACCTTTTACTTCAACTCTAAAAAGGGAAAATAAAAACCTCCTTAGGAAAAATACTTATATCAAGTTATAAAATTCAGAAACCTCTTTAAAACTTAATCTTAAATATTTAAGTAATAAAATTCATAGAACTTTAAACCCTATCTCCTTTACTTAACCCAACAAAAACACGTATGCTTGTATGGTTGGTTTTTTTGGAATGTTTATTGAATGTTGTGTTTACTTTTCCGTATCAAGAAGACTTCGACGCCGTCGACGATCCGGAGTCTTATCCCGAGGTTCCACCTTCACCATTCGCGGAGCAAGGCAAGTCACAACCCCAATTTTGATCATCATTGAGCCCAGTTTTTCATAATTACCGCTATAACTCATAGGAATTAAATATTGCATTAGTCTGTTATCAAGCCCTACATTATATTTATTAGATCCCTGTCCTTGTGTGTAAACCCAAGCCATGCTTATTGAGCCTGAACTCTTTGTCCGTATACAAAATATTATATTAGCTAGTGTCCAATGTACCGACACAACTGCTATAGGGTAAAAGAACGAGTCATAGTTAGATGGATTCTGATATATGATTTACCCTGTTATTCTCGTCTCTGGATTCTGTTGGAGTTGGCTATGTTATGAGTATGGCGGGTTCCGGGTGCAAGCTCGGAAATTGGTTGGCCGCACCCGGGGCACTATAAGGACCGGTCTGCGGGATCTGTTACAAAGCACTTCCGTACTAACCACAAGTCTAGTGGGTAAGTCCTAACTGGAGGTATGGATCGTACCAACTTGGAACACCATAGTGGTGGGCTACAAGGGGCAAGCCTGCGGGTGACTTGTACCGACGTGGCTCAAGGGGGGTATGGCGTGGCTCGAAGTGACTGGGAAACCATACGAAACCTATAAGAGGGTGTTATCGAATTGGTGCGTTCCATGCTGAAGGTTTTGGCACGAGCTTCTCGTGACAGGAGTCATTAAACACACTGCGGTGTGCGGGAAATAAGTGCCTTGTGGGTACAGTAGTACACCTCTGATCAGAGTAATAAATCTTTTCGAAAAGTCGAGCCCACGGTCAAGGGCGAGTTGTGTGACCTCTCGCAGTTAGTTTACTGTTATGTGAATGTATGTGTTATTCATGGCATGTAAGAACTGTTGAGCGAGGGTGGGTTGATTGTACCCCTCGAGGTAGAAGATGATGAAAGATGATGCATGACTCATGTTTACTTTTCTGCAATAATAACTTGATTACATTAATTGCTTTACAAATTGTGCTTTTCCGCAAAAGTAAGCCACTACCTTCCCTGTTATTACCTTGCATTATAATTGCATTCGGTGGTTTGCTGAGTACGATTGTACTCACCCCCGTTGACTTACACCACCAGAGGTCGTCTACTACGAGGAGGGCGAAGGTCTGGAGTAGCGACCCAGTCAAGGCACGAGACTGGCAGAAGACGTTCATCTAGAGGATTTATTTTATTAGTTTCTCTTTATTTTACTCTTTTGTATTAATATGGTCTACGAACCATGATTGATTGGCGTATTGTACGCAGTCGTGTGATGAACGTCTTGTATTAATTGATTTTCTATGGAATTTCAATAAATTCCTGGTTTTATTAAATCGGGGCATGAAAAGATGGTATCAGAGCCGACTTGACTGTAGGAAGCCAAACAGACCTGACCCTAGGACTTATATTAACCATATTTTCATACAAAATTACTTACCCTCTCATCTTATGGAGTTTTCACAAAAATTTCCTCTCTTTTGTAGATGCCGGTCCATACCATGAGTGGAACTCTCCGCGACGAGGCTGGATTCGTTCGCAAGCTTCACAGGCTCATCGAATTCCTCGGCTTCGTGCATGAGCCCGTGTTCCACGGGATCTTTCCCGATGCGAACGAGAGCTACTGCGAGGTCACGGTCGTCATCCGCCCCTCCCCCACGCAGCCTCCCTTCTACACCCATGGAGTCGGAGGACCCTCCTTCGTGGTGGCCAGCCAGCGCGCCGCTCTTCAGGCCCTCGCTGAGCTCAGACTGGTGTATGACCGCCAGCTTCGCGACACCGTCTACCGCTTCATGCCTATGCGCACACTGGGGAGTCACCGCAGCATGTACATCCGCTCTCTCACCCAGCACAACTCTGCCATCGCCCGCACCATGAGACTTTTGGAGGCTATGGACAATCTTCACACGGAGGCCGTCCTCGACGCAGATAGCCAGCATGACACCATCGACTTCTACCGCCACTCGTCAGAGAACCTGAACCGCGAGAACGCCGATCTTCGTCGCCAGGTTCAACGGAACCATCACCTGATCACCGAGGTGGAGGAGTTGAGGCGTCAGAACGAGCTTCTACGCCAGGGCGCCATCGTCACCGCACAGCTCCGCCATCAGCTTAAGGAACTAAAGAAGGATCTCAAGGAGGTCGCCCCTCTTCCGCCCCACAAGCGAAAATCGCTTCGGTTTCCCACAGTGAAGCCCAAGAGGATTTCCCGCAGTGCACCTCCCGCCGGACCCTCCAGCTCCACCACCCCTGCACTGACCACCTCCATCGAGCCCGTGATCGAGTCGTCCCCCTAGCTGCCCTAGACGTAGTTTTACGGTTGATTGTTTTCTTTTTGTTACTTGGAATGTAGTGTCACTCTTATCGGAATATAAGGCATGGGTGTAAAATTTACTAAGAAAATAAAAGATGTAAGCATCTAGGTCAAAATATTCATTTTGAGGCAATAAAATCAGTAACAATTTCCCCTAAGTTTTTGCCACCTTCTTTTGAACCCTTCAACTTCAGGATGGCCAACGACCAAGGATCTGAAGCCCCGCGCGATGGAAACACCTCGGGCAACTTCCCTCAGTGGGGAGCAACTGGCCAACGGCAGGCCCCCGTTGCCAATCACCCCACACTAGCGAAGGTGATGGCAAACCAAAACCAGCTGATTGCCTCTCTTCTTGCTCAGATGCAACAACAACAAAACCAGATGCAAGAGTAGTAGGCACAGTTGTTTCGTCTCCATCAACATCAGCCCGAGCCTCCTCTCCGCCCCACCGTCCATGCTCCGGCACCAGTCTCTCAACTCTCAGAGTTTCTGTGTATCCGGCCCCCAACTTTCTCCAGCACCACCAATCCAATGGAGGTAGGAGACTGGCTGAGGACCATCGGCAAGAAGCTAGACCTTCTGCCTTGTTCCGAGCAGGAGCGAGTGGCATTCGCCGCTCACCAGCTCCAAGGACCCATCGCGGAGTGGTGGGACAATTTCTGTGAAACTCAGCCTGAGGGCCATGAAATTTCATGGGCTGAGTTCACCATGGCTTTTCGGGCCGCCCACATTCCAGACGGCGTGGTAGCCCAGAAGCAGCAGGAATTCCGGGACCTGCACCAAGGGAGCAGGACCGTTACGGAGTACCTGCACGAATTCAACCGGTTGGCCCGTTATGCACCAGAAGAAGTACGCACGGACGCCACCCGACAAGATAAGTTTCTTCGGGGATTGAAGGACGAGCTCTCCCTTCAGTTGGTCTCCGGGGACTTCGCTAATTTTCAGAAATTGGTGAACAAAGCCATCATTCAGGAAACCGAACAAAACAAGGTGGACCTGAAGAAGCGAAGAATGATCGCCTACCACCAACAACAAGTAATGGTGCTGAAGCCACGCCCGGTGAATCTGCCTCACGCCCCAACCCCGGTCGAGCCACGGACCACCCTTGGAGGGCCAAGCTCGGGCATCCCGCCCCAGGCACCACCAGCCAGAAGAGCTCCCATGCAAACTACCGAATACTAGAGGGACAGGCACGACAACCCAATTATATGCTTCAACTGTCGCCATGAAGGCAACTTCTCCAACATGTGCCCCTACCCCAAGCATGCCTCATCTTCCATTCCAAGCCCGATGGGACGTGCCCAAGTTCATCACATCTCTACCCAAGAAGACCAAGGTATGACCAAAGACATCCCCAGTATGACCCCAACCAACTCAGTTCCGGAGATCACTTTGCCTACTTCTCATGTAACACCTTCTCCTAATCCGGAGCACCCGTAGAACCCCGTCCCTTAGTTTTCCCGAGGTTCGCTTCGAATCTCGAGGACGAGATTCTTTGTAAGGGGGATAGGATTGTAACAGCCCCAGAATTAAAACAAAATAAAAAAGAGGAAAATAAATTTTCTGAAATAAAAGGATATATTTAATTAAAGAAAAGGCTAAAAGAACCCTATTAAAGCAAAACAGGGGGAAATATTTCAAATTTGAAGCTAGAAAATTTATGGTGGAATCTAGAGGCCAAGAAATATTTTTGAGAATTTTTACAAAATTTTAGCAACAGTGCTTCAAGCTCTAAATAAATATATGAATTTATGGAATTATTTTAATCAGAATAACAATTTTAAATGTTATTGGGCCGCAACCCTGATTTCCCCCTAAAAACCCTTTCGGCCCGGCCCAGTCCAGCCCCGCTCACTGACAGGTGGGGCCACCTTGTCGGCGCCCCCCTCCTTCTCTCTTCCGCGCCACGCCCCGCTAGGCCCACCTAGCAGCCTCCCGCTCGCCCCCTCTGCCGCTGCCATGACAGGCCCGTAGGTCATCCCCTCTTCTCCTCGCGCCCGCCTGCTGATAGGTGGGGGCCACCTGTCAGTTCTGTCTTCCCCGATGGAAGGGGGGATCCCCTTCAATGCCGGCGCACCCCTTTCCGGTTTTAGCCGCCGGCCGCCAAATCCCGCCAAACCAACCTCGGATCTGCACCCCCCGCTCCCCGGTGATGCCTTTCCCTCTATTTCTCAGGCGAATCGGGCCCGGATCGCCGGAGATTGATTACATGGAAAGCTCACCTTAGCGTTGTTGGAACCCCCTCGGATTCCCTCTGCTCGCCTGCCATTTCTTGCCGCCGACGACCCTATAAAAACCCTCGGCCTCACCGCAACGCGGACACACCATTTTAGCCCTCGCCACATTCTCCCAAGCGCCGCCACCCTCCTTTGCATTTTTTCCCCTGTTTTCCCTCCGGCGAGCCTTCGCCGGCTCCTCGGGCCACCTCCTCCCTCGCCGTCAACACCGCCGGGACCGCCGTCGCCACCGCTCCGCGGCCTCGCCTCCGTTCGGGTTCCCCGCCACCAGATCGCCGCGCTGTAACACCCCAAATTTTCAAAGGAATAAAAATATTATTTAATTCAATTTCCTGGATTTTATTATTTTGAAAATACCTTTAATACCCTTCTTTACCATTTTGAACTACAACATAGAGTAAATGGCCAAACCAGGAGCTAAAAAATTTTATGTATGATCCTAAGACCAGAATATATTTTTGAGAGTTTTTATAAATTTTTACCAACCTTGGAAGTAGCCCTAAGATTTTAATCTATTTACTGGAATTATTTTTATTCAGAAATGTTTTGAAATAGTATTTGGCCTCTCTCCTCCCTTCTCTCTCTCCCGGCTGGCCCAGCCCGTCACCCTCGCCCGCCTTAGGCTGACAGCCCGACCCTACCTATCGGCGCCGATCGCCTCCCCTCGCGCGCGCGCCCGACACCACGGCCCCACCCGTCAGCCCTCTCGCTCACGTGCTCACGCCCGCTGGCCAGTGGCCCCCACCTGTCGGATCTATCTTCCCCATGAGATCTGCCCCCAAATCCCCCCCTCACCGGCCGACGCGATAACGTGCCTCGTATCCCTTGCTCCCGACCCCCTCCCCTCAAATTTAGCCCGCCATTACAACCCCCGGTCCACAGCGACCGTTTCCCCATTCAAATCCGGCTGATTCATGTCTAGGTTCGATGAATCGAATTATACCTGAGCTCGCCGGCGTTTAAACACGTTTACTCCCGGTCACCGTCGATTACGCCCCCTCTGCCCCCGCCAATGGCCCTATTTAAACCCCCTGGCCACCCGCATTGCACCCCTACGCCCACTCGCTGCGAGAACGAACAGAGTGCCCAGAGTACTCTTTTTACTATCCGCCACCGCCCACACCCCAGCCGTCGCTCGCCGTCGCCGGAGTCCCCCTCCGCCCTCGCCGACCGCACCGCTGCAACCGCAAGGACCACCCCGACCTCGGCCACCCCTCCATCGATGCCGAACCCCGCCGGATCGTCGTCGCCGCCAAGGACCCGAACACCTTCGCCGCCTCCGCTCGTCGCCGGCCTCGCTCCGTCGACCATTCGTCACCGCAAGGGTACCCCCTTGATCCCCTAGTCGTCCTCTTTCCGTTTTAGGCCTTAGTCACGACCGTCGTCGCTCGCAGAGGCCTCTGGCCCGCTCGCCGTCGCCAGAGAAGACGATCGGCACGGGTCGAGTACCCGTGCTGTGTCGGATTCAATCCTGGCCGTCCGATTCAGATCCAACGCTAGCAATTAAATCATTTGTACGGTTTAATCCACACCGTTGGATCTGAGTGAAGCGGTACGGTGCGATCTCGCGCGTTCGTTAATATTTAAAACCCGAGTTTAATCTCCACCGTCCATCGCATATCGGTTCAACGTTTTAATCTCAGCCATCCACGTCATTTTAACTCCCCTGCCTCGCTCGTGACCGCCCGATCGTGATCCGACGGTGGATCTTGATCCGGCACACGCGCACAGTGCGCAGGTGCACGGTGGTCTCGGCTCACCGTGGACCGACGCCTGTTTTTGGTTTAATTTAAATTCCAGAAATGCTTTTAAACTTCAAAAATTCATATATGGCGTATTTGAACTCTAAAAATTGTCATTTCAATTCCAGAAATTTTATAATTTTATTCTCCACACGTTAGTTCAATAAAAACAATATGTTACTCTAGACTTTTTCATGATTATTTAAATAGGTATTCAAATAACCTTAGGGTAAAAATGTAAATTCAATTATTTAAATTTCATTAAAGTTTATATTTATTTTCTTTCTGTTCATACAGTGAAAACCACTACATTGCCCATGAGCCTTTCATTTTAAATTGATTAGAATGTCTAAATGAGATTACTCACATTTAAAACCCTTTTTCAAAGCACAACACTTCATTTTAATTCCTTTTTAAAATTATTTATAAAATGGATTTTAGAACCTTAATAACTTGATCTTTCTTTAGATTAAACCAAATTAAACCTATGTGCTTGTTGAGTGATTTTATATTGTTTAGATTGGATGTTGTATTCATTTTATTTTCCTTTATTTATATTGGAAAGACTACGACGCCGTCGAGGAGCCGGAATATTTCCCGGAAGTTCCTACCTCACCCTTCGCTGAACAAGGCAAGTCACCAAACCAATCTTTTGAGCATATTGAACCCATGTTTTATTAAACTATCGCTAAAACACATATGATGAGGACACCGCTGCCATTGATACAACCACAAAGCAGCCAACACTTCACCACTTACAGCTAAGCAAGGACCAATGACACGCGCCCGTGCACGTGAACTTAATTATCTGGTGAACTCGTTCCTAGCTGTTCAAGTTAATTATTTTTCCAAAGGGGTACTATTAAAGCCTTGTGATTACTTTATTATCCTTAAGTGCTTAGGAACTGAACCATCTAGGAGTGGAGAAGGCAATAATGCAATAAATATTCGTGCACCCGAAGGGACTCTTGTAACTGCAGAAATCCAAGATTAAATGGAGCATATCTTTCAACTCCCAAGGTTGTTTAATGCAAATAAGTACTTGTTGGAAAGGTCTCTTCGTCTGCTTTCCAACGGATCAAGAATCAATGGCAGAGGACAGACGAAACGTCCAGAAAGTGCCGAAGAACACTCGTGACTCCATCCTGAGTTTCTAGTTTTCCCTTTAAAAGCAAGTGGTAGCCACAAAAGAACTCGGGTTTTGTTTGATGTAAGATAGCTGCTGCTACTTCCTTTAACACGCGTGTCGACTAGACTGCCCGATTACTTGAATCAAAACTCCAACTTCTATCACATCCGTGAGTGTTTGCTTGTCATCTTGTTCTTGCTTGTTCTTCGATTGCTTGCAGGTTCAAGGCTGTTCTTGGCACGGCAAGAGCAGCAACAACCGGAGTCGGTGTAACTATCGCTAAGGCGCAGCATCCTTGTGGTTGTTGTAGTCGGGTAGCACAACGTCGATCTCCACCCCCAAATCGTAGTTATCAGGAGACGGTGTACCTGTCGCTCAAGGCGCCACACCATCTTGGTTGTGGTAGTCGGGCAGCCAACGTCAGCCTCCAATAAATTCACCACATCCTCCATCTCTCATCGAAAGATCGGGCTCCCCCGTACTCGTCGGGTCTATTAAGTGGTATCAGAGCTCAGGTTGATTGGTGAGAGATCTCCTTCTCCTTTGTTCTTTGTTCTTTGTTTTTCCTACAGTCCACTTTTGCCCAAAGATAAGTCGATCTGAAAATCCCCAAAACATTTTGTGCCTTTGCTTTGCTACTTAGCTCTCAGCTTGTTGAATTCACGGTTACTTCTTTGTGTCAAGTTGCTGGTCCTAAGTTTTTACCGCTAGAGTTTTGAGTTCGTGCACCTTGTTCTATCTCCATTTTCATTCTCTAGCTGAAGTTACAAAGAGAGAAAAAGGCAAGTGCAAATCAAAAGCCGCACAGATCAGCAAGAAACAAGGCATAGGCCAAAAAAAACAAAAAAAAGGGCACACTAATTCAATTTTCTATATAAAGATTCCAAGTACAAAAAAAAAGAAAGACATTTTGTGTGACCTTTGCTTCAAAGTTTCGAAATTCAGCTTGTTGTTTTGAGCATTTTGGTGATTATGTTTGGGTGACGGCTCACATCTCTATCACGGTTTGGACTAGGACCAGCACAGTACCATCGCAGAACGTTTATTCAATTTGCTGTGACTAACGTGGTACTAGTTGTTCCTTTGTGCAATTGTTTTAGCAGCCACCTACAGCTCCACAAAATTATTTACAACACCACCGGGTTGTGCTGGCAATCACCGTTTGTTGTTGTTCTTGCTGTTTGCCAACGCCTCCTGCATTGTGTGGTAAGAACTTGTAAGAGCTTGATACAGGATTGAGCGAGTGTGACTTTGTGCCTTCACAATCTTATAGTTAATAGGAGCGCACATATTATTTGTATGTTTCTTGTCTACTACTAATCATGGCAGGGATACACAAGGAGATAGGATATAGTGAAGCTCAATATCGACATCTTCATCGACACATGAGAGATCAACATGATAACTATGAGGTATGTGATGAAATTCTAGCTAGGTTCAAATGTACACTACCTTATTTTGAAGGAAATTATGATCCTCATGTATATATTCAATGGGAGCTAGCTGTTGATAATGAATTTAAAAAGTATAACTTGTCTGAAAGAGAAAAGGTTATGGCTGCCTCTAAAGTGTTAGTTAAAGATGCTGCATATCATTGGAAACATCTTTGTAGACATAATAAAATACCTCAATATTGGAAGGACTTAAAGAAATATTTGAGAGATGTTTTTGTTCCTCCATATTATGCCGATATTCTATTAAAGAAACTACAATGTTTAAGACAAGATAGCAGAAGCGTTGCCTCATACTATCATGATATGCATGCTTGTTTATTACATTGTGCTATAGATGAATGTGAAGAAGCTATGGAACAAAGGTTTTTACGTGGGCTTAACAAGGAAATTCAGGAAATGCTTCTTCATGAAACATATAATTCTCTCTCTCAATTGTTTGAACTTGCATGTCGAGCTGAAATTCAGATTGCTATTGATTTAGAGGAGACGCCAATTAGTTTGCTTGCTAGTACTACTAACCTTGAACAGGAAAAGGAGAATAAAAATGCACTTACATCATCGGAAAATGTTTTGCAAGATAATTTATATGCTGAAATTGCTTTGTTACCAGATGATTTGCTTGACACTCCTTATAATAAAGAAGAGTTGTGTGTTAATACTTCACTTGTATACATGCCACAACTAGTTAATGAACAGGTTGACTTTGTTGCCAAACCTTTAAGTGATTTGATACATGTTGTTCACATTGCTAGTGAAAAGGAAGAACATAAATTGTTATCTTCTTTAAATACTTGGGGTTATATTGAACTTGATGATCTTTGTGAACTTAGTACTTTAAATGAGAAATTAGTCACTAGACCTGATTTGCCATGTCCTGATCAAATGAGCTTTCACGTAATTGGAAAATACAGTGATCAAGGAGTATACTTTGTGCATAGAGTTTACATATGTTCAGATTTGAAACAGCATGTAAATTCTAAAAATAATAGTCTTGACCAAGGTGCTTTAACTAATCATATTATCTCGAGAGTCTCTTGTTTTGATTTAAATACACAGGTTTGTTTTCAAGAAGGAGAGCCTTGTGGGCTGCTTAGCAATGCCACAATTCCTACTCCAATATCTAAAAGTACAGATTCGATGTCTTTTGTTCAAGCAAAGGATTTGGTGAGTTGGTTTTCTTCAATTCACCACATGTTTAAAGAACAAGAGATACTGCACAATAATGGTTCTTTTGCTAGGAGTTGCATTGATGATGAACACAAGAACAAACCGAGGACGGTTTGCTGCCAAGAAGGAGAGAATGATGAGGACATCACCGACTGGGATATAAATATAATAAAAACAAAGGTGCATGCTTTCTATATTAGATTTACATTTTATATATTTGAGAAAAGGTTGCTGCACCATAAGTTGTTGTTTTCAATTACAGAAATTATTACATGGATTAAGGGACGCGTTGTGAGAAAATCAAGGGCATGGAACATCGTGGAAGTTGATTGGGGACCAAGATTTGAAACCATACTTGCGTGAGGAGGACACGTTCGAGTCGAGGACGACTCTATTGCAAGAAGGGGAGGATGATGAGGACATCGCTGCCATTGATACAACCACAAAGCAGCCAACACTTCACCACTTACACCTAAGCAAGGACCAATGACACGCGCCCGTGCACGTGAACTTAATTATCTGGTGAACTTGTTCCTAGCTGTTCAAGTTAATTATTTTCCAAAGGGGTACTATTAAAGCCTTGTGATTACTTTATTATCCTTAAGTGCTTAGGAACTGAACCAGCTAGGAGTGGAGAAGGCAACAATGCAATAAATATTCGTGTACCCGAAGGGACTCTTGTAACTGCAGAAATCCAAGATTAAATGGAGCATATCTTTCAACTGCCAAGGTTGTTTAATGCAAATAAGTACTTGTTGGAAAGGTCTCTTCGTCTGCTTTCCAACGGATCAAGAATCAATGGCAGAGGACAGACGAAATGTCCTGAAACTGCCGAAGAACACTCGTGACTCCATCCTGAGTTTCTAGTTTTCCCTTTAAAAGCAAGTGGTAGCCACAAAAGAACTCGGGTTTTGTTTGATGTAAGATAGCTGCTGCTACTTTCTTGTAACGCGCGTGTCGGCTAGACCGCCCGATTACTTGAATCAAAACTCCAACTTCTATCACATCCGTGAGTGTTTGCTTGTCATCTTGTTCTTGCTTGTTCTTCGATTGCTTGCAGGTTCAAGGCTGTTCTTGGCACGGCAAGAGCAGCAACAACCGGAGTCGGTGTAACTATCGCTAAGGCGCAGCATCCTTGTGGTTGTTGTAATCGGGTAGCACAACGTCGATTTCCACCCCCAAATCGTAGTTATCAGGAGACGGTGTACCTGTCGCTCAAGGCGCCACACCATCTTGGTTGTGGTAGTCGGGCAGCCAACGTCGGCCTCCACCAAATTCACCACATCCTCCATCTCTCATCGAAAGATCGAGCTCCCCCGTACCCGTCGGGTCTATTAACATAGGTTATACATGCATTAGTCAAATGAAATCCTTACAATATATTTATTTAGGATCCCACGACCTTGATGTGCAGCCCAAGCCATGCACCTCTAGCCTAAACTCCTTGTCACCATATGATAAATGTTATTAGCTAGTGTCCAATGTATTGACACGATTGCTATAGGATTAAAAATGAGTCGTAGCGATTGGTTCTACTATATGATCCCCGTTATTCTCATCCTTGGAATTCTGTCGGTGTTGGAGTTGTGGTTGTGAGTTAATGCATGGTGGGTTCCGGGTGCAAGCTAGGGCATTGGTCGGTAGCACCCGGGGCACTATAAGGACCAGTCTGCGAGATCCGTTGCAATACACTTCCGTACTAACCACAAGTCTAATGGGTAAATCCTAACTAAGGTATGGAGTGTTCCAAACCGAGGCCACCATTTGGAGATGGGTCAAGTAGCACCTGCGGGTGGCTTGTACCAACGTGGCGCAAAAGGGGTGCGACGTTAGCCGGGATGTGGCCCGGCGCGCCGGCGAAACCTAGAGCGGGTGGTTATCGCTTGGAGCGTTTCATGCTGAGGTTTTGGCACGAGTTCCCGTGGTATGGGTCATCTCGTTACACTTTGGTGTTTGGGATGAGTGCGTGCCTTGTGGGTACAGTAGTACATCTCTGATCAGAGTCTTAAATCTTTTCGAAAAGCCGAGCCCACGGTCAAGGGCGGGTTGCGTGACATCCCACAGTTAGATTACTTTGAATATGTATGTGCATGATGGTTTGACATGTAAGGACTGTTGTGCGAGGAGGTCAAACGTACTCCTCGAGTTAGATGGTGTATTGATATTCATGTTTATATTTCCGCATGATAAAATTTGATTACACTAAATGCAACAACAGAAAATGTACTTTTCCGCACTTTTAGCCATTATCCTTCCATTGTTATTATCTTGCATTATTACTGCATTTGCGGTGGCTTGTTGAGTACTTTTTGTACTCATACTCGTTGGACCCCACAGAGGATGCCTACTATGAAGACGGTCCGGAGTAGCGACCCAGTCAAGCGGAAAGATCTTGAAGAAGGCGTTCGTCATACAATTTACTTCATTATTGTTTTTATTTAACTCTGATGTAATAAATATGGTTTGCGTACCATGAATATTGTCGTATGTACGATTGTCGCATGATGAACCTCTTGTATTATTGTTTTTCTATGGAAATTCAATAATGTTTCGATTTTGGTAAATCGGGGCGCTACAAGATGGTATCAAAGCCGACTTGACTGTAGGAAGCCAAATAGGCCCACCTAGCCATAGCTGCAGAAAATTATTTCTCGAAAACCTACTTTATAAACTTTGTTCCTCCCCTCACTTTTCTTCAACTTGCTATTTTGTAGATGCCTGTCTACCAAGTCCACAGCTACTGCCGCCACTTTGAGGGCTTCGTCAGGGAGCTCCGCATGATGCTCACATTCCTCGGGTTCCTCTTCGAGCCCAAATTTCAAGGAGTGTACTTGGAGGAGTTTGCCGGACAATGCGACGTCTCCCTCACTGTCCACGGCTCCGGAGAGCATCCGCCGTCCTACACCACCGCGCTTGGAGGCCCAACTTTCGACGTCGCGTGCCAACGAGTCGCTCTCCAGGCTCTTATGGAGCTAAGAATGATCTACGATGATCGTCTTCAGAACTCGTCCTTCCGGCTTGTGCCAAAGCGCACTCCCGGTGCCTACCGTAGCATCTACCTCGGAGTTCACTCTGTGCGTGATCCGGTCATGGCCCGGCAGTCACGTCTTCTTCAGGCTATGGACGACCTCCATACTGAGGCGGTGCTCGACGCCGACGAGCACCATGAGGCGGTTGAGTTTCTTCGTGAGGAGACGAAGAACTTGATCCAACAGAACGGCGAGCTGCAGCGCAAGATCATGCAGCTGTAGAAGGACATCGTGGAGATGGTTCCCCTCCTCCCTAGGAAGAGGAAGCCCATCCGTGAGCCCGTCCCTCGCCCCAAGCGGATCCCGCCACACCCCTCACCGCCGGACCGTCCACTGCCAGCGCCCCCTGCACCATGCCCCGGCCTCGTCTCCGACCCCATTATCGAGAACTTTCTCGAGCCCACCATCACTCAGGAGCCGCATACCCGTGGTTCCGAGAGCACGGAGACCGCCTCTGGTGGCGAGTAGGCGCTAGATGCCGCTATTTTAATAAAATAATTTTTGTATGTGGTGCTATCTACAACGGGTTGTGTTGTAGATAGAATAAAGAGCTTGAGTGTAATGAACAATTTTACCACTTGGTTTATATGCATGAGCTTTATGAGCTATTTTCTTTAATTGTATCGTCATCATCTTTTTACTTTATATCATGGTATATTCAGAAGATGGCCGACCACGAGAACACTGGCTCCAACAACGGAGAAGGAGGAAGCCGCGACGCGCCCGAGGGTGTTGTACCCAACTAGGGTGCAACTGGCCCACGTCAGTCTGGGTAGCCATCCGCCAACCATCATACCTTGGCGGAGATGATGGCGAATCAGAACCAGCTGATCACCGCCCTCCTCACTCAGATGCAGCACCAACAAGCTCAGTTGGACCATCTGCAGAATGGGGAAACCACCCCTCGCGCGCCAGCACCCGCACCCGCTCCCCAACTTTCGGAGTTCCTGCGTGTGCGTCCCCCTATCTTCTCGAGCACCACCAACCCCATGGATGCCGGAGATTGGCTCCGCACCAATGGGAAGAAGCTCGACCTCCTCCCCTGCACCGACCGGGAGCGAGTGGCGTTCGCCACTCACCAGCTCCACGGTCCCGCCGCTGAATGGTGGGACAACTACCGTGAGTCCCAGCTTTAGGACCACGTGGTGACATGGGCGGAGTTCACCATCGCCTTTCGCGCTGCCCACGTCCCCACCGGAGTCATCGCGGTGAAACAGTAGGAGTTCCGCGACCTGCACCAGGGCAGTTAGACTGTCATGGAGTACCTCCATGAGTTCAACCGCCTCGCCCGCTATGCACCGGAAGAGGTGCAGACCGACGCTCTCTGCCAGGCCAAGTTCCTTCGGGGACTTAAGGATGAGCTGTCCATCCAGCTCGTCGCCACCGACTAGGCCGACTTCCAACAGCTAGTCAATAAAGCGCTCATCCAAGAGACTGAGCAAAACAGGTTGGACCTCAAGAAGAGGAAGATGATCGCCTTCAAGCATCAACGGGCGAACTCTCAGAGGCCCCGCTTCGTCCCTCCGCCACCAGCGCCCGCCTACCATCCTCGGCCCACCTACAGGCCACCTCACGCCGCCGATGGATCCAACGCTGGGCATCCCCGCCCCGCTCCACTAGCTCTGGCCGCTCAACCGACGCCAGCCGCCAAGGCCCCGATCTTGAAGGATCGCCAAGGGAGGCCGGTCATTTGCTTCAACTGCCGGAAGGAAGGGCACTATTCGCACCAGTGTCCTCACCCCAAACAGCCACAAGGCACGGCACCCAACTAGGTTGTTCATGTGTAGGACCGAAAGTAGCGACCAGAGGGGGGGTGAATGGGCGCCTTAAAAATTCTTTCGAATCTATGGCCTGTTCCCAATACCCAACGCACCTCAAAAGACCAAGCAGCAGAAAATAAACAGATAGCCTAAGTCTATAAGGTATCTAGCCTAGAAGCAGCTGATGACAAACAGAAGACTATCAAAGCAGTGCTAATAGATAGATAAACAGTATACACTAGACTAGGCAAGACAAACTTCTCAGTAAAGCAATATCGGTGCACTATGAGTGAGAAGAGAAGTTACCTTTACAAATCTGTCTCCTATTCGAACTTCGCCGAAGCCTGCTTCGCAGATCGAAGCCTGCTTCGCTGATCGAAGCCTGCTTCGGAGGTCGAGGCCTACTTCGCAGGACAAAGAGTGGTTCGGAGGTGGTAGTCGAAGTCTGTCGAAGGTGGTGTGAAAATGCCGAAGGTGTTTGGGTCTAGTCTGGTTCGAAGTGGCAAGAAGCGAAGAATGATTCGAAGCGAAGTATGACAACGCCGGAGCCTGCTTCGAAGTATGTACTTCGAAGGCAAGGCTTCGGACACAGCTTCGAACCGAGTGCTTCGAACTTAAACCTTCGAACAGAGAGCTTCGAATGCAACACACTGACGGACTACCTTCGAATAAAGAAGCGAGGCCGGTAACGCGACAGAGGCACCAAATTCGAAGCCTACACTCTACCTTCGAAAAGAGCAAGCTTCGAAAAGAGAAGTGAAGGCTGACACGCCACACAGAAAACAACGCGAAGCCTAGCAGAACGACAAGCTTCGAAGTCAACTTCAAAACCTATCGAAGTGTGGACTTCGAACAGCTAGAGCCGGAGTACCTTCGCACTGTCGTTCGAAGTATGCGATGTTGTCCATTCAAAGAGAACTTCGAAGCTTAGCAACACAGAACACAAAACAAAGATCGAAGATCGAAACGAAGCCTTCGAGTAAGTCGGATCGAAGCCTGCCTCACGGAGCTGAGGGGCTTCAAGCAGAGAGGATGGCTTCGCCAGAAAGCAGATAGAAAAGTTTCTAGAGCCTGTCAACTTCGATCAAAAAGTTGTGCAGTAGGAACTAAAAAGCTGGCACAGAGCACTGTAGCTACAGTATAGCAGTACTACTTGCAACAGCAAGAACTAGTACTACTTGCATGAAGAACACACTCAGCCGAAGCTACCGAAGCCTCAAAAATCATGGGAAAACTTGCTGTGCAAATGAAATGAAGCCATTAAAACTCTGATGTTGCTGCAACTGATTTGAGAATAGAAATTTCACTTCAACAATAAATGCAAAACAACAAGAACATGGGCAAATCTCCCTGGCGGCGCAAGCAAGAATAGGAGAGGAGAGAGGCAAGGCAAGAGACAAAAAGTGACCCAAAGGAGTAGTATTGAATTCAGCCAAAAGTGTAGTCCAAACCCTAGGGATTAGGGTCCTATTTATAGGCTCCCAACACTAGGAACATTCCACCTGCCCCTTAGGGTTTTTACAGACGCAAGAATAAAGGAAAAGACTCTACTGCCCTTAGGTATTTTTACAGACACGATTGACTGACTATGGGCCTAGAGTTACAGATGACTTATCCGGAAGCTCAGCTTTCGTAGCGACTACGGCTTCTCTTCTGGACAGTCGGATACAAGATCAACGGTTGTCAGTTTTGCGCCGAAACTGACAAAGCCTCCACCGACTTTGCACCAGGTACCTGGATTGGGCCAGCCCGATTCCGCAGCTCTCTCAGCCCGGCAATCACTCACCGCCCGTGTACCTAAGTCAACCCTGGTCAACAGCCCAGTGGGTCTTCTACTACTTCTGGCCCATGCACCCGGATTGGGCCAGCCCGACTTCGCAGCCTCCTCTGCCCGACAGTCGCTCGCTGCCCGTGTACCTGAGTCACACGCGGCCCATGAAACAGCAGATCTCTTCTTTTTTTGTCCTCTTTGACTATCGTTGACAATGACTCATCACTTCTGGAGCCATGAGGCCCACGCTATTCAGCATGGCTCCTCAATCTCCCCCCTTGATGAGTGCATTGTCAACACTCCTCTTCTTCAGCACCTGCGAGCAAATGTGGAAACACGAAAACAAAACACAAGAAAACAAAGAAGAAGAAAAAATAAGGTAAAAGTGTAACCCTAATGACCAAAAGCCGAACAAAAACAAGAAGCGATCATTATGGTTAACCAAAACATAAAAGCTCAAAATGAGTGCGATTTCAGAACAACAAGGATCAACAGAGTAAGAACTCCCCCTTAAACTCTGATCCCAAATTTTCTCCCCCTTGTTGACAAGTGAACTCATCAAGCACTCAATAGAGACACATACTCCCCCTGAAATGCAACTCCCCCTCAAAATATGCAGTGAATTCAACTGGAGTGCATAAGGAGTGTAGAAAGCATGCTTCTCAAATATGATTGACTGCAAATACAGCATCTAACAAGTAGGGCAAAAGAGATACTGTCTAAGACACATGGCATGATCAGTGCAATAGATGATATCTAAAGAAAGTTATTTGCACGCATTTTTCAGTTTTTAGCAAACAAAGACATCACCACATGTTCCAATAAACAAGCAAGGTCAAGCATGAGAAGCAAAAGCTAACTGATATCTACCAAGATAAGCATTGTCCAAAACCAAGTGCTTCAGCAAACTTGTTATTATTTCAATTTTCAAGCTTTTTCTTTTTCCTTTTTCATTTTTACCAGGGGTTATTTGCATGTCAAACCTTATGCTGACTGACCAAGTCAAGCCTAGGCCAGATCTGGACCATCAGAAGCTTAAGACATTGGTCTTGGCATACACTACACTGTCCTAGTTCATACCAAAGTGCTATGGTATGCAGTCCAGAACAAATGTAATGCGACAAAGCAAACCCACCTGGATCTTTTCAAGTTATGCACAAAAAGGCATGGAATTTTCATTGTTCTCGAATTTTCAGCACATTTCCATGTTTAAAGCATACAGATGTCCAAGTTGCATATTTGCATATAAGTCAGAAACTAGCTACAAGGCATGTAACAGATAGCAAGAACATTCAGCCTACTCATGCTAGTTACCAGAAACAATGGTGATTTTTTTTAAAGCATAAAAGCCAAGCATATGACAGATATCAGACATATCATTTGAACTGAAGCAAAGCATGATCATTGACAAGTAATCAAAAGCATGTACCAGCTAGAATAAGTAAAGCAGTTCAATCATATAACAGAAGCAAGCTCAAAGGTGTGATACGTGAATATGCAAGATATGAACACACACAGAAAGACTCAAGAAAAGAGTAAAGAAGAAAGAATACTGACGCAAAATATCCTAAAAAGGATACACAACACCCAAATCCCCTCGTAAACACTCGAATGTAGACTGATCTAGGGGTTTGGTGAAAATATCAGCCAACTGATGATGGGTATCAACATGAACAAGGTCAATGACACCTTTCTCATATTGATCCCGCAAGAAGTGAAAGCGCACATCAATATGTTTGGTTTTTGAATGGAGACACGGGTTTTTCCCTACACTAATAGCACTGGTGCTGTCGCAAAACAATGGAACCCTGGTAGGAAAGAATAACCCAAAATCTCGCAGAGTGGAAATCATCCAAACCAATTGTGAGCAGTAGCTAGCAGCAGCTACGTACTCAGCCTCTGTGGTCGAAAGAGCAACTCCAGATTGCTTTCGGGAAGACCAAGAGACAAGAGAAGAACCAAGAAACTGGCAAGTACCGGAAGTCGACTTGCGATCCAACCGGCACCCACCAAAGTCGGCATCTGAAAAGCCAGATAAATCAAGAGATGATGATGCTGAATAGTAAAGACCGAGATCAGGCGCATAAGTGAGATACCTAAAGATGCGCTTGACAGCCTGCCGATGAGACGCGCGTGGTGAAGACTGGAAGCGCGCGCACAGTCCCACGGCGAATCGAATGTCCGGTCTGGTCGCCGTTAAGTACAACAGCGACCCGATCATCCCTCGAAACTCCCTTTCATTGACCTTGACGTCGCTCTCATCCTTGTCCAGACCCCCAGAAGTGCCCATCGGGGTCATCTGCGGCTTCAATTCACCACCAAAGTCAAATTTCTTTAACATATCACGAGTGTACTTACCTTGGTGGATGAAGGTGCCGTCCTTGGTCTGCTTGATCTGGAGCCCATGCACCCGGATTGGGCCAGCCCGACTTCGCAGCCTCCTCTGCCCGACAGTCGCTCGCTGCCCGTGTACCTGAGTCACACGCGGCCCATGAAACAGCAGATCTCTTCTTTTTCTGTCCTCTTTGACTATCGTTGACAATGACTCATCACTTCTGGAGCCATGAGGCCCACGCTATTCAGCATGGCTCCTCATCATGCCCGCGTCAACCACATCAACGCGGAGGAAGCTCAGGAGGCTCCCGAAGTCGTGCTCGGTACGTTTACCGTGAATTCCGTACCGGCTATGATTTTGTTTGACTTTGGAGCAACACATTCTTTTATCTCGGAGGATTTTGCGAAAACCCACAACTTGGACGTGCTCCCTCTATCCGTCCCCATGATGATTGCCACTCTAGGCACTAAGACCTTAGCCCGCTTATACAGTCCTAAGTTTAAGATAGAGATCCAAGGAGTAATATTCCGGACCGAGCCAGTCCTCTTAAAGTGCAGAATGCCGTTGCTCTGGGATCAGACCAGAGAGTCACAACTGTTTGGGATAGATATATTAAGAGAAGCTGAAGAGAAGGTCAAGATCATAAGGGATCGATTAAGGATAGCCCAGTCCCGACAGAAGAGCTACGCCGATAACCGTCGAAGAGACCTAACGTTTGAGGAGGGCGATTATGTCTATCTCCGAGTCACTCCCCTCCGCGGCACTCAAAGGTTCAACATGAAAGGCAAGCTAGCACCCCGCTACGTCGGACCTTTTCAGATCCTCCGACAGTAAGGAGAAGTGGCATATCAACTTGAACTGCCTCCATCATTGGCAGGAGTTCACGATGTGTTCCACGTCTCACAATTGAAGTGTCTTCGTGTGCCCACCGAGTAGGCCGATCTTCAAAAACTCATTGTCCAAGAAGACTTGATCTACATCGAGAAACCCATCAAGATCTTGGAAACCAAAGAAAGGGTAACCAAGAGTCGTGTAGTTCGCTTCAGCAAGGTTCAGTGGGACAACCACCCCGCCGAAGAAGCTACATGGGAAAAAGAAGACGAACTAAAAGCCCAATACCCCGAGTTACTTGAGTAACGCTCCAATCTCGAGGACGAGATTCTTTGTAAGGGGGATAGGTTTGTAACACCCCAAATTTTCAAAGGAATAAAAATATTATTTAATTCAATTTCCTGGATTTTATTATTTTGAAAATACCTTTAATACCCTTCTTTACCATTTTGAACTACAACATAGAGTAAATGGCCAAACCAGGAGCTAAAACTTTTTATGTATGATCCTAAGACCAGAATATATTTTTTAGAGTTTTTATAAATTTTTACCAACCTTGGAAGTAGCCCTAAGATTTTAATCTATTTCCTGGAATTATTTTTATTCAGAAATGTTTTGAAACAGTATTGGGCCTCTCTCCTCCCTTCTCTCTCTCCCGGCCGGCCCAGCCCGTCACCCTCGCCCGCCTCAGGCTGACAGCCCGACCCTACCTGTCGGCGCCGATCGCCTCCCCTCGCGCGCGCGCCCGACACCATGGCCCCACCCGTCAGCCCTCTCGCTCACGCGCTCACGCCCGCTGGCCAGTGGCCCCCACCTGTCGGATCCGTCTTCCCCGCGAGATCCGCCCCCAAATCCCCCCCTCGTCGGCCAACGCGATAACGCGCCTCGGATCCGTTGCTCCCAACCCCCTCCCATCAAATTGAGCCCGCCATTACAACCTCCGGTCCACGGCGACCGTTTCCCCCATTCAAATCTGGCCGATTCACGTCTAGGTTTGATGAATCGAATTCAACCCGAGCTCGCCGGCGTTTAAACGCGTTTACTCCCGGCCACCGTCGATTACGCCCCCTCTGCCCCCGCCGATGGCCCTATTTAAACCCCCTGGCCACCCGCATTGCACCCATACGCCCACTCGCCGCGAGAACGAACAGAGCGCCCGGAGTACTCCTTTTACTCTCCGCCACCGCCCACACCCCAGCCGTCGCTCGCCGTCGCCGGAGTCCCTCTCCGCCCTCGCCGACCGCACCGATGCAACCGCAAGGACCACCCTGACCTCGGCCACCCCTCCATCGACGCCGAACCCCGCCGAATTGCCGTCGCCGCCAAGGACCCGAACACCTTCACCGCCTCCGCTCGTCGTCGGCCTCGCTCCGTCGACCATTCGTCACCGCAAGGGTACCCCCTTGATCCCCTAGTCATCCTCTTTCCGTTTTAGGCCTTAGTCACGATCGTCGTCGCTCGCAGAGGCCTCTGGCCCGCTCGCCGTCGCCGGAGAAGGCGACCGGCATGGGTCGAGTACCCGTGCCGTGTCGGATTCAATCCTGGCCATCCGATTTAGATCCAACGCTAGCGATTAAATCATTTGTACGGTTTAATCCACGCCGTCAGATCTGAGTGAAGCGGTACGGTGCGATCTCGCGCGTTCGTTAATATTTAAAACCTGCGTTTAATCTCCATCGTCCATCGCATACCGGTTCAACATTTTAATCTCAGCCGTCCACGTCATTTTAACTCCCCCGCCTCGCCCGTGCCCACCCGATCGAGATCCAACGGTGGATCTTGATCCGGCGCACGCGCACAGTGCGCAGGTGCACGGTGGTCTCGGCTCACCGTGGACCGACGCCTGTTTTTGGTTTAATTTAAATTCCAGAAATGCTTTTAAACTTCAAAATTCATATCTAGCGTATTTGAACTCTAAAATTGTCATTTCAATTCCAGAAATTTTATAATTTTATTCTCCGCACGTTAGTTCAATAAAAACAATATGTTACTTTAGACTTTTTCATGATTATTTAAATAGGTATTCAAATACCCTTAGGGTAAAAATGTAAATTCAATTATTTAAATTTCATTAAAGTTTATATTTATTTTCTTTCTGTTCATACACTGAAAACCACTACATTGCCCATGAGCCTTTCATTTTAAATTTATTAGAATGTCCAAAATGAGATTACTCACATTTAAAACCCTTTTTCAAAGCACAACACTTCATTTTAATTCCTTTTTAAAATTATTTATAAAATGGATTTCAGAACCTTAACAACTTGATCTTTCTTTAGATTAAACAAAATTAAACCTATGTGCTTGTTGAGTGATTTTATATTGTTTAGATTGGATGTTGTATTCATTTTATTTTCCTTTATTTATATTGGAAAGACTATGACGCCGTCGAGGAGCCGGAATATTTCCCAGAAGTTCCTCCCTCACCCTTCGCTGAACAAGGCAAGTCACCAAACCAATCTTTTGAGCATACTGAACCCATGTTTTATTAAACTATCGCCAAAACACATAGGTTATACATGCATTAGTCAAATGAAACCCTTACAATATATTTATTTACGATCCCCCGACCTTGATGTGCAGCCCAAGCCATGCTCTCTAGCCTAAACTCCTTGTCACCATATGATAAATGTTATTAGCTAGTGTCCAATGTATTGACACGATTGCTATAGGATTAAAAATGAGTCGTAGCGATTGGTTCTACTATATGATCCCCGTTATTCTCATCCTTGGAATTCTGTCGGTGTTGGAGTTGTGGTTGTGAGTGAATGCATGGTGGGTTCCGGGTGCAAGCTAGGGCATTGGTCGGTAGCACCCGGGGCACTATAAGGACCGGTCTGCGGGATCCGTTGCAATACACTTCTGTACTAACCACAAGTCTAATGGGTAAGTCCTAACTAAGGTATGGAGTGTTCCAAACCGAGGCCACCATTTGGAGATGGGTCAAGTAGCACCTGCGGGTGGCTTGTACCAACGTGGCGCAAAAGGGGGTGCGACGTTAGCCGGGATGTGGCCCAGCGTGCCGGCGAAACCTAGAGCAGGTGGTTATCGCTTGGAGCGTTTCATGCTGAGGTTTTGGCACGAGTTCCCGTGGTATGGGTCATCTCGTTACACTTTGGTGTTTGGGATGAGTGCGTGCCTTGTGGGTACAGTAGTACATCTCTGATCAGAGTCTTAAATCTTTTCGAAAAGCCGAGCCCACGGTCAAGGGCGGGTTGCGTGACATCCCACAGTTAGATTACTTTGAATATGTATGTGCATGATGGTTTGACATGTAAGGACTGTTGTGCGAGGAGGTAAAACGTACTCCTCGAGTTAGATGGTGTATTGATATTCATGTTTATATTTCCGCATGATAAAATTTGATTACACTAAATGCAACAACTGAAAATGTACTTTTCCACACTTTTAGCCATTATCCTTCCATTGTTATTATCTTGCATTATTACTGCACTAATAACATTTGCGGTGGCTTGTTGAGTACTTTTTGTACTCATACTCGTTGGACCCCACAGAGGATGCCTACTATGAATACGGTCTGGAGTAGCGACCCAGTCAAGCGGAAAGATCTTGAAGAAGGCGTTCGTCATACAATTTACTTTATGATTGTTTTTATTTAACTCTGATGTAATAAATATGGTCTGCGTACCATGAATACTGTCGTATGTACGATTGTCGCATGATGAACCTCTTGTATTATTGTTTTTCTATGGAAATTCAATAATGTTCCGATTTCGGTAAATCGGGGTGCCACACGCGCCATCGTCGGACCCGAGGACCTCCTCCGCCCTCGCTCGTCGCCGGGTCACCGCCGATCACCCCCCTCCGCCTACTCCGGTACGGTCATGACCCCCTCCGCCTCCTCTGTCCATTTTTGCCGAAAACTAAGGCTTAGGGCCCTCGCCGCCGTCGCCGCGCCCGCACCTGTGCGCCCCCATCGCCGGAGAAGAAGGGGTACTTACCCCTTCGCTGCATGCCATGCCGGACGTAAGCACAGCCGCTCGATCTGCAATGAATGACTATGATTATAACCCTAGATCAAGCGCCCGGATGCATTTGACCGCGGTTGACCGGTATCATGCGATCTCGACCGTTGATGGTCACTTAAGTGCCCCGCCTCGCATCTGGCCGCCCGATCTGGATCGGACGGTCCTGATTGAACCGGCCCATGCGCACAGTGCGCGGGTCCATGGTGGACCTGGCTCACCGTGGACCCATGCCTGATTTCTGGTTTAAAATAAAATTCAGAAAATGCTTTAAACTTTAAAAATTCATATCTTGCTCAATTTAACTCCAAATTTCACCATTTTAATTATGGAAAATTTTTCTTTTTATTCTCTACACTTTTATGCAATAAAATCAATATGTTTATTTGCACATAATATTCTTAATAAATAACCAAGGAAAGTCCCCTTTAGGGTTTAATTAATATTTCTTTTTAAATAATTCAGAAAAACCCTTAAAAATTTATATATTAATTTCAGAATATATAATGACTCCATTTCACAGTTTTTAAAGCCAATAAACATATAATGTCCATTTCATTTTATTAAATATAATTTCCAAGGCCCTTTAAGATAAATGATTAATTCATATAATAAAAAAATGCAGCACTTTATCAGAATATCCTAAAAACTTATATAATCACTTCAGAAGACATAATAACTTAATTTCACTCTGTTTACTGCAATAAAAACATTAAGGCTATTTTATACCTTTTACTTCAACTCTAAAAAGGGAAAATAAAAACCTCCTTAGGAAAAATACTTATATCAAGTTATAAAATTCAGAAACCTCTTTAAAACTTAATCTTAAATATTTAAGTAATAAAATTCATAGAACTTTAAACTCTATCTCCTTTACTTAACCCAACAAAAACACGTATGCTTGTATGATTGGTTTTTTTGGAATGTTTATTGAATGTTGTGTTTACTTTTCCGTATCAAGAAGACTTCGACGCCGTCGACGATCGGGAGTCTTATCCCGAGGTTCCACCTTCACCATTCGTGGAGCAAGGCAAGTCACAACCCCCATTTTGATCATCATTGAGCCCAGTTTTTCATAATTACCGTTATAACTCTTAGGAATTAAATATTGCATTAGTCTGTTATCAAGCCCGACATTATATTTATTAGATCCCCGTCCTTGTGTGTAAACCCAAGCCATGCTTATTGAGCCTGAACTCCTTGTCAGTCTACAAAATATTATATTAGCTAGTGTCCAATGTACCGACACAACTGCTATAGGGTAAAAGAACGAGTCATAGTTAGATGGATTCTGATATATAATTTACCTCGTTATTCTTGTCTCTGGATTCTGTTGGAGTTGGCTATGTTATGAGTATGGTGGGTTCCGGGTGCAAGCTCGGGAATTGGTTGGTCGCACCTAGGGCACTATAAGGACCGGTCTGCGGGATCTGTTACAAAGCACTTCCGTACTAACCACAAGTCTAGTGGGTAAGTCCTAACTGGAGGTATGGATCATACCAACTTGGAACACCATAGTGGAGGGGTACAAGGGGCAAGCCTGCGGGTGACTTGTACCGACGTGGCTCAAGGGGGGGTATGGCGTGGCCCGAAGTGATTGGGAAACCATACGAAACCTATAAGAGGATGTTATCGAATTGGTGCGTTCCATGCTGAAGGTTTTGGCACAAGCTTCTCGTGACAGGAGTCATTTAACACACTGCGGTGTGCGGGAAATGAGTGCCTTGTGGGTACAGTAGTACACCTATGATCAGAGTAATAAATCTTTTCGAAAAGCCGAGCCCACGGTCAAGGGTGGGTTGTGTGACCTCTCGCAGTTAGTTTACTGTTATGTGAATGTATATGTTATTCATGGCATGTAAGGACTGTTGAGCGAGGGTGGCATGAAAGATGATGCATGACTCATGTTTACTTTTCTGCAATAATAACTTGATTACATTAATTGCTTTACAAATTGTGCTTTTCCGCAAAAGTAAGCCACTACCTTCCTTGTTATTACCTTGCATTATAATTGCATTCTGTGGCTTGCTGAGTACGATTGTACTCACCCCCGTTGACTTACACCACCAGAGGTCGTCTACTACGAGGAGGGCGAAGGTTTGGAGTAGCGACCCAGTCAAGGCACGAGACTAGAAGAAGTTCATCTAGAGGATTTATTTTATTAGTTTCTCTTTATTTAACTCTTTTGTATTAATATGGTCTACGAACCATGATTGATTGGCGTATTGTACGTAGTCGTGTGATGAACATCTTATATTTATTGATTTTCTATGGAATTTCAATAAATTCCCGGTTTTATTAAATCGGGGTGTGACACTATCCACCGCATGTACTTAGATACTAGTGACTTCACTGGATATGCTCTTCTTTGGTGGACTGAAATAGTTCAGGTTGGCAATGAACCACAAAATTGGGGTATGTTAAAATGGCAAATGCGTGGTAGATGGGTTCCTCCTTCATATAAACGTGATTTGAGAAAAAAAATTGCAGCGCCTAAACCAAGGAAATAAATGGGTAGAGGAGTATTATCAGGAGCTGCAAATAGGTTGCATGCATTCTAAAATTGAGGAGGACAATGAGGATAAAATGGCCCGTTTTTATGGTGGTTTAAGACGTGAAATTCAGGATATCATTGATTATAAAGAATACAATACTATCACTCGTCTTTTCCACCTTGCTATACTTGCAGAAAAAGAATTGCAAGGTCGCCAACAACCACAACGCAGCATGAAGACCAACATTGGTGGTGCCACTTCACGCTCAAGTGGGCAGCAGCAGCGACCACCACCTCCTTCTCGACCGGCGGTTACATCAGCACCTTCGACATCTACAGCCTAGGCTGAGAGCTCCAAAGCTGCAGCATCCAAGGCGCCAGCCAAGCCCACCTCCTCGGCGGCCTCTACTGCACGTTCTGCAGCGATCCAATGTCACCGATGCAAATGATTCGACCACGTTATGAAGGACTGCCCTAGTCAGCAGGCTTATATTGCTACAGAAGACGGTGGATATGTTATTGCTAGTGATGTTGAAGATGAATATGCACTTGCTGCTAACATTGCAGGAGATTATGATGTTTCCGATGATGATGTTGTTTTTTCACCGGATGCCTCTGCCGACCATGAAGCACTTATTGTACAACGTGTTTTGAGCACTCACATGGAGCAGGACGACTGGGCACAACGGAACAAACTGTTTCAGACCTTCTTCATCATCAATGACCGTCGTGTACGTGTCATCATCGACGGCGGTAGTTGCAACAATTTGGTGAGTCACAACATGGTAACTAAGCTTCAACTTCCCACACGTGCGCATCCACACCCTTACCACGTGCAATGGTTCAACAATAGCGGTAAGGTCAAGGTAACACAAACTGCTCACATCAGATTTTCCATTGGTACATACTTCGGAGTTGCTGATTTTGATATAGTACCAATGCAAGCATGTTCTCTATTACTTGGTAGACCTTGGGAGTATGATACTGATGCTACACACCATGGTAGGAGCAATAAGTACACATTTATGTATAAAGGAAAGAAAGTTACTTTGCTTCCTATGACTCCTGCTGAAATTGTGAAATTTGAACAAGAAAAACATGCTAAGGACGCACAAACGAGCAAACAACCTTCTGAAAATCAGCAAGTAGCTAAGAAGCTTTTGAGGCAACAGAAAGATAAAGTTGCTTATCTTTCTTCATAATAAGTTATTAATCTGAAAGGACGTTTCATGCTTGCAACTAAAACTGACCTTGCTGAAATTTGTGATGATACTCCCATGATATATGACTTGATTTGCACGAACGTGCTGTTTTCACTTGCGAACATTCCTAGCTCTTTTCCCGTTGCAATCACTAACCTTTTGCAGGAGTTTAACGATGTTTTTCCTGCTGAGATACCACCCGAGCTGCCACCGATCCGCAGCATCGAGCACCAAATTGATTTGATCTCGGGAGCGTCTCTTCCTAATCGTGCAGTGTACCGTACCAATCCGGAGGAGACAAAAGAAATTCAGCGCCAAGTATAGGACCTTCTTGATCGTGGGTACGTCCGTGAAAGCCTTAGTCCTTGTGCAGTACCCGTTCTTTTGGTGCCTAAGAAAGATGGTAGTTGGCGCATGTGTGTTGATTGTCGTGCTATTAATAATATCACCATTTGATATCGACACCCTATTCCTAGATTGGATGACATGCTTGATGAGCTTAGTGGTGCCATTATCTTTACTAAGATCGATCTCCGTAGTGGCTACCACCAAATTCGCATGAAACTAGGTGATGAATGGAAAACTGCTTTTAAAACAAAGTTTGGATTATATGAGTGGCTTGTCATGCCTTTTGGACTTACTAATGCACCTAGTACCTTCATGCGCTTGATGAATGAAGTCCTACGGCCCTTTATAGGACGCTTTGTGGTAGTATACTTTGATGATATCTTGATTTACAACAAGTCTCCCACTGAACATGTTAAACACCTACGTGCTGTTTTTTCTGTCCTACGTGAGGCTAGATTGTTTGATAACCTTGAGAAGTGCACGTTTTGCACGGATCGAGTTGTGTTTCTTTGATATGTTGTCACTTCACAGGGCATTGAGGTTGACGCGGCGAAGGTAGAAACAATCAACAGCTGGCCGCAACCTCAAAATATCACACAGGTACGTAGTTTTCTTGGTCTTGCAGGTTTCTACCGGCGTTTTGTGAAAGATTTCAACACCATAGCCGGTCCTTTGAATGAGTTGACCAAGAAGGGAGTTACTTTTACTTGGGAACCAGCACAAGAACAAGCTTTTGCTACACTCAAGGATCGCCTTACACATGCACCTCTACTTCAGCTACCCGACTTCGGTAAGACTTTTGAGTTAGAATGTGATGCTAGTGGTTTTGGAATAGGAGGTGTTCTGCTACAAGGAGGTAAACCCGTGGCCTATTTTAGTGAGAAATTACATGGTCCACAGTTGAATTATTCTACCTATGATAAGGAATTATATGCCTTAGTGTGTGTGCTTGAAACTTGGCAACATTACCTTTTGCCTAAGGAGTTTATTATTCATTCAGATCATGAAGCATTGAAGCATATACGTAGTCAAGCAAATCTAAATAAACGACATGCTAAATGGGTAGAATTTATTGAGACTTTTCCATATATCATTAAGCATAAGAAAAGGAAAGATAATGTGATTGCCGATGCTTTATCTAGACGTTATACATTGCTTTCTCAACTTGATTATAAGATATTTGGTTTAGAAACATTGAAGGACATGTATTCTACTGATTTGGACTTCAAAGATGCTTTTGCAAATTGTACAGATGATCGTGCTTGGAACAAATATGTGCTGAATAATGGATATCTTTTTTGTGCTAACAAGTTATGTGTGCCGGCTAGCTCTCTTCGTTTGTTGTTATTGCAGGAAGCACATGGTGGTGGTTTGATGGGTCATTTTGGATCAAAGAAAATTGAAGATGTGCTGTCCACACACTTCTATTGGCCTAGGATGAGACTAGATGTTGAGCGCTACATGGCATGATGCATTACTTGCAATAAAGCTAAGTCCCGTCTAAACCCACATGGTCTTTATATGCCTCTGCCTGTTCCTAGTGTACCTTGGGAGGATATTTCTATAGATTTTGTGTTAGGATTACCTAGAACTAAGAGGGGGAGGGATAGTATTTTTTTGGTGGTAGATCGGTTCTCTAAAATGGCGCATTTTATACCGTGTCACAAGAGCGACGACGCTACCAATGTTGCTGATTTGTTTTTTAGAGAGGTCGTACGCTTGCATGGAGTTCCCAATACCATCGTTTCAGATCGTGATGCTAAATTCTTAAGTCATTTTTGGAGGACGTTGTGGCATAAGTTGGGGACGAAACTGCTGTTTTCTACTACTTGTCACCCACAAACGGATGGGTAAACGGAGGTCGTCAACCGTACATTGTCCACCATGTTGAGGGCTATTTTGAAGACTAACTTGAAGCTCTGGGAAGAGTGTCTACCTCATATTGAGTTTGCATATAATATGTCAATATACTCCACTACTAAGATAAGTTCGTTTCAAGTGGTCTATGGCTTTAATCCACGTGCTCCTATTGATTTGCTACCATTGCCACCATATGAAAAATTGAATTTTGATGCTACTACACGTGCTGAATTATTGCTTAAGATGCATGAAACTACTAAAGCAAACATAGAGAAAATGAATGAGAAATATCGTGCTTATGGTAGTAAGGGTAGAAAAGAGATAACATTTGAACCAGGTGATCTTGTTTGGTTGCACTTGCGCAAGGATCATTTTCCTGGTTTGAGAAAGTCTAAATTGATGCCCCGTGCTGATGGTCCTTTTCGTGTGCTTGAGAAGATAAATGATAATGCATATAAACTTGAGTTGCCTGTAGCTTTTGGGGTTAGTCCCACATTTAACATTTCAGATTTAAAGTCCCGTTTGGGAGATAACGATGAGATTGAGTCAAGGACGACTCCAATTCAAGAGGGGGAGGATGATGAGGACATCACTTCACATGATACACACATGGAGCCTCCACCTACAATTCAATTATAAGGACCAATCACACGCGCCCGTGCCCGTCGCTTGAACCATGAGGTTAATTATTTCCTTAGCAACTATGTTAATATTTGTTTGGATGGGATGCTATTGAATACTAGTGATATTTTGTTGCTTAGGAACATGGGAGATGTAATATGAGAGTTGGAG
Source organism: Zizania palustris (assembly GCA_019279435.1). Taxonomy (NCBI): domain Eukaryota; kingdom Viridiplantae; phylum Streptophyta; class Magnoliopsida; order Poales; family Poaceae; genus Zizania; species Zizania palustris. Next base: position 96,955,719 of record JAAALK010000283.1, on the reverse strand, counting down.
TTGAATACGGAGTCGCACGGATGATTTGAAGTCAAGAATTTGCTGGTTCGGACTACATCAACCACCATGCACCAAAAGGGGCGTAACTTCCTCATACGAAGTCCGATTGGCGCGTTCTTGGACTTTTTGGAAAGCTAAGGAGAAGACGGATATTTTGGCGTTGGTTTTGCCTCATTTTGAGTCTCGAGTCGTCCTGTTTGATTGAAACAGTCCTACGTGACAGAATTGGGCCGAGTTGGACCTTGTACTGAGTTGGAGGCCGTGTTGGCCCATAGTCCGAGTCATGTGCGCCTCCTACGGGCTGCCCAAACCCTATATACTCATGATATCTGTCATTAGGGTTAGGTTTTGCTTTGTTTGCATCTACACTCGTGTGTTTAGATCCCGCTCTTGCACCGGACCGATTGGCTGCTGCAACGGCGTTTGTGAAACCTCTCGTCATCATAGTTCATCTGTTATTTGGCATTCGACTCGTGTTCTTCCTGTTCTTGCTTGTGTTCTTGGATTCGCTTGCAGGAACTAGCCTTCGTGGCGAGGTCAATCGTGCCCTGCGTGGTTGATAACCGACGGAGACGGTGGTGTAGTTATTGTAAGGTTTTGATCCGCCGGACCGGAGCCTTGGATCGTCAACGTCGAGATTCTCCACCAATCCAAGTTATCCTTACCTAGCGGAAGATCGGGACAAATCCCCCTACTACCCGGGCTAGGCCGAAGCCCTACAGGGCCGAAGGACCACTGGGCTATCGGCTTCGGAAGCTTTCAGCCAGCCCACAACCTTCGGCCAGGAGGCCTTCGGAGGCCCACTCCACCAAAGCTTCGGCCCGAGGAGCAGACTTCGGTGGGCCTGGCTGAAGGCCCACTTCGGGCAAAGTTAGAGATTGAGTCCGATTTTTGACTAAGTCTTTCACGCGTGATCAAACCGAATTCCACCAGATTAGGCTTAGAGATTAGAAGTCTAGCCCCTATAAATATAGGGGTGAGGCCGGTTCATAAACCCCCCCAACAAAATCAACCACAAAGCCCTAGCTTTGAATCATACTTTACTTTATCTTTACTTTTCTGTACTCTTCATGGATTTGCCTGGAAGCCCTCCGACGGCCACTTCGGAATAGTGGTAATCCTTATTACTTCGGTTGTGAAGTATCCATTAATCTACGTAATAGATTGCTATCACCTTGTTACTTCGCTTGTGAAGTATCCGTTAATCTACGTAATAGATTGCTATCGCCTTGTTACTTCGCCTATGAAGTATCCACTAATCGGCGTAACAGATTGCTACCTTCGCCCCTAGCGCAACACTTAGCAGAATTCGGTCCTCTGGCCGAATTGGTACTTCGAATCTACTCTGTTGCAGGTTACCTACGTTCGGAGCTACTCCGCCGGAGGTGTTCGGAGCTGAGAGATTGATTTCGGAGGTTGCCAGAACACCCTTCGACGAGATCTTTACTTCGACCACGTGCCAACAAGCTTCACCAACAGACTTCATCATGATAGGCTTCGCCACGTTCGTACTCTGCTCCGGACGAGGTCGCGCTCGCGCGTCACACCTAAGTCATTATTCTGTATCTTACTATATCGGATGCTTCGCACCGAACCCCACTATTCGGAGGTGATTGTCGCATCCAGATCCGTTTGGAGTTCATCTTTGGCCAGATTAGTCCGAACGCCGAAGGTACCCTTCGGCGGGACACTTCGCACCAAACGTCGAAGGTACCCTTCGGTGACACCCTTCGCACTATACTTCGAATCAGTCAGGCTCCACTCGGTTTGCTGATTTGTTCTGTTTAACATATTTCTTTCGTCTAATTGGATTATTTTTGTGTGATCTGTTTACTTGGAGACTCCACTCCCCTTACCACGGCTAAGGGTAGTCGGAACGCAACGTCGGTGTTGTGTTACGCTTAGGCTTGTCCCTAAGTATCAGCACACTTTTGGATCGTCGAACTGACCCAAGTGCGGGGACACATTTCTGTGTCAACACACTTTTTGGCGACTTCGCTGGGGAAAAGCTATGTCAACATGACGGGTATGTCTACATCGGTCGCCGGTACATCTACTATGACTACTACATATAAACCACCGATGGACGCCATAGGAGGCACGAATATCGACAACCGCAACATCCTAATACCTACTCTCGAAGATATTCCCACAGAAGACCGAGCAGAGATCGAGGCAAAGATGAAGGCGCTCCAAGACATGATGCTTGGGAGCTACATCAAGACACGCGCAGGCTTCATCAAGCGTGACATCATCGTCCCCGACCTTGCTTGGATCCTGGTAAAACCCGTATCACCTCGTTTATCTTCTTTAGAGATTGAGCAAAAGATAGCCGCATCGGTAGATCAGGCCATTAGCGCTTCGCTAGCCAACCGTTTAGATTCGGCAGTTATCTTCCAAGTAGAGGCTACTGTGGGATAGGAATGGCAACTAGAGGAGGGGGGTGAATAGGCACCTCAACAATTTCTCACGAATATGATGGCCTGTTCAACACACCCCAATGCACCTCTAACCACTCAGCTTCAAGTGTCCAATGTGTCCACTTGTTCCTTTGTGATAGAGACCAATGAAGACAAGGCAAAACCCCCAGACAAAGCACAAACACCAGACACACTACCTCCAGATGAGGTGCCACTGCCGGAACCGGAAACTAGTGCCATGGATTGTGGCAAAGAGCTCCCAATCTCAGAATGAGATGCCTTGGCTATCTCGGTGGACTTAAGCTTACTGAAGAGTTCATCGCATGTCAAAGTGTCAAAACTCGCAGACTCTTTAATGCTTGAGATCTTTACTTCCCATATGCTATGATCCAGAGCATAGAGAAGTTTGATCGCTCGGTCGTGATCAGAGTAAGCTAGTGTCCCATTGGAGCGCAAGTTAATAACAATTCCCCCAAAGCGAGCAAACAAAGCATCAATAGATTCGCCATGGCCTTGCACGAACATTTGGTATTCTTGAATATACGTGCTCTACCTCCTAGCCTTAATCTGCGATGTGCCCTCATGAAAAGTACTCAAGGTCGACCAAATTTCTCGTGCAGTGTGAAGGTTCTTGACCCTGTCAAACTTGTTGCGACTCAGACTGATAAAAAGAATGTTTCTAGCCTTGCTATTACATTCATATTGAGCCTTCTCAGTCTCTGAGGTACGAGTGTCAGGAATCACATACCGGGATGCAACAATGTCCCATATCGCACTTCCTTGGCTAAGCAAATAAGCCTCCATGCGCACCTTCCAATAGGCATAGTCTCGACCATCAAACATCGGAATATTTATGTTCCTTTCCATGTCGCCAAAACAAGGATCACAACCGGTTAATGTCAACTCGTGATCAAACCGGCTCTGATACCAATTGTGGGATCAGAATGACGACTAGAGGGGGGTGAATAGGCGCCTCAATAATTTCTCGTGAATATGATGGCCTGTTAAAAACACCCCAATGCACCTCTAAACACTCAGCTTCAAGTTTCAAACTAATCAGAATGAATCAGAGCATCAAATCATTCCAAATTCAAAAGTTAGACTTGATCAGCATTTGAAGAATCGAAACACTCCGTCGACACTTGAAAATTCGACCTACAGTGAGTAGTTCGGTAACTGGATGGTCAACAGATAGAGATCGATGTCCGAAACTCCGACGTAGGCAAGAGATTCAGAAAACTCAGAACTGAACACAAATTTTTCAACAGCAAAAATGAACCAAAATTCAATTTGGTTTCAGTTGTAAAAACACTACTCTTGAAAAGACATGATGATGAATAGTGTTATCAGTTTTGATTTAGAGTTCAAGATTCAAATTCAAAACAGATTTCAAACTACAGTTCACTACAAATCAGCCAACTCCAACTAGATTACAGAATTTTGCACACACACAAATTTACTGTAGCTTGTCTGACAACAGAACTAGAACATATAAACAATTGAAAACAAAGTTCAACTTTCTGGATTCAGAACTGGAATAGATTTGTACTTCAACACAGAGTGTTTCTGATTTGATAGATGTTCACTAGATGTTGCACCAAAACTGAAAACAGATGTTTGTTTGTGTTTTATACAATCTGAAAATTAGAGCATATCTTAACAGAATTACAAAAACAGCAGTACTTTAGTGCTTATGGCAAAAGCAGGAAACACTAATGCATCAGTTGACAACCACTGATATCTTGGATCATCTCAGTACAACAACAGCACAGAAATCATTACAGCTCTTGAAATTTGATTGAAATTCAGCTCAAACAGTAAAACAGAACTGAAATGTAAATGGATTTCAACTTGATCATTGCATATACAGCAGATTCACAACTAAACAGATTTAGTTCTTTTACTGTTTCAGAACAAAGTTAGAGTGCAAGATTGAATTATTGAAAACTGGACTGAATAACTGATTGTAGCTGCACATAATTCTGAAGTTTAATGTTCTAGACAATTAGCACAACATTTCAACAACAACTCCAGCAGCTATCAAAATATATTCCCAAAATACTGAAACTGCTATACTCAGTAGCTGTATTGAAACAGGACAGAGTACTAAATTGCACACACAAACAGCAACTATAGCTTGTCTGAAAACAGAAAATTCAGACCCAAAATTACACTAAAAACAGTTTTCTTCAGATCTAAAACACTCTACTGAAAACAGAAAACATTGTTCACTATCAAAAGCACAAGATGAATCTATCCTTCTTCCAATTTTCAGCACTCAATATCCAAAACTTGACAAACTTGCTGAATTCAAAATTTTCAGTATGTTGTACAGCAAAATCAGACAGCCTGTAGTGCACCCATGCACAACACCAATTCAGATTGTCCAAAACAGAGCACAAAAATCAGTACACTGAACCAGTCTTGAAAATGTTGAGCTAACAGTTGATTTTGATAAGAAATGGATATAAGAGATATTTCAATTACAAAACTAATTTGCTAGTTGTAACAAGAAGGCTAAGTACTTAACATATTTGTTGACAACACTGTATTGCATCCAAGGTACAACAAATTCCAACTCTGAACAGAATCTGTTTTTACAAAGTTCTGCTCTGTACTTCAATTGATAACTAAGAAAAAATGTGTTTCTTCTCATTCAGGTATCACATCAATTCAGATCAAACAATAGATGTACTTTTAGGATTTAGCAAAACTCAATAGATCACCTGACTTGAAACAAATCAATCCATCAGCCCAGCAAAAATCCCTTGACACAGAATAGATAGCAGTGGCTAACTAAACTGGTTTTCTCATGATAGGATTTCGAAACAGCTAGAGATCAGCACAAAAACTTGAATATCGACTCAGAGATAAAGAGTTATAAGCACATGAATTAATTATCAGCAATTCCTGAAACATTTCAGAACAAGGAGAGGATTCTCAAATATTTCTAGGTGAAATTCAGACTTAACTACTTGATCTTTTTAGACAAAATATTTAGTTCATCATTCAAACATGAAATCACTCAAAAACTACTTCAATGATCAGCCAAAAACCTGATGAACACTTGATGAAACATTTCATCAAACATGTGAGGAGCAAAACCAAAACTGAACTACTTTTTAGAATATTTTTTCAGCATTGTGGTGCCTAATTTGAGCAACAAAATAATTCAGAAGACATCACAGAAACATGTTGTATCTTTCGAAAATGGATCATTCAAACTATTCCCAACAAAAGTTATATAAACTTCAACATCAACTTCTGCACTAGATTCTCCAGAAAACGCAGCACAAAAACGATCACAGCCACAAAATAAACTCTGTGCTGGAAACAAAATTACTAGGAATAGTGTTGCCGAAAACACTCCTGCAGATCCGAAAATTTCATCCCCAACACTGTTCCTCATCTAAAGCTGATTCAAAACTGTGTTTTCTCTTCTATTTTCATTGCAAAATTTGTCTCTCAAGTGCTCAAATGGTTCAGCCAACTTGGGGGGATAATATCCTACCAACTACTCTTCTAGAAGCCCCCAATTGACACATAGACCCTTAGTAATTTCAGATTTAACAAATCTGAAAATTACCCTATAAAAACTAAAAGTAAAATTACAAATTGACTCTCCTTTTAATATAATTTCAGAGTAGAACCACTCCAAAAATTATACCAAGAGGTTACACTACTAAACTGAAAATTTAAACTAAAACTAGACACTTATTTATTGAATTAACAAAAACAATAAATGTTTTAACGATTTTCAGCAAAAACCGACAAAACCTCTCAACCCTTCGACTTGTGACACCGCTTCGCGACTCCGAGCACCAGCAAGACACTTCCGCTCTCGATCCCCTCGAGCCGCCTGAATGCTTGTCCTGACCTCCCTCTCGCGAACTCGGTCGTCACGCCATCGCAGTCAGCCGTCCATCCAAGTCTCGCACCGTCTCTTCGGGCACTCTTGAGAAATTCTCCAACTTCGCCCGACCTCCCTGATCCTCTAGCATCAAGCTCCCCGCTCGACCCTCGATCACCCGCCGTCGATAGTCGGTCAACATCTCCTCCCTGCACAAACAAGACAAGCCAAAACAAGAACGTGACGCACCGCCGAAACCCTTGGCAGCCAAACTTCCACATCACATCGAAACCCTCGATGCACTCAACCCATTCTCAACCACTCATACGCTTAGACGCTCATCCTTGTCAATCACTCATCATCCAGACCAAAACCACCCTTGGTTTCTCAATCTCCCCCCATGATGAGTGCATTGACAACCCCAAAGCAAGGACATGATGAGGATAGCAAGTTACGCGCACAAGTGACCATAAAAACTCATAAAAGAGCAAAACATGTCACATGGTAAAAGATCTCCCTGCTTGGGCACAACCTTATGCAAGGCAAAGCAAAGGCGCAAAAGCATCTCGATGCATCATGCAAAGCAAAACATTTCAATATGAAAACCAACTCCCCCTTAACCAAGCAATCCAAAAGCCAAAGCATCATGTAGATCATTTCTCCCCCTTTGACAATGCAGGCATCAAGGAGATAAAAAGATACAAAGAGGGGAAAGAGGGTAAAGCAGATATGTGAGCTTCTAAAACATGAGCAGTTGCAATTACAGTACAAACAAGCATTTGCCTTGAATATTGTCTCAAAGTACTGAAAGACATCCTCATATGTATATCATCTAAACAAAAGGCATGAGCAAGCATTTTTAGGCTTTAGCAAATAAAGCATCACCACTCAGACTAGTATACCAGACAAGTCAAGGCATGAGATGCAAAAGCTAAACAAGTACACACTAGATAAGCGTATCCCACTTCAAGGTGCTTCAACAAACATGATATGCAATGAATTTCAAAATTTTCATTTTTGTGCCAGGGGTTATTTGCATGTCAACCTTATGTTAACCGACCATGCTAAGCCTAGGTTGAAACCATCAGAAGTTTAAAGCAATGGTCTCGGCAAACACTACAACGTCCCGGTTCTTACCAAAGTGCTATGGTAAGCAATCCAGAACAAAATAGTGCGACAAAACAAACCCACTCGGATCTTTTCAATTTCAGCATACAACATCATGAATATCATTCATTTTCCTTTTCATTTTCATTTTCATTCATTTTTCATTTTTCATTTTTCATTTTCATTCAATTTCATTTTCTTTCATTTTTTGATGAACTCATGTTGCGTATTAGCATCCAAGATAGAAAGGACCTAGACAACAAAAGCACTCAGCCAATTCATGCTAGTTTCTAGACTAAGTAGTGACCATTTTCAAATTTTCACAAATAAAAGCCATGCTCATGACAGTTCTCAGATGAAGACATGCCAAGTACATTCAACAGTATTAAAGACAATACTAAAGAGGCAGAATAAAGCATGTACTTGTAAAAGCAATTAATCATATGTTAGAAGCTCATAAGCCTCCATCCGCACCTTCCAATAGGCATAGTATCGACCATCAAATATCGGAATCTTTGTGTTCCTTTCCATGTTGCCAAAACAAGGATCACAACCGGTTGATGTCAACTCGTTATCAAACAAACTCTGATACCAATTGTAGGATCAGAATGGCGACTAGAGGGGGGGTTGAATAGGCGCCTCAACAATTTCTCGCGAATATGATGGCCTGTTCAAAACACCCCAATGCACCTATAAACACTCAGCTTCAAGTTTCAAACTAATTAGAATGAATCAGAGCATCAAATCATTCCAAATTCAAAAGTCAGACTTGATCGGCGTTTGAAGAATTGAAACACTCTGTCGACACTTGAAAATTCGACCTACAGTGAGTACTTCATTAATGTTGCGCCCCGATTTAATAAATCAGGACTTTTATTGAAATTCCATAGAAAATCAATAAACCAAGACGTTCATCAAGCGACCACGTATAATACGGGCAATCATTCACGGTTCGTAGACCGCATTAATACAAAAGTGAATGAAAGTGAAGAGAAACTAATAAAATCAAGGGTCCTGGATGAACGCCTCCTTCCAGTCTCGCCTTGACTGGGTCGCTACTCCAGACCTTCATCCTCCTCATAGTAGATGGGCTCTGATGGTGTAAGTCAACGGGGTGAGTACAGATGTACTCAGTAAGCCACCGAATGAAAATATAATGCAAGATAATAACAAGGGAGATAGTGGCTAGTTTTGCGAAAGCAGCATATTTGTAAAACATTAAATGTGAGCAATTTATTAGTACGGAAAAGTAAACATGTGAATGCATCATCATCTTCTAACTCGAGGAGTACGTTTCACCTCCTCGCACAACAGTCCTTACATGCCATGAATAACTCAATCATTCAACCAATTGTAAACTAACTGCGAGTAGTCACACAACCCGCCCTTAACCGTGGGCTCGGCTTTTCGAAAAGATTGATTTTACTCTGATCAGAGATGTACCGCTGTACCCACAAGGCACGCACTCATCACTTACACCAAAGTGTAATGAGATGACCCATTTCACGGGAACTCATGCCAAAACCTTCCATATGGTCTCCCCCGACTCAACAGCACCCTCTTATAGGTTTCGTACCATGTCTCGCCATGTCGAGTTTCCACAATACCCCCCCTTGAGCCATCGTCGATATAAGGTGCCCTGAGGGCTAGCCCCTTGCCCCCTCCTCTATGGTGCATCGAACCGGAGTATTCCATACTTCCAGTTAGGACTTACCCATTAGACTTGTGGTTGGTACGGAAGTGCTTTGCAACAGATCCCGCAGACCGGTCCTTATAGTGCCCCGGGTGCAACAAACCAATGCCCGAGCTTGCACCCGGAACCCACCATACTTATAACCTAGCCAACTCCAACAGAGTCCAGAGACAAGAATAACAGGGTATTTCATATACCAGAATCCATCTATCTACGACTCATTCTTTATATCCTATAGCAGTTGTGCCGGTACATTGGGCACTAGCTAATATTGTTATAGTAGAGTGACAAGGAGTTAAGGCTCAATAAGCATGGCTTGGGTTTGCACACAAGGACGGGGATCTAATAAATATAAGTGTAAGGCTTTGATGTTTGACTAATGCAATATTAACCTATGAGTTATAGCGATATTTTATTAAAACATGGGCTCAAATATGATCAACTGTTTCCACAGAGGTGGTCGATGACTTGCCTTGATCAGCAAAGGGGGATGGAGGAACCTCGGGGTAGAACTCCTGCTCCTCGATGAACTCGTAGTCTTCTCGATACGGAAAAATACATAAACAGCACATTCAATAAAGCATCACCAACAAAAACATACAAATTTTATGATCTAATCACGTGATTTGAGCTTTATTATTCTGGTGTTACTTTTAATAATATTAAAAGTTAAGTTTTAGAGGTTTTTATTAATTCTTTTCCTGAATTATTAATTTATCCCTAAGGGGTTTTTATTTATTTAGTCCTTAAGTTTATTTTGTGCTAAGATAACATACTGTTTTTATGGCATTAATGTGTAGAGCATATTTTTCTGGTTCTAACAAAATTTGAATGGTGAAATTTGGAGTTAAAATGAGCAAGTTATGAATTTTCAAAGTTTAAACAATTTTCTGGAATTTTATTTAAACAGAAAACTGTCTCTGGTCCACGATGAGCCAGGCCCACGGTGGACCGCGCCACTGTGCGCGTGGACCGGCCAATCCAGAGCCGTCGGATCTGGATCTGGCGGCCAGATGCGAGGTGGGAGGTTTAAATGAGATTGAACGGCTGAGATTAAAACAGAGCGAAGGGGTACACGTGGACGCACCAGATCGCTCCAGCGCTTTAAGTCGCGATCGACGGCCGAGAGCGCACGATACCTCTTCGATCAGATCCGAGGGCCCTGATTAAATCCCGAAGGGATTTAATCGTAGCCCTCCGATCGTGATCGGATGGCCACGATGCCTTCCGGCACGGCACGGTCGTAAGGGGGGTACGTACCCTTCGTCTCCGGTGACGGCGAGGCCTCGGGCGCGGTGGCAGCGGCGGCGGCGGGCGCCTCCGTGCCAAGTTAGGGCCAAAAATGGAACGCGGAGGTGATGGGGGTCACGATGATACCTTCGGCGGCGAAGATGGGTGAAGGATGGTGGCCGGCGGCGAGGTAGACGGTGAGGGTTCCTCGGGAGCTCGACGGCGACGAAGATCCGGCGGCGTTCTTCGCCAACGGAGGGGTGGCCGAGGGCGGGCGGGCGTCGAAGATCACTCTGGTGGCGGTGTCTAGGGCAATGGGGGCCGGGATCGACGACGATGACTCGCCGGAGCTAGGTCAGAGAGGGAGCCCGAAAAATGGGAAATGGCGCTCTGCTCTCGCTCGGCTCGGGCTGCTACTGTGTGGGCAGAGGATGGCATCTACAGGGGTATTTATATGGGGTCGCCGGTGTCCAGATGGCAGGGAATTCCGGGGAACCCGAAGGTTGGTTTCCATCTCCGGCGAGGGTTTCCAAAAGCTTCGGATGCACTGCCATAAGCGCGAAAACGCGTCGGCCATAGATGGAAGGGGAGCGGTGGCGACCAGGGAAGGTGATCCGGGGTCGATCGAGCGGGATCGGGCGGCCGGCGGCAGGGAATCCGAAGGAGATCGCCGGAGAAAGGAAAGGGGATCCCCTTCACGAGAGGAAGACGATCCTGACAGGTGGGCTCCACCTGTCAGTGAGCGAGCGCGAGGCTAATGGCGCCGACAGGCGGGCCACGCATGTCAGAGGGCGAAAGGGGCGCGGCTGAGGCTGACTGGTGGGGCCGAGGCGGGCGCGGGTGGGAGAGAGAAGAGGGGAGCGACGCCGACATCTGGGTCCCACTTGTCAGCGACTGGTGATTTGGACTGGGCTGGGCTCGGGGACTTTGAAGGTTGCGGCCCGTTTAGAATTTTTAATCCAGTAATTTATATATTTGATTAAGGGTTGAATCACTCTTGGTAAAAATTTGTAGAAATTCCTAAAATTATATTTTGGTCTCTAGTGCATCTCATAAAATTTTCAAGTCCATATTTTGAATATTTCTCCCTGTTTGACTTTATTTGGGTTCTTTTATGATTTTCCTTTAATAAATAAATCCAGAAATGATTTAAATAATATTTTTTTTATTTTATTTGTTTTTATTTCTTGGGGTGTTACAATCCTATCCCCCTTACAGAGAATCTCGTCCTCGAGATTCGGATCAATCCTCGATAGCTCAGGATGTTGTGCCTTGAGTTCATCTTCTTTTTCCCATGTAGCTTCCTCTACCGGATGATTGCTCCACTGTACTTTACAGAAGCGGATGACCCGACTCCTGGTGATCCTTTCCTTGACCTCCAATATCTTAACAGGCTTTTCCACATAGGTCAGATCCTCTTGAACATCCAACTGCTGTAGATCCACTTGATCTGTCGGGACGCGCAGACACTTCTTGAGTTGGGATACGTGAAATACGTCATGTACCCCAGCCAATGAGGGTGGTAATTCCAACTGATAAGCAACTTCGCCTTGGCGTCGAACAATGGGAAATGGTCCAACATATCGAGGGGCCAACTTCCCTCTCATGTTAAACCGTTGAGTACCACGGAGAGGCGTAACTCGAAGGTAGACATGATCTCCTTCTTCAAAGGCTAGGTCTCGGCGTCGATTGTCTGCGTAGCTCTTCTGTCGTGATTGGGCTGTCTTGAGCCGGTCTCTGATGATCCGTACCTTCTCTTCAGCTTCACGAAGAATGTCTGTTCCGAACACTTGGGATTCACCAGTTTGGTCCCAAAGTAGAGGCGTTCTGCACTTACGTCCATATAGGGCTTCAAAAGGGGACATCTGAAGGCTGGCTTGATAGCTGTTGTTGTACGAAAACTCAGCGTACGGCAAGCTCTTGTCCCAAGTGGCTCCAAAATCCAAGACACATGCCCGTAACATATCCTCCAATATCTGGTTTACCCTCTCTGTTTGTCCATCCGTCTGAGGGTGGTAGGCAGTACTGAAGTTCAATCTTGTTCCCATCTCTTCTTGAAGGTTCTTCCAAAAACGAGAGGTGAACTAGCTTCCTCTATCGGACACTATCTTCTTAGGCACTCCATGAAGACACACAATGCGGGCCATGTATAATTCTGCAAGCTTGGGGCCACTAAAGGTCGTCTTGATGGTTATGAAATGCGCTACTTTTGTAAGCCGGTCGATGATTACCCAAATAGAATCGTACCCAAGTTGGGTCTTTGGTAATCCGGTGATGAAATCCATACCGATCTCTTCCCACTTCCATTCAGGCACCTTAAGTGGCTGTAACAATCCTGTAGGTCTCTGATGTTCAGCTTTTAATCTTCTGCAGGTGTCACATTCGATGACGAACTGTGCAATCTCTCTTTCATGCTGACCCACCAATAACGTTCCTTCAGGTCCTGGTACATCTTGGTACTGCCGGGATGAATGGAGTACAACGTCTCGTGGGCTTCTCTCAGGATAAGGGTCTTTATCTCTGGCTTATCCGGCACACATATCCGGGTTCCAAACCATATGGTGCCATTCTCGTCCTCTGAAAATCCTAGGGCTTTTCCTTGCCTCATGTTCTTTCGGATGGCTGCTATATCCGGGTCTTCTGACTGAGTTTCTCGGATTTGTTCGAACAGGACAGGTTGAGTCTCCAAGGTTGCTAAGTATGCTCTGGTGGTCAACCCGAGATTCAGCTTTTCCATCTCTTTGCATAACAATGGTGCGTGTTCTTGAATCATCATGGCTGTGCAATATCCCTTGCGACTTAATGCATCAGCTACCACATTTTCTTTTCCGGGGTGGTAGTGAATACCTAAGTCATAGTCCTTTATTAGCTCCAACCATCGTCTTTGCCTCAGATTGAGGTCCGGCTGTGTGAAGATGTACTTCAAGCTCTTGTGGTCCGTAAAAATTTCACAGCGATTTCCAACCAAATAATGCCTCCAAATCTTAAGGGCGTGTACCACAGCGGCAAGTTCCAAGTCGTGGGTCGGGTAGTTCAACTCATGAGGTCTCAACTGACGAGAGGCGTACGAGATAACCTTTCCATCTTTCATAAGAACATATCCCAAACCCTGGCGAGATGCGTCACAATAGACATGGAAGTCCTTACGGATATCGGGTAGGGTCAGTATGGGTGCTGACACCAGACGGGTCTTGAGGGTGCGGAAGCTTTCCTCGCATTCAGGAGTCCATTCAAACTTCTCTCCTTTCTGCAACAACTTGGTCATTGGCTTGGCTATCTTAGAAAAATTCTCAATGAACCTCCGATAATATCCGGCCAAACCCAGAAAACTTCGTATCTCAGATACATTCATGGGTGACAGCCAATCCGTAACTGCTTCTACGGTGGCAGGGTCCACTGCGATTCCTTGCGCAGAGATGATGTGTCCAAGGAACTTTACTTCCGCCGTCCAAAACTTGCATTTGCTGTACTTGGCGTATAGTTGGTGTTCCCTTAGCTTCCCTAAGGTTAACCGGAGGTGAGTCTCGTGCTCTTTCTGGTCCTTGGAATAAATGAGGATGTCGTCTATGAAGACTACGATGAATTTATCCAAATACTCCATGAACACCTTATTCATCATATTCATGAAGAATGCAGGGGCGTTGGTCAATCCAAATGACATAACCGTGCACTCGTACAATCCATAACGGGTGGTAAAGGCCGTCTTGGGTATATCCTCTTCTCGAATCCTTAACTGATGATAACCAGAACGCAGGTCGATCTTCGAGAATACCGTAGCTCCTTTTAGCTGGTCGAAGAGATCGTCGATCCGAGGCAACGGGTACTTATTCTTGATGGTTACTTCATTCAAAGCGCGGTAATCCACACACATACGCTTTGCCTTGTCTTCTTTCTTCTCGACGAAGATGACGGGGGCACCCCATGGCGATGTGCTAGGTCTGATGTAGCCTTTCCTCTCGAGATCCTCCAATTGCTGCTTCATCTCAGCTAACTCATTAGCGGCCATCCGGTATGGTCGCTTATAAATAGGGGTGGTTCCGGGCACCAAGTCAATCCTGAACTCGATGTCCCTCTTGGGTGGCATCCCTGGTAAATCCTTTGGGAATACGTCTGGGTACTCACTGACTACCGGTATCTCCTCCAAGGTAATCTGATGTAGTCTTGGTCTTCCGGTCTTCATGCTTGGCATCTGGAATGTGATGATAGTCCCTTCCTCACTAGTCACGGTCACTTTCCTCTGGGCACATTCTATTACTCCTTGATGTTTATTTAGCCAATCCATCCCTAGAATGAGATCCAAACCTTGACATTCTATTAGAATGGGGTCGGCCCAAAATATCGTGCCTTGGATATCTACCCATACCCTTGGACTAAAAGAATAGGCGAGGGTTTGCTTGCCTGGGGTAGCTATTAACACTGGTCTGGGTAGTTCACTTATGTCCAGGGAATTTCTTTCCACAAAAGCAGTCGATATAAAGGAGTGGGTAGCTCTGGTGTCAAATAATACCACTGCAAGCGATGACTGAACCATAAACTTACCCATGACAATCTCCGGGGCGGCCTGGGCTTCTTCGGCAGTGACATGGTTGACCTTGGCGCGGACGGCGGGGTTCGATGCGACGCCTTGGGTACGCTTGGGATGAGGGCACTGATGGGAGTAGTGCCCCTCCTGGCGGCAGTTGAAGCATACCACAGGCTTACCGTGCCTGTCTCTCAGAATCTCCGGCTTCTTGGCTGGGGCAGCTGGGGTGGCTGGTGCGGCGGGAGCAGGGCGAGGTTGTCCGGCTCCGATATTGGTGGCAGGTGGTGCTGGGCGATACACCGGGCAAGGGTGGTACTGCTGTGCTGGTGGAGGAGGGGTGAAGCGGGGTCTCTGGGCCATGCCCTGGTTTTGCCGGAAGGCAATCATCCTCTTCTTTTTCAGGTCGACCTTGTTCTGCTGGGTCTCCTGCATGATGGCTTTGTTCACCAACTTTTGGAAGTTGGCGAAATCTCCGGAGATAAGCTGTAGGGACAGCTCATCCTTCAGTCCCCGGAGGAACTTGGCCTGCCTGGCCGCATCCGTACGGACCTCCTCATGTGCGTACCTGGCCAGACGGTTGAACTCGTGCAGGTATTCTGTAACAAACCTGCTCCCCTACTGCAGGTCTCTGAACTCTTGCTGTTTCTATGCGATAATGCCGTCGGGGATGTGAGCGGCACGGAAAGCGGCCGAAAACTCTGCCCAAGTATGGGCGTGGCCCTCGGGCAGAGTCTCACGAAGATTGTCCCACCACTCTGCGGCGGGACCATGAAGCTGGTGGGTGGTGAAGGCCACCCTCTCCTGATCGGTGTAGGTAAGGAGGTCGAGCTTCTTCTCGATAGCTCGTAACCAATCCCCAGCCTCCATAGGGTTGGTGGTGCTTGAGAAGGTCGGTGGGCGGACTCGGAGAAACTCCGAGAGCTGAGAGGCGGGAGCGGGAGCTGGTGTGGCGGGTCGGGGCAGCTCGGGCTGTTGGTGGAGTCGGAAGAACTGAGCCTGCTGCTCTTGCATCTGCTACTGCTGTTGTTGCATCTGGTTCAATAAAGCAGTGACTAGCTGGTTTTGAGTGGCCATCATCTCGGCCACTGTGGGGTGGTTAGCGATTGGGGCCTGCCTTTGTCCCGTTGCTCCCCATTGTGGCAAGTTGCCACTCTCTCCTCCATTCTGGGGAGCGTCGGAACCCTGAGTGTTGGTCATCCTGGAGTTTTCAAAGTGGACAACATTTATTTTAGAGAACATCTTTCTGTTTTATTTCAAAAAGGTACCGTTCTTGCGGTTACATTTATTTATTTCTTTATTCATGCCTTATATTTTGACATGAATGGCAATACAAGCAAGCAAAAAGAATAAAAAGCACTCAATCGTAAAACTACGTCTACGGTAGCTCGGGGGATGGCTCAAGCTCAGGCTCGTGGGAGACGGTCGGGGTCGAAGAGCTGGATGGTCCGGCGGGTGGTGCACTGCGGGAGATCCTCTTGGGCCTCACAGTGGGGATCCGAAGGGGTGTCTTCTTGCGAGGCGGAAGAGGTGCGATCTCCTTGATGTCCTTCTTTAATTCTTTGAGCTGGTGGCGGAGCTGGGTGTTGACCATGGCGCCTTGGCGTAGGAGCTCGTTCTGGTGCCTCAATTCCTCCACCTTGAGGGTCAACTGGGGGTTCTTCTCAAGCTGTCGACGGAGCTCGACATTCTCACGGGTTAGGTTCTCCGAAGTGTGGCGGTAGAAGTCGATGGTGTCGTGCTGGCTACCTGCGTCGAGGACAACCTTTGTGTGGAGGTTGTCCATGGCCTCCAAGAGTCTCATCGTGCGGGTGATGGCGGAGTTGCTCTGCATGAGGGGGCTGATGTAGATGCTGCGGTGACTCCCGGGTGTGCGCATGGGCATGAAGCGGTAGACGGTGTCGCGGAGGTGGCAGTCGTATACCAGTCGAAGCTCGGCGAGGGACTGAAGAGCGGCTCGCTGGCTAGCCACCACGAATGAAGGTCCTCCAACTCCATGGGTGTAAAAGGGTGGCTGCGTGGAGGAGGGGTGGATCACAACCGTGACCTCGCAGTAGCTCTCGTTCACATCGGGAAAGATCCCGTGGAACGCGGGCTCATGGGGAAACCCCAAGAAGTCGACGAGCACGCGAAGCTCGCGGATGAATCCGGCCTCATCACGAAGAGTCCCGCTCATGGTATGGACCGGCATCTACAAAAGAGAGAAAGTTTTTGTGAAAATCTCGGAAGATGAGAGGATAAGTAGTGTTTGTAAGAAAATATAGTAAGTATAAGTCCTAAGGTCAGGTCTGTTTGGCTTCCTACAGTCAAGTCGGCTCTGATACCATCTTGTCGCGCCCCGATTTAATAAATCAGGACTTTTATTGAAATTCCATAGAAAATCAATAAACCAAGACGTTCATCAAGCGACCACGTATAATACGGGCAATCATTCATGGTTCGTAGACCGCATTAATACAAAAGTGAATGAAAGTGAAGAGAAACTAATAAAATCAAGGGTCCTGGATGAACGCCTCCTTCCAGTCTCGCCTTGACTGAGTCGCTACTCCAGACCTTCATCCTCCTCATAGTAGATGGGCTCTGATGGTGTAAGTCAACGGGGTGAGTACAGATGTACTCAGCAAGCCACTGAATGGAAATATAATGCAAGATAATAACAAGGGAGATAGTGGCTAGTTTTGCGGAAGCAGCATATTTGTAAAACATTAAATGTGAGCAATTTATTAGTACGGAAAAGTAAACATGTGAATGCATCATCATCTTCTAACTCGAGGAGTACGTTTCACTTCCTCGCACAACAGTCCTTACATGCCATGAATAACTCAATCATTCAACCAATTGTAAACTAACTGCGAGTAGTCACACAACCCGCCCTTGATTTTCGAAAAGATTGATTTTACTCTGATCAGAGATGTACCACTGTACCCACAAGGCACGCACTCATCACTTACACCAAAGTGTAACGAGATGACCCATTTCACGGGAACTCGTGCCAAAACCTTCCATATGGTCTCCCCCGACTCAACAGCACCCTCTTATAGGTTTCGTACCGTGTCTCGCCATGTCGAGTTTCCACAATACCCCCCCTTGACCCATCGTCGGTACAAGGCGCCCTGAGGGCTAGCCCCTTGCCCCCTCCTCTATGGTGCATCGAGCCGGAGTATTCCATACTTCCAGTTAGGACTTACCCATTAGACTTGTGGTTGGTACGGAAGTGCTTTGCAACAGATCCCGCAGACCGGTCCTTATAGTGCCCCGGGTGCGACAAACCAATGCCCGAGCTTGCACCCGGAACCCACCATACTTATAACCTAGCCAACTCCAACAGAGTCCAGAGACAAGAATAACGGGGTATTTCATATACCAGAATCCATCTATCTATGACTCATTCTTTATATCCTATAGCAGTTGTGCCGGTACATTGGGCACTAGCTAATATTGTTATAGTAGAGTGACAAGGAGTTAAGGCTCAATAAGCATGGCTTGGGTTTGCACACAAGGACGGGGATCTAATAAATATAAGTGTAAGGCTTTGATGTTTGACTAATGCAATATTAACCTATGAGTTATAGCGATATTTTATTAAAACATGGGCTCAAATATGATCAACTGTTTCCACAGAGGTGGTCGATGACTTCCCTTGATCAGCAAAGGGGGATGGAGGAACCTCAGGGTAGAACTCCTGCTCCTCGATGAACTCGTAGTCTTCTCGATACGGAAAAATACATAAACAGCACATTCAATAAAGCATCACCAACAAAAACATACAAATTTTATGATCTAATCACGTGATTTGAGCTTTATTATTCTGGTGTTACTTTTAATAATATTAAAAGTTAAGTTTTAGAGGTTTTTATTAATTCTTTTCCTGAATTATTAATTTATCCCTAAGGGGTTTTTATTTATTTAGTCCTTAAGTTTATTTTGTGCTAAGATAACATACTGTTTTTATGGCATTAATGTGTAGAGCATATTTTTCTGGTTCTAACAAAATTTGAATGGTGAAATTTGGAGTTAAAATGAGCAAGTTATGAATTTTCAAAGTTTAAACAATTTTCTGGAATTTTATTTAAACAGAAAACTGTCTCTGGTCCACGATGAGCTAGGCCCACGGTGGACCGCGCCACTGTGCGCGTGGACCGGCCGATCCAGAGCCGTCGGATCTGGATCTGGCGGCCAGATGCGAGGTGGGAGGTTTAAATGAGATTGAATGGCTGAGATTAAAACAGAGCGAAGGGGTACGCGTGGACGCACCAGATCGCTCCAGCGCTTTAAGTCGCGATCGATGGCCGAATGCGCACGATACCTCTTCGATCAGATCCGAGGGCCCTGATTAAATCCCGAAGGGATTTAATCGTAGCCCTCCGATCGTGATCGGACGGCCACGATGCCTTCCGGCACGGCACGGTCGTAAGGGGGGTACGTACCCTTCGTCTCCGGCGACGGCGAGGCCTCGGGCGCGGTGGCAGCGGCGGCGGCGGGCGCCTTCGTGCCAAGTTAGGGCCAAAAATGGAACGCAGAGGTGATGGGGGTCACGATGATACCTTCGGCGGCGAAGATGGGTGAAGGATGGTGGCCGGTGGCGAGGTAGACGGTGAGGGTTCCTCGGGAGCTCGACGGCGATGAAGATCCGGCGGCGTTCTTCGCCAACGGAGGGGTGGCCGAGGACGGGCGGGCGTCGACGATAACTCTAGTGGCGGTGGCTAGGGCAATGGGGGCCGGGATCGACGACGATGACTCGCCGGAGCTGGGTCAGAGAGGGAGCCCGAAAAATGGGAAATGGCGCTCTGCTCTCGCTCGGCTCGGGCTGCTACGGTGTGGGCAGAGGGCGGCGTCTACAGGGGTATTTATATGGGGTCGCCGGTGTCCAGATGGCAGGGAATTCCGGGGAACCCGAAGGTTGGTTTCCATCTCCGGCGAGGGTTTCCAAAAGCTTCGGATGCACTGTCATAAGCGCGAAAACGCGTCGGCCATAGATGGAAGGGGAGCGGTGGCGACCAGGGAAGGTGATCCGGGGTCGATCGGGCGGCCGGCGGCAGGGAATCCGAAGGAGATCGCCGGAGAAAGGAAAGGGGATCCCCTTCCCGGGAGGAAGACGATCCTGACAGGTGGGCTCCACCTGTCAGTGAGCGAGCGCGAGGCTAATGGCGCCGATAGGCGGGCCACGCATGTCAGAGGGCGAAAGGGGCGCGGCTGAGGCTGACTGGTGGGGTCGAGGCGGGCGCGGGTGGGAGAGAGAAGAGGGGAGCGACGCCGACATCTGGGTCCCACTTGTCAGCGACTGGTGATTTGGACTGGGCTGGGCTCGGGGACTTTGAAGGTTGCAGCCCGTTTAGAATTTTTAATCCTTTTCTGATTTAAAATAAATCCAGTAATTTATATATTTGATTAAGGGTTGAATCACTGTTGGTAAAAATTTGTAGAAATTCCTAAAATTATATTTTGGTCTCTAGTGCATCTCATAAAATTTTCAAGTCCATATTTTGAATATTTCTCCTTGTTTGACTTTATTTGGGTTCTTTTATGATTTTCCTTTAATAAATAAATCCAGAAATGATTTAAATAATATTTTTCTTTTATTTTATTTGTTTTTATTTCTTGGGGTGTTACAATTAACTGGATGGTCGACAGAAAGAGATCGATGTCTGAAACTCCGACCACAAGAGATTCAGAAAACTCAAAACTGAACACAAATTTTTCAACAACAAAAATGAACCAGAATTCAATTTGGTTTCAGTTGTAAAAACACTACTCTTGGAAAGACATGACGATGAATAGTGTTATCAGTTTTTATTTAGAGTTCAAGATTCAAATTCAAAACAGATTTCAAACTACAGGTTCACTACAAATCAGCCAACTCCAACCAGATTACAGAATTTTGCACACACAAAAATTTACTGTAGCTTGTCTGACAATAGAACTAGAACATATAAACAATTGAAAACAAAGTTCAACTTTCTGGATTCAGAACTGGAACAGATTTGTACTTCAACACAGAGTGTTTTTGATTTGATAGATGTTCACCATATGTTGCACCAAAACTGAAAACAAATGTTTATTTGTGTTTTACTCAATCTGAAAATCAGAGCATATCTGAACAGAACTACAAAAACAGCAGTACTTTAGTGCTTATGGCAAAAGCAGGAAACACTAATGCATCAGTTGACAACCACTGATATCTTGGATCATCTCAGTACAACAACAACACATAAATCATTACAGATCTGGAAATTTGATCGAAATTCAGCTCAAACAGTAAACCAGAACTGAAATGTAAATGGATTTCAACTTGATCATTGCATATACAATAGATTCACAACTAAATAGATTTATTTCTTTTACTGTTTCAGAACAAACATAGAGTGCAAGATTGAATTATTGAAAATTGGACTGAATAACTGATTGTAGCTGCACATAATTCTGAAGTTTAATGTTCTAGACAATTAGCACAACATTTCAATAGCAACTCCAGCAGCTATCAAAATATATTCCCAAAATACTCAAACTGCTATACTCAGCAACTGTATTGAAACAGGATAGAGTACTGAATTGCACACACAAACAGCAACTATAGCTTGTCTGAAAACAGAAAATTCAGACCCAAAATTTTACTAAAAATAGTTTGCTTCAGATCTGAAACACTCTACTAAAAACTGAAAACACTGTTCTCTATCAAAAGCACAAGATGAATCTATCCTTCTTTCAATTTTCAGCACTCAATATCCAAAACTTGACAAACTTTCTGAATTCAGAATTTTCAGTATGTTGTACAGCAAAATCAGACACCCTATAGTGCACCCTTGCACAACACCAATTCAGATTATCCAAAACAGAGCACAAAAATCAGTACACTGAACCAGTCTTGAAAATGTTGAGCTAACAATTGATTTTGATAAGAAATGGATATAAGAGATATTTCAATTACACAACTAATTTGCTCGCTGTAACAAGAAGGCTAAGTACTTAACATATTTGTTGACAACACTGTATTGCATCCAAGGTACAACAAATTCCAACTCTGAACAAAATCTGTTTTCACAAAGTTCTGCTCTGTACTTCAATTGATAACTGAGCAAAAATGTGTTTCTTATCATTCAGGTATCATAGCAATTCAGATCAAACAATAGATGTACTTTTAGGATTTAGCAAAACTCAATAGATCACCTGACTTGAAACAAATCAATCCATCAGCCAACCAAAAATCCCTTGACACAGAATAGATAGCAGTGGCTAACTAAACTGGTTTTCTCAGGATAGGATTTCAAAACAGCTAGAGATCAGCACAAAAATTTGAATATCGACTCAGAGATAAAGAGTTATCAGCACATGAATTAAGTATCAGCAATTCCTAAAACATTTCAGAACTAGGAAGGATTCTCAAATATTTCTAGGTGAAATTCAGACTTAACTACTTGATCTTTACACAAAATATTTAGTTCATCATTCAAACATGAAATCACTCAAAAACTACTTCAATGATCAGCTGAAAACCTGATGAACACTTTGTGAAACATATCATCAAACATGTGGGGAGCAAAACCAAAACTGAACTACTTTTTAGAATATTTTTTTCAGCACTGTGGTGCCTAATTTGAGCAGCAAAATAATTCAGAAGACATCATAGAAACATGTTGTATCTTTCAAAAATGGATCATTCAAACTATTCCCAACAAAAGTTATATAAACTTCAACATCAACTTCTACACTAGATTCTCCAGAAAACGCAACACAAAAACGATCACAGCCGCAAAATAAACTCTGCGCTGGAAACAAAATTACCAGGAATAGTGTTGCCGAAAACACTACTGCAGATCCGAAAATTTCATCCCCAACACTGTTCCTCATCTAAAGCTGATTCAAAACTGTGTTTTCTCTTCTATTTTCATTGCAAAATTTGTCTCTCAAGTGCTCAAATGGTTCACCCAACTTGGGGGGATAATATCCTACCAACTACTCTTCTAGAAGCCCCCAATTGACACATAGACCCTTAGTAATTTCAGAATTAAAAATCTGAAAATTAACCTATAAAAACTAAAAGTAAAATTACAAATTGACTCTCCTTTTAATATAATTTCAGAGTAGAACCACTCGAAAAATTATACCAAGAGGTTACACCACTAAACTGAAAATTTAAACTAAAACTAGACACCTATTTATTGAATTAACAAAAACAATAAACGTTTCGACGATTTTCAGCAAAAAACGACAAAGCCTCTCAACCCTTCGACTCATGACACCGCTTCGCGACTCCGAGCTGCAGCAAGCCACTTCCGCTCTCGATCCCCTCGAGCCACCTGAATGCTTGTCCTGGCCTCCCTCTCGCGAACCCAGTCATCATGCCGTCGCAGTCAGCCGTCTGTCCAAGTCTCGCTTCGTCTCTTCATGCACTATTGAGATCTTCTCCAACTTCGCCCGGCCTCCCTGATCCTACGGCATCAAGCTCCCCGCTAGACCCTCGATCACCCGCCGTCGACAGTCGGTCAGCATCTCCTCCCTGCACAAAAAAGACAAGCCAAAACAAGAACGCAACGCACCGCAAAAACCCTCGGCAGCCAAACCTCCACATCACATCGAAACCCTTGATGCACTCAACCCATTCTCAACCACTCATCCGCTCAGACGCTCATCCTTGTCAATCACTCATCATCCTAACCGAAACCACCCTTGGTTTCTCAGCTACACTTAGAATGTTCGGCTTTACTGAGGCCGTACCATCAGTCCCTATTACTAGTATACCTCCGGTAAATCATGTGTATAGCAGAACCGACTATAGCACTAGCAAGACCGTTGCGTCTCCAGTCTCAACACCCGTGGCCGAGACTAGTCATTATTCTTACGGCCAAGCTAGCACCGCGTATCACGCACCAGCACCAACCCTGCCCACGCTACCCGCACCACGTGCACAGGCGCCTGGGCTCAAGCACGTCGTACAACTAGCACATAGAGAAGAGGCCCATGGCTGACACACCGATATCCCACCGCGTGTCATGCCCCTGCACGAGAGAAGTGCGCAGGCATCAGGCCAAGATGACCTAGAGGAGCGAATCCACACACTATTTAGGGAATGCACCGGTTTCGTGCCTAGGGGTCAGGCTAGGGTTTACCGGAAGCCATATCTCGATCATTTTGACACAATACCCTACCCCCGCGTCTATAGAATCGACGAATTCACCAAGTTCGACGGCGAGGGTAACAAAACCACACTAGAGCATGTTAGTCAATTTTTAGCATAGTGTGAAGAAGCTAGCGGGTCAGACGCTCTAAAACTTAGACTATTTTCTCTCTCGCTATCTGGAACCACTTTCACTTGGTTTTCGATGCTCCCGCCGAATTCCGTTCAAACATGGGACGAATTAGAACAAAAATTCCACGACTATTTTTATACAGGTGAGACAGAACTTAGGCTCTCACACCTGACATCGGTTAAACAGAAATCTAACGAAGGTGCCTCTGAGTATATCAAGAATTTTAGAGACACTAGAAACCGATGTTTTAGTCTTAATATTTTAGAAAGGGATTTGGCGGATGTAGCTTTTAGTGGATTGCGTTCTGAGATTAAAGAGAGACTAGACAACCAAAACTTTTTGGAGGTTAGCCAAGTCTTGCAGCAGGCTCTAGTCCAGGAAGGCCGAGCTAAAAATAAAAAGTTCATTAAGACGTTTAACAAACCTAAGGCTGAAATCCACGTCATGGAATGCTCCGACGAGGAGGAATCAGAAGAAGAGGATTCGACCGACATGTACACAGCCGAATGGGTTTGGAACGCCAAGAGTAAACCTATCACGTGCTCTGAGTTATGGTCATCTCCCACCAAGAGTCGGCCTAGTGAGGTCAAGTACTCGTTTGATATAACTAAGTGTGATAAGATATTTGATTTTCTCTTAAAGAACCAGCTTCTCAGGTTGCCTAAAGGCCAAGTCATTCCATCTGCCGATGAGTTGAAGAAACATCCATATTGTAAGTGGCATGATTTGCATTCACATAATACTAATGACTGTAATGTATTTCGGCGGCAGGTTCAATTGGCCATAGAAGAAGGACGATTGAAAATAGACTAAAATCCAAAGATTAAGATGGACAAAGATCCCTTCCCCGTCAACGCCTTCGACCTCGGCGAGAAGAAGGTGTTGATTCGGTCAGGTCAGGATAGGCCGAGTCGACTAAAGGGAAGGTGGTAATTGTTGGCGAGTCGTGCACACGCACACTCATACCTAAGAACCCCGAGGTGGGAGTGTGGAAGAAAAACGTAAGCATTCCTTTGGCTAGGGCTCGCAAGAAGCCAAAGGTAACATATAAGATGTTGTTAAACAAGCACCAAAGAAAAGCCAAGGAAACAGGCCCCCATGCTAAGAAACTAAGTCGGTTGAACCTCGGCCCACGCAACGCTATTTTTGAGAAGCCCGAGAACTCGGCTCGCCATCTGAAGCCTCTCTACATCAGAGGTCACATTGACGAAAAGCCGATTTCCTGGATGCTTGTTGACGGTGGAGCCACTGTTAACCTAATGCCTTACTCGCTGTTGAAGAAACTTGGCAGGGACGAGGATGATCTGAAGAAGACCAACTTGATGCTCAACGACTTCAACGGCGAGAGTTACGAGGCCAAGGGCATGCTCTCCATGGATTTGATAGTGGGCAACAAGATGTTACCAACAGCATTCTTCGTCATCGATGTACAAGTAACTACAGTGTGCTGCTAGGGCGCGACTGGATTCACGCGAACTGCTGCATTCCTTCTACTTTGCATCAGTGCCTAATTTAGTGTGACGGCGATGAAGTAGAATTCATACCCGCAGACACTTTGGCTCAAGTGCCATTGGCTGATGTGTCAGTTGACGCCGTTCACAACAAGGTAGAGTGTCTGTCAGGTAGAGATCTTTCGGATTACGATTTTGTTAGCGTGTCCGGAGGATGTTTTGTACCAGTGTCTGTAAAGTCGGCTGGTGTAGCACGACTGTTTTTATATTAGTAGTCATGTCTAGCAAGAGTAATCTGGATTGGCTAAAGTCTCGTGTAGAGCAGTATCGGTCTACTAAAGACGGTATCGTTGAAGCCATCGAGGACTTTAGCGAAGTAGAGAAATTAGGACAAGGTTTTGCGTCGGCCGATCCCTTAGAAGAAGTTGACATAGGTGATGGTAGCATCCTGAGGCCGACTTTTGTAAACCTTTATTTACAACCTGATGAAAAGGCCAAAGTAATAAAGCTATTTCGGTCGTATGTCGATTGTTTCACTAGGGAGTATGGAGAGATGCTAGGACTAAGACACGAGCTCGTAGAGCATCGGCTACCTATCAAGTCCGGATTTAGGCCTTATAAACATCCTCCTCATCGCTTTAACTCGGCCGTCTATGACTAAGATAAAGAAGTAGAGCGACTGCTCAAAGCTGAATTTATTAGGCCAGGCAGGTACGCAGAATGGGTCGCGAATATTGTGCCTATAGAGAAGAAAGGGAGCGGAAAAATACGAGTATGTATTGATTTCAGGGATCTGAACAAGGCCACTCCGAAGGACAAGTATCCGATGCCGATAGCCAACATGCTAATCAACGATGCTTCAGGACACAAGGTACTGAGTTTTCTTGATGACAATGCTAGTAGTTATAATCAAATCTTTATGGCCAAAGAGGACATCTACAAGACAGCCTTTCGATGCCTTGGTTTTGTCGGTTTATTTGAGTGGGTCGTTATGACTTTTGGTTTGAAGAATGCTAGCACCACATATCAGCGTGCTATGAACTTGATCTTCCATGACTTGCTAGGAGTTATGTTAGAAGTTTACATTGATGATGTTGTAGTCAAATCGGATGCTATGGGAAACCATTTCGCCGATTTAAAGTTGCTTTTGATAGGATGCGGCAGTATGGCTTAAAAATGAACCCACTCAAATGTGCTTTTAGCGTGTCGGCAGGTAAGTTCTTAGGTTTCATGATTCCTAGAAGCGACATAGAGATTGATCCTAAGAGGATTGAGAAAATTAGAAATGTTACGGCACCGACATGCAAAAGAGACGTGCAAAAGTTGCTAGGCAAGATGAATTATTTGCGTCACTTTATATCTAACTTGTCTGGCAAGATTGATGCCTTTGTCCCCATACTCCGGCTAAAGAACGAGGCCGAGTTCACTTGGGGGCAAGCCAGCAAAGCGCCTTTGAGAAAATCAAGAAGTGCATGTCATCACCACCCGTGGTGAGAGCACCCAAAACCAGGATTCCATTTCGGCTATATATCGCCGCTGAAGATAGCATGATCGGGGTCGTGCTAACCCAGGAGGTAGAAGGAAAAGAGTACATCATCACGTTCTTGAGCCGCCGCCTGCTGGACGCTGAGACCAGGTACGCGTTTGTGGAACGCTTATGTTTATCACTTTACTACGCGTGTACCAAATTGCGCCACTATCTTCTCCCTACTACATGTGTTGTCGTTTGCAAAACCGATGTTATAAAACACATGTTACAAAAGTCGATTCTAAGTGGAAGAATCGGAAAGTGGGCTTACGCTTTGGTTGAATATGATTTGGCCTATGAACCCCTGAGAGCTATGAAATGCCATCTCGTAGCCAACTTTATAGTTGATCACCACATAGACGTCAGTTGGAGCGACAATGTTGCTTTGATTGAGGTAATGCCGTGGAAACTTTACTTTGATGGTTCAGCTTGCAAAAATGGCCAAGGTATTGGAGTAGATCTCATATCACCTAGTGGAGCGAACTTTGAAACCTCGGCTCGTTTATAGTTTCCTTCTACTAATAACCAAGCTGAATACGAGGCTTTACTACTAGGGCTTGAATTGTTGGAATCCATGGGTGTTAAATATGTTCATGCACATAGTGATTCCCGGTTAGTGGTGCAACAAGTGGCTAAGAGTGCTCAATGTTTTAACGGCTTGCTAAACGACTACTTGGATAAGTGCCTGGACATAGTTGCTACTTTTGATGACTTCAAGAATTCTCATGTGTCAAGAGAGGCCAATTCAGTTGCAAATGATTTGGCTCAACAAGCATCTGGTTACCAAGTCAGGAGAGAAAAATTTTCTGTATGGGAGAAGCCGATGTTTGGTCTCACTACTGAAGCCAGTGACTTCGGACAGGCACACCCTCCGGGTCAGACCCCTCCGGCTGCCGGAGACTACCGCGCGTCAAGGTCCTGTGACCGGAGTACTCCGCCCACCGAAGGGTCTGGCACGCCGGAGACCATGAGCCAAAGTCCTCGGGACAGTGAGGGCTTCTAGGAGCCCAGACCCTCCGGTAGGGGTCTTCGTCCTGATGCGCTCCGCACGGCCAGTCCACCCAGGCTTCCGCAGATGTAAGAAGGGCTCGGGGGATACCCTGAAATCAGTAGCCTAGACATCTTTTCAGGGAGTGAGCTTGCGAAACCCTTAGAAGTCCATAAGGGCGATTGGAGAACTCCAATCTTCCATTATTTGAGAGACCCTAGCCAAAGGGTTGATCGAAAAGTTCGGCGACAAGCGTTTAAATTTGTGTTGCTAGACGACACACTGTATCGCCGAACCATTGACGGAGTACTATTAAAGTGTCTAGACCATGAACGATCCCAGGTGGCTATGAGTGGAGTCCATTAAGGACTTTGTGGCACTCATCAGTCGGCCTAAAAAATGAGTTAGATGCTCAAAGAGCAGGTTTCTACTAGTCGACTATGACTGAGGATTGTTTTAAGTATTATAGAGGGTGTGAAGCATGTCAGAAGTTTGGCAATATTCAATTAGCTCCTGCTTCATTACTTAACCCTATTGTCAAGCCATGGTCATTCCGAGGTTGGGGTTTAGACTTCATCGGCTAAATTCACCATCCTTCCTCAAAAGGACACCGGTTCATGTTGATGGCAATGGATTACTTCACCAAGTGGACTGAGGCTGTACCTCTCAAGAACATGACTCACACTGAGGTACTTGCCTTTATCTTGAAGCACATCATACATAGATTCGGTATTCCTCAAACTCTCACTACAGATCAAGGCAGTTCATTTGTTTCTAAAGAAGTGAGAGACTTTGCCGAATATTATGGTATTAAGTTGATAAACTCTTCGCCTTACTGTGCTTAGGCCAATGCTTAGGCCGAGTCTAGTAATAAAACCGTGATTAAGCTCATTAAGAAGAAAATTGAAGAGTTCCCTAAAAGGTGGCATGAAGTGCTCTGTGAGGCACTATGGGCTTGTAGAATTGCAAACCACGGTGCTACCAAAGTTAGTCCATATGAGTTGATATATGGACAAGAAGCCATTCTACCATTAGAAGTAGATCTTAGCTCTCTAAGAGTATTAAATCAAGATGGCTTATCGGTCTCTGAGTATATAAAGTGCTTTCGAGATACCAGAAATTGGTGTTTTAGTCTTAATATTTCGGAAAGGGATTTGTCAGATCTAGCTTTTAGCGGGTTGTGTTCTTAAATTGAAGAGAGACTAGACAACCATCACTTTTTAGAAGTTAGCCAAGTCTTACAATAGGCTCTGGTCCAGGAAGGCCGAGCTAAAGATAAAAAGTTCATTAAGACCTTTAACAAGCCTAGGGCTAAAATCCACATGATGGAGCACTCCGACGAGGAAGAATCGGAGGAAGAAGAAGATTCAGCCGACATGTACGCAACTGAATGGGTTTGGAACGCTAAGAGCAAGCCTGTCACTTGCTCCGAGTTAGAGCCATCTCCCACCAAGAATCGGCTTAGCGAGGTCAAATACTCGTTTGATATAACCAAGTGTGATAAAATATTTCATTTCCTCCTGAAGAACCAGCTTCTTAGGTTGCCTAAAGGCCAAGTCATTCCATCTAACGACGAGCTAAAGAAACACCCCTACTGTAAGTGGCATGATTCACATTCACACTATACTAAAGACTGCAATGTTTTTCATCGACATGTTCAATCGGCCATAGAGGAAGGACGACTGAAGATAGACCCCAGTCCAAAGATGAAGCTAGACAAAGACCCCTTTCCTGTGAACATCGTCGACCTCGACGAAAAGAAAGTGTTGATTCGGCTGGAGCAGGCCGAGTCAACCAAAGGGAAAGCGGTCATTATTGGAGAGTCAAGTACACGCACACTCGTACCTAAGAACCCTAAAGTGGGACTATGGAAATGGAATGTTAGCATGCCTCCTTCGGCTAGGGCTCCCAAGAAGCCGAAGGTGACATATCAGATAGTGTTAAACAAACACCAAAGAAAAGCTAAGGAGACAGGCCCCTGTGCAAAAAGGCTAAGTCAACCGAAGGGGCCAAAGTAGTCGGAGGGTGGCTTCGGACCACAGTGGACGAACTCTCCGCATGATGACTTCGGGATACAGTGGCCTAACACCCCCTATGGTGGATTCGGACCCTAGTGGCTGAACCCTCCGTACAGTGGCCTCAGACCCCAGTGGTCGAGCACCACATAGAATGAGTTCGGACCCCAATGGCCGAACCCAGCTCCACTCTAGACGAGCCCTCCGGCAGGAGGCTTTGGCCCGCAATGGCTGAACGTACCGCCGGCCTGGCAGAACCCTTCGATGATATGGTCCGAGATACCATCGACCTGGCCGAGCCCCCCTTCAGGTAATGGGTTCGGCTCACAGTGGGCGAAGCCACTGGAGCCACCGATGCCTCTGCCATACAATTGGGCGGGGACCTCGTGGGCTCCGTACACATCACAATCCAGGCACCCTCCGCAACTTAACATTGTCTCTTGTTTTCCTTCAGAGTATTATATCTGGCAGGGACAAACACACACGGCGAAGGGAGACATCATCCGTAGGTTGTCCGTATTGCCTTCGAATCGACTCGCACACGACGGAGCTAGGGGAGATGAGCGCGAAGAGGCGAAGGATAGGGAGTCTGAAGCTATCATAGTTAGAGTAGGGTCTCAGGAAGTCCCAATCCTGAAGGCCCCCTCACCAAAGCCCGATAAAGGTAAGTTCCCTACTCCAGCTGAAGCTAGCACCGGAGCTTGGTCCGATTGGCCAAACGAGACCGGTCCGATTGGTAGGGTCCGCAGCGAAGGGTGCTCCGATTGTGATGTGCGCGAGGCCGACCTGGGTAGTACCCCTTCAGCAAAAAATCATAGAGACAGGACAGTGTCACATGGTACCAAGCCACAACCATCATGGGCACCTCCAGGTATGTCCAAATAACAGAAAATGCATTTGCAACGCTTACGGGCATAGGAGATGCACGAGAAGAAAGCTGAGGATGAGTGAGACGCCATCTATGAGGAAACCTGCCCTCGAACAACGACGAGACAAGTATCGAGGATTAAGCCGGTAGAGATAACCAACTCGGCTCCTAGTCCGAGCGACGACGACGATGACATGATCGACGACGACTACCCGCCCATCTCCGATGGACCCGAACCTCAAGCGATGGACATCAACGTCGTCATGCTTCCCTCCGAGTTCACCCTACCATAGGATGAGGCCGAGGTCGCTCAATTGAACCTTGGCCCTCGCAATGCTATTTTTGAGAAACCCGAGGATACGACTCGCCATCTGAAGCCTCTTTACGTCAGAGGTCAAATTGATGGGAAGCCGATCTTTATTATGCTTGTTGACAGTGGCACCACTGTTAACCTAATGCCTTACATGCTATTGAAGAAACTTGGCAGGGACGAGGAGGACTTGAAGAAAACTAACTTAATGCTCAACGGCTTCAATGGCGAGAGTTCTGAGGCCAAAGGCGTACTCTCCATGGAGTTGATAGTAGGAAAAAAGACATTGCCGATGGCATTCTTCATCATTGACATACAAGGTAACTACAGTGTGCTGCTCGGGCGTGACTGGATTCATGCAAACTACTGCATTCCTTCTACTTTGCACCAATTCCTGATTTAATGGGACAACGATGAGGTAGAGGTCATACCAGCAGACACTTCGGCCCAGGTAGCATTAGCCGATGTGTCTATTGATGCCATCCACAACAAAGTAGAATGTCTATTAGGTAGGGATCTTTTAGATTACGACTTCGTTAGCATGTCCGGAGGACGTTTCGTACCAGTGTCTGTAAAGTCGGCTGGTGTAGCACGACTATTTCTAAATTAGTAGTCATGTCTAGGAAAGGTAATCTAGATTGGCTAAAGTTTTGTGTGGAGCAATATCAGTCTGCTAAAAATGGTATTGTCGAGGCCATCGAAGACTTTAGCGAAATAGAAAAGTTAGGACAAGGTTTTGCGTCGACCGATCCTTTAGAAGAAATTGACATAGGCGATGGCAGCATCCCAAGGCTGACTTTTGTAAACCAGCATTTATAGGCTGATGTGAAGGACAAAGTAATAAAGTTGCTTTGGTCGTATGTCGATTGTTTCGCATGGGAGTATAGAGAGATGCCCGGATTAAGCCATGAGCTCGTGGAGCATCGGCTACCTATTAAACCCGGATTTAGGCCTTATAAACAACCTCCGTGTCACTTTAATTCGGCTATCTATGACCAATTTAAAGAAGAGGTAGAGCGATTACTCAAGGCTGAATTTATCAGGCCATGCAGGTATGCTGAATGGGTTGCTAACATTGTGCCTATAGAAAAGAAGGGAAGCGGCAAGATACGAGTTTGTATTGATTTCAGGGATCTAAACAAGGCCACTCCTAAAGACGAGTACCCCATGCCGATAGCCGACATGCTAATCAATGATGCTTCAGGACATAAGGTACTAAGTTTTCTTGATGGCAATGCTGGTTATAATCAAATTTTTATGGCCGAAGAGGACGTCTACAAGACAACCTTTTGATGCCCTGGTTTTGTCGGCGTGTTTGAGTGGGTCGTTATGACTTTTGGTTTAAAGAATGTTAACGCTACATATCAACGTGCTATGAACTTGATCTTTCATGACTTTTTAGGAGTTATGTTAGAGGTATACATAGATTATGTTGTAGTCAAATCAGACGCTATGGAAAACCACTTAGCTGATTTGAAGGTTGCTTTTGACAGGATGCGACAATATGGCTTAAAAATGAACCCGCTCAAATGTGATTTTGGCGTGTCGGCAGGCAAGTTCTTAGGATTCATGATTCATGAAAGAGGTATAGAGATTGATCCTAAGAGGCTTGAGAATATTAGAAACTTTGCAGCGCCGACATGCAAGAAAGAAATGCAAAAGTTGCTAGGCAAGATGAATTATTTGCGTTGCTTTATATCTAACTTGTCTGGCAAGATTGATGCCTTTGTCCCTATACTTCGGCTAAAGAATGAAGCCGAGTACACTTGGGGGGCAAGTCAACAAAGCGCCTTTGAAAAAATTGAAGAGTTCTTATCATCACCACCCGTGGTGAGAGCACCAAAAGCCGGAATTCCGTTTCGGTTGTACATCGCTGCCGAAAGATAGCGTGATAGGGGCCGTGCTAACCCAGGAGATGTAGGGAAAAGAGTACATCATCACATTCTTGAGCCGTCGTCTGCTGGACGCCGAAACTAGGTATGTGTTTGTGGAGCGTTTATGTTTATCGCTTTATTACGCATGTACACAATTACATCACTATCTTCTCCCTACTACATGTATTGTCGCCTACCAAACCGATGTTATAAAATACATGCTACAAAAGACGATTCTAAGCCGAAGAATCAGAAAGTGGGCTTACGCTTTGATTGCGTATGATTTGGCCTATGAACCTCTAAGAGCTATGAAAGGCCAAATTGTTGCTAATTTTATAGTTGATCACCGCGTGGACGTCAATTGGGGTGACGATATTGCTCTAATTGAGGTTTTACCATGGACACTTTATTTTGATGGTTTAGCTTGCAAGAATGGCCAAGGTATTGGAGTGGTCCTGATATCACCTAATGGAATGCGCTTTGAGATCTCGGCCCGTTTAGAATTTCCCACTACTAATAACCAAGCTGAATATGAGGTTCTACTGCTAGGGCTTGAATTACTAGAATCTGTAGGTGCTAAACATGTTCATGCATATGGTGATTCTCTGCTAGTGGAACAACAAGTAGCCAAAAGTGCTCAATGTTTTAATGGCTTGCTAAATAGTTACTTGGATAAATGTTTAGACATAATTGCTACTATTGATGACTTCAAAATCTCTCACATGTCAAGAGAAGCCAATTCAATTGCAAATGATTTGGCTCAGCAAGCATCTAGCTATCAAGTCAGGAGAGGAAAATTTTCTGTACAAGAAAAGCCAATGTTTGGTCTTACTGCCGAAGCCGGAAGCTTCAGGCAGGCGCGAGGTCTATTGAACCCTCCGGGTCGGACCCCTCCGGACACCGGAGTGTGCCGCGCGCTAGAGCCCTCAGGCTAGAACACTTCGTCCACCGAAGGGTCTAGAACGCCGGAGCCCCTGCGCCGAAGCCTACTGGGCAGCGGAGGTCTTCGGGAACCAGAACCCTCCGGCGGAAGGCTTCGACCTGGTCGGCTCCGCATGGCCAACCTAGTCAGACTTTGACAAAAGGAAGAAAGGCCCGGGGGCACTCCAAAGTTAATAGTTTGGACATCACTCTAGGAAAGGAGTCAACAAACCCTCCGGAGGTCCATAAGGGCGATTGGAGAATTCCAATCATCCAGTATTTGAGAAATCCTAGTCAAAGGGTTGATCAGAAGGTTCGGCGACAAGCGTTTAAATTTGTGTTGCTAGATGATGTACTATATCACTGAACTATTGATGGAGTATTTTTAAAGTGTTTAGATGATGAACAGTCCCAAGTAGCTACGGGAGAAGTCCATGAAGGGCTTTGTGGCACTCATCAGTCGGCCCAGAAAATGAGTTGGATGCTCAAAAGAGCAGGTTTCTACTGGCCGTGTGGGATCGGAATTGCGACTAGAGGGGGGGTGAATAGACGCCTTAACAAATTCTTGTGAATCAGATGGCCTATTCAAAACACCCAATGCTCATCCAAAAACTTCATATTCAAATTTAAATCAATAAGTATGAATCAGAGCAACAAAATCTCTTCAAATTTAGAATTTAGTCTTGTTCGGAGTTTGAAATGTTGAAGCACATTGTCGACAATTTATATTCCGAACTACAAGGAGTTGATCGACAATTGGATGATCGATAGAGTTATCGACAACTGAAACTCCGAAACAAATCAAAAATTCAGACACTTTTGAAACCACAAGTACTTGACACTTTGTTCTAAAACTTGATACTAGAAACCATTCAAATTTGATAAAATTTCTTTAGTTCAATTGATTTAATCAAACAAAACCTTATAAATTGCTTTTTAGTTTAGAATACACACAACTTCTGCACATTACTTGATGTTGAACAGTATTCACTTGTTTTAAATTCAGAAAACAGATTGCATCTTCAGAATTTACCTCAAATCAGAATTTCAGATGATGAACAGTACTAAATAGACTCAATTTAGTCTTGCCAAACCAATTCAGATTAACTCAAGCAAATCTTAGTTGAAAATACAAGTTCTGAAAAATTCTGGATAATAAACAGTGCTGAACAGATTCAATACAAAATAGATATTTAAGTTTCACCGTGAATACAGTTCAGTTTTGCTGATAATCTGATCACACTAGAAAACATATTCAGTACTGAATAACAATGTCCAAGGATCAGAGAAAATGATGTTCAAACATAGAGCTGCACTGCAGAAAGGCAAATCTGAACAAAAAAACAAGTTCTGAAAAAATCTAAATGATAAATAATATCATCAAAAATCTACTCAGAACTCAGATTAATGTTTTACACAGATTTCAGTTCAGTTTTAGATCAAATCTGTCAAGAAACAATGTTGTATACTTTATTTGATAATCTGGACAGAATTAATCAACCAACAGCAAATACAAAACTTCAATTCAGTCTCATGCTAATATCTTTAGAACAGTTTCAGATTATCAAATCACTATTAGTAGAACTCAATTGAAGTTCTTTCACCAACTTCAATAGTTCAAAAGCACTAGTACAGTAAACAGGAAGCATATGTTCAGCATGTTAATACACCTTTTGGAATGGCAATTTCAGTTTGAACCAAGTCTGAAAAACTAATGAAATATGAACAAAAAACACACAGACATAGACTGTTATGGCTACAATTTGACTACTCACAGTATTTTCAGAACAGTCACTAGATCACTACTCAGATTGAAGGATTTCAAAATAGTCTTGCTGAACTGAAGAAAGGTCATAGCAGCAGAATATTGAAGAGCAGTGTTGATTCCTAGACTTCCTATTTCAATTCAGAATACATACTCAAGAATTCAGGCAATCAATTAAGTTTTGAGAAAAGAGCTGTAAACAAGAACCTCTCACTGCAGAAAAGATCTCTTTTTCAAATCAAACAGTGAGACAAAGTGGATGAAACCAACTTTATAAGCTGCAGATAGCAAATTCTTAACACATAATTATAGACAGTTTCAGTACTATTAGGAATGAAGGATTGAACTTCTCTTGTGATAAGGGTGATACAAATATGTTACTTAGAAGATCACACTAATCATTTCAAATGATAGACAACACATGCTCAAGTTTTCAGACATAGAAGGTAATAGCAATACTGTACCAGAACAGTTCAACTGCTGAGAGGTAACTAGACAGTTTGCAGAACACTCAGCAATACTTAGTGTAAATAGTGATACACTGTTGAAAATCTGGATATATAACATTCAATTCTCAAGACTTCTGTTGGACCGGAAACGGCGACCAGAGGGGGGGTGAATGGGAGCTTTTAAAATTTCGGGCTAAAAACTTAGCCTTCGGTTCGGTTCTGTCTTCTGCGGAACAGGCTTCGAACACTACCTTCGAAGGTCCGGTTCGGAGGTACTTCGACACCTTCGAACACAGGCTTCGAAGGAGCAACAGTTCGAAGCCAAGAAGACTTCGCTCCACTAACAACCCTCGAAAACCAACTCTGCTAAGTCAGTGCAGGCTCCGCACACAGGGTGCTTCGAGCAGGCTTCGCACTTCACCCTTCGCAAGAGTGGACAGCCCTCTGAGGACTTCGACCAAGTACTTGGCGACAGCAACTGGTGCTGGGCTTCGTACGCGAAGGTCTACACGCACACAAAACGGACTAAGCTAAGGGCTTCGACACAGGAAGCAAAACGGGAAACAACCAGGGCTTCGCTAGTAATCAGCGAGGTCTTGCCTCGTGTTACACAGAGCGACAGCACACTGTAAAACACACTTCGCGATAAAAACACCCTTCGCCAAGACAGGCTTCGGTGAACTTAAAACTAGCGAAGTATGCAATACGAGCTCAAGCAAAAGCACACAGAAGCCGGGCTTCGCCGCTTGAACAAGGAACACAAAATGTATTGAACTCAGAATGAATACAGTGAGGTCTGTCTACAGGAGCTCAACAGTAAATGCTCAAAGTGTTAAATGTTACCTACCGAGCCCCCATATTTATAGCCCACGGCTTCATCCTAAGGAAGTGACTACTTTACCCCTAGGGTTTACAACAGATTTGTCTCTACAGAACTAAGGGGTACAAAAGGTAGTCCACCTTTATTTTGGAGGCTTCTCTGTCAGCTGCAGAGGGGACAGTGTCAGCCTTTTTCAGAACAGACAGTGTCAGCCTTTACAGAGTTGACTTCTGGAACCTCCCAACGCACGCGAAGGTGCGGTAGCTTCGGCGAGAAGCCTGCAGCCTGATGGCCTTCGCTCCGCCGAAGAAGTCCTTCGATACAGTGACGGTTTTGAGCCGAAGCCGTCAAAGCCCTTGGGCCTTCGCACCACCACCTCCGGAGTGGATCACCACGGCTTCGCAGCTACTCCGAGCTCGAACACCGTCCGTCCGTGTACCGAAGCCATGCATGGCCGAAGCACCACAAGTCATCCTCACTCCGAAGACCCACCTTCGGAGTACCACCCTTCGAAGTCCCTCCTTCGTCCAAGGCCTCCGCATGAAGCATTCCATGAGCACTTCGTCGCCGTGTCTCACTCCGAGCACACTCCTCGACGAGCCTCACCCGGACCATGCCTTCGATGCGCCTCGACTTCTGAGACCTTCGTCGGGTAACCTTCGAGTGTCTCCCTCCGGAGCACACTTCGAACACCTTGCCTCCGCAGAGGACTTGTTCCACCAACTCCGAAGTCACTCCATTCGGAGTACCTTCGAAGTGCCTCACCTCCGAGGACTTTGTCTCGGAGTACCTTCAGCCGGAGCCACGCTCCGCACTCTCTGCCTTCACCTGGCACGCCTCGACCCGAGGACCGACCCGGACCACCTTCGCAGCCACCGTGACGGAGCTCCCCGCTCCCCTGGCATCAAGCCACCCGCTTGACCCAGGTTCACCCGGCTCGAACCCTGTCCGTCGCCTCCGAAGTCCCTGCGCACCACCGACAAGCAAACAAGTGTATCCAGTACTCCGGAGACCTCTCCGGGTTAGCAACCTCCGGCACACACTCCGGTGTACCGCCCAAAGTACCGAAGCCATCGGTACGAACCCAGTCATCGCGTACTGTCGGACCCCTCCGACAGGTACACTCCGCTGCACAGCTGCAGCAAGCAAACACCGAACACACTCCGGTGAAACACCTCCGAACACCCTTCGGAGGTACCACCTCCGAAGCCCCTTCGGAGGTACCCTTCGAACAGAGGGTAAATAATCCTGTCAATCACTCATCACAAACACCGAAACCACCCTTGGTTTCTCAATCTCCCCCTTGATGAGTGCATTGACAACCAAATCGAATTTCAAGAAAAATGAAAAGCTTTCAGCACACAAGTGACCATAAAAACTCAGAAAAGAGCCAAAGCATGTCACTTGATAAAAGAAATTTTCTCCCCCTTTGTAAAAGAGTAAAAGCCCCTTCGGCAAAATGTTTCTCCCCCTGAGTTGAGCAAATGTTTCTCCCCCTTTATGTCAAAAATCTCTCCCCCTTTAGAAATAATGCCTTCTTGCAGCAGAGAACATAGCAAAATCTCTCCCCCTTTGGCAATGCAAGCATCAAGGAGCATTCAAAAGATGCAAAGCTGCGAAATGAATAGAATTGCAAAGACATATAATGCAAAAATATGCCAAAATTAACACAAATGATCATGTGCTCAGCTCAATTTAACAATCTGTGAAACAAGATGATGGCATGTGATTTTGTCATTTTGAAGTAAAAGCATCACCACTTAATCACAGTAGTTAGACATGAGAAGGCAAGGACTGCACAAAGCTAACAAGTTCTACCCTAGACAGACAAGTCTTGTTCAAAAGGAGCTGTGAAAGCAGACTTGATGAGCAATTAATTTTGTTGTTCTTTTTCTTAATGCCAGGGGTTATTTGTTTGTCCACCTTATACTTTCCAATCAGGCCAAGCCTAGGCATGAAAGCCATCTGAAGCTTAAGGCGGTGATTTTGGCATACACTACACTATCCCAGTTCAGACCAATGTGCAATGGTAAGCAGTCTAGAATAGAGTAGTGCGACAAACAAACCCTCCTGGATCTTTTCATTGAAACCAGGCAAATCATGGATTTTTGATTTTGATTTTGATGAATAAGTTATTTTGATGAATATCCATGAATAAAGAACACAATTTTCAAGTTGCAAATTTTAGCATCCAAGGAACAGTGTCTTGCTGTCAAGTAGATAAAGGATAGCTAAAAGCAGTCCAGCCTAAACAAGCTATATGCAAGATTGTGCGGTGAGCAAGTTTTGAGTTTAGAAAATAAAACAGCATGCACAACCAATGTTCCAGATATATTTCATAGAGCTGAGCTGTCATGATTTCTTTGAATCAAAAGCAGGCATATAATAGCAAAATATGTAAGTGCAATTCCACACATAATGAGCATATGCAAGACATTTAAAGTCAGCTCCCCCTCACAAAATGCCGTAGGGATGACAAATACCAAGTTCCCCACGCAAGTAAGCAAATCGAGAAGCATCGAGGGGTTTTGTAAAAATATCGGCAAGCTGGTGTTGGGTATCAACATATTGAAGTTCAATATCACCCTTCTCATTGTGATCTCTGAGAAAATGATACCGTACATCAATGTGTTTGGTTCTGGAGTGCTGAACCGGGTTGTTTGCAATACAAATAGCACTAGTGTTATCACAGAAAAGTGGAACACTCTTATAATCTAACCCGAAATCCCGCAAAGTGGAAACCATCCACAAAATCTGAGAGCAACAGCTAGCTGCAGCAACATATTCGGCCTCGGCCGTTGATTGTGCAACACTAGACTGTTTGCGGGAAGACCAGCAAACCAGAGACGTACCCAGAAAATGACAAGTACCAGAGGTACTCTTCCTATCAATTCTACACCCAGCAAAATCCGCATCTGAATAACCTCTAAGACATAAAGATGAAGACGATGAATACCATATGCCAAACTCAAGGGTGTGTTTGAGATACCTTAAGATGCGCTTAACCGCTTGGCGGTGCGAAGCTCGTGGTGAAGCCTGAAAACGAGCGCACAGACATACTGCGAAGTGTATGTCCGGCCTCGTAGCAGTCAAGTAGAGGAGGGAGCCGATCATGCTTCGGAACTCCTTCTGATCTACGGCTTCTCCATCTTCGTCAGGGTCCAATGCTACGGATGTAGCCATTGGAGTAGCGAGTGGCTTCGCATCGGACATGTCGAATTTCTTGAGCAGGTCCTTGGTGTACTTTGTCTGGTGGACAAAAGTACCTTGTTTGCTTTGCTTGATTTGCAAACCAAGGAAAAAGGTGAGTTCACCCATCATTGACATTTCAAATTCCCTGCTCATGGTATCTGCAAACTCGGCAACTAAAGCATGAGAAGAGCCACCAAAGATGATATCATCCACATAAATCTGCACTAGGAGGAAATCTTTGCCATGCTTGAGAGTAAACAAAGTTTTGTCAACAGAGCCCATCAAATACCCTCGCTCAAGCAGAAAAGACTTAAGTCTATCATACCAAGCCCGAGGGGCCTGCTTGAGTCCATAAAGAGCCTTATGAAGTTTAAGGACTTTATGTGGGTACTTGGGGTTTTCAAAACCAGGGGGTTGTTTTACATAAACATCTTCACCTATGAAGCCATTAAGAAAAGCACTTTTGACATCCATTTGATAGAGTTTGAATCCCCGGGATGTCGCAAAGGCAAGCAAAATCCTAATGGCCTCAAGGCGAGCAACAGGTGCAAAAGTTTCAGTAAAATCAATCCCTTCTAGTTGAGAAAAGCCCTGAGCTACAAGTCTAGCCTTATTTCTAACAATTGTTCCATCCTCCCCTTGTTTATTTTTGAAAATCCATTTTGTTCCAATGAAATGAACATTAGGTGGAGGATCAACTAAAGTCCAGACTTGGTTTCTTTCAAAATTCTCAAGCTCTTCATGCATGGCATTGATCCAACTAGAATCAGAAAGTGCATGACTAACATCTAAGGGCTCGAAAGAAGCAACAAAAGCAGCATTAGTGAAATGGGCATGAGAACGAGTTACCCTTTGATCAAGCTCACCAATGATCTGCTCGGGAGGGTGCATCCTTTGAACATAATGTGGAGCCTCGCGGCGGGATGCAGTCTCCCCCTCAACTTGTGCGTTGGAGTGGTCCAAGATGACCGATGTTGAGGAAGTCGCTTCGGGACCTTGTGCCGAAGTAGTTGAAGCGGGGTCAGCTTCGGGGGTTGATGTCGAGGGTAGTAGGGGTTCATCCTCGAGTTCTCCGGGATCTTCGTCTTCGAATAAGGTCTGTTCCATGTCGTGTTCATTTGCCTGTTCAAGAGCAGAACTAACAGAGGGGGTTGATTCATCAAAAGTCACATCACATGACTCGATGACAGTGTTAGTTTCCAAGTTATAAACACGATAAGAATGACCATGAGAAGTATAGCCCAAAAAGATCCCGTCAGAAGATCGCGACTCAAATTTATCCAAGTTACCACGTTTTAGGATAAAGCAGCGACAGCCAAAAACTCGAAGATGAGTAACTTTGGGCTGTCTCCCAAAACGCAGCTCATAAGATGTCAAATTTAAAATTGAGCGCAAGAAAATTCGGTTCGAGATGTAGCAAGCAGTGTTCATGGCTTCAGCCCAGAATTTTCTAGGAGTCCTATGCTCATCAAGCATCGTCCTAGCCATCTCAACCAAAGTGCGGTTTTTCCTCTCAACAACACCATTCTGTTGAGGAACCCGCGGAGCAGAGAATTGATGTTCTATGCCATGCTCCATGCAAAAGTCAACAAAGAGACTATTTTTGAACTCGGTGCCATTATCGCTTCGAATGAATTTTAATGCACCCGGGAGTTCAGTGAAAAGTCTCAAAGCCAAGCTCCGAAAGTGTGAAAACACTTCATCCTTGCTGGCAAGAAAGAAGACCCAAGAGTAGCGAGAGAAATCGTCGACAATAACAAGTACATACCACTTGCCGCCTAAAGAACTAACCCGAGAAGGACCTACAGTGTCCATATGGAGAAGTTCTCCGGGCTGTTCAGTCATCACAGTGGTGACTGGCGAATGAGAAGCGGCAATCATTTTTCCATGTCGACATGGAGCGCAAACTAAATTCTTCTCAAACTTGAGCTTGGGCAATCCTCGGATCAAGCCTAGGGCGCTCAGACGAGCGAGCAACTCAAAGCTCATATGCCCTAGTCTCCTATGCCACTTCCAAAGCTCAGAAGTCGAATGTGCAACAAGACAATGAGAAGAACCAGACGACTCTGAAAAATCAGCTCCAAAAACTCTCCCAACCCTAAAGATCTTACACACCACAACGCCATCAGAATTGAGCACTTGCGAAGTATCGCGATGAAATCGCACTTCGAAGCCCTCATCAAGCAACTGAGATACAGACAGCAAATTGTATCCCAGGTTCTCAACCAAAGCAACATCTTTGAGAGTGAAGTTCGTGTTAATTCTTACCACACCTTTACCTTTCACTCTACTCCTTCGATTGTTTCCGAAGGTGATATGTTCCCTTTGCTTGGTTGTGGTGAGGCTGGAGAACCAATTTGCATCTCCGGTCATGTGGCGCGAACAACCGGAGTCCATGATCCACGTGCCCTCCAAGCCTCGACCTGTCGCCTACACATGATGAAAACGTCTCGATCGCTCAGTGCTGGGGTGAGTAAAATAATGACGAGGCATCCAGCACTGAGTGACACGAGTAGTAGGCACAGTAGAAGTAGACGGTCTACGCACATAAAAATCAGAATGATGCAAAGTGCGAGGTCTACCAACATGCAAAGAACGGAAAGCATGTCGAGGTCTCCTACTCTGACGAGGTACAAAGCTACTCGCCCGAGGTCTACCACCATATGGAACATGGTGAACACCTCGAGGAGCAAAACCTCTCCGAGAAGCACGAGGAGCCTCAAAAACAGGACGAGAGTAGAACTCAGACTCATGCATACCTAAAGATGGGTACTGCATGTCCTGATAGCTCATCGCCTGTGCACGTCGCTCATCCTTGATGCGACGGAAACAGAAACCAATCAAATGACCCGCCCACTGACAATAAGAACAGTGAAACACTCTCCTGGGGGCACTCTCATGGGTCATAGGAGCAACTCTCACAGGCTCCTTGGGTTTCTTCTGAGTGGCTTTCTTGGGAGGATTTTTCTTGGCAGGAGGAGTGGTTTTCTTTTGTGGATGGGTAGGCTTTTTGGCTGGAGGGGTGTCCAACAGAGCTCTCTCTTTCTCTAGGGTGGTAGGAGAGGTAAAAACAGTTTTGGTTTTACTGTCTGAAGCTATCCTCTCAAAACCCAAACCTAGAGCTACCCCGGCTCTGTCAGCACACAACTTGGTCTTGGCCAAGAGCAAATCCATCCTACCCTTTCCCTCAGTGCATTTGTTCACCACAGAAAGAAGGTATTCATTTTCGGACATGAGGTTCTCTGCTCGCTCTCTAGCAATGCCTAGCTGGTCCTTAAGGGTGATGCAAGTGTCACAAATAGGTTGCACATCCTTAGAACTACCGGCCCTTTCCAATCTAGCCTCCAAATCATGAACATGCTTATCACGTAAATTAATGCTATCGCGTAATAAAGAGCAGTTCATGCAATCAATAACATCATGAGGTCTAGAATCCACCTCCAAAAGCTGCTTCTGTGCAGTCTCAAGCTCAGAAAGAGTTTGAGCATGAACAGAACGCAACTGAGCAAGCTCACTCATGACAACAGAACATGATTCACATTCAGCATCATTAAATTTAGACTTAAGCATGGCATATTCAGTAGAAATGTTTTCTAGCCTAAGTCTAAGGTCTTTTCTTTCTCTAGCGGCTTGCACAAGTAATCTATCCTGACCTAGCACAACTTCATTCAGTTCATCCAATTTAATTAGAAGCTAGTCAGATGATAGGTTTACCTCAGATGAGTCAAGCTCATCGCCGCTGTGATCGCTGTCGGCCATGAAGCAAAGGCCGGTGAAGTCACGTCCCTTCTTGTCCTTCTTGTCCTCCTTTCTTGGGGACTCCTCCTCCTCAGAGCTCGACTCCTCAGTTGAGGAAGTGTCGATGTCGCTGAGAGCAGCAACAAAAGCTCTGGAAGCGGCCTTGGCTACTTTCTTAGCCATCTTGCCGCGCTTGCCCTCCACAAAGGGCTTCCTCTCTTTTTTGTGGAATTTGGGGCGGTCACTCTCATCTCTCTTCTTGACCTTGGGGCAATTGGCCTTAATGTGAGAGGTGTCGCCACATTCATAGCAGCCACTAAAACCATTTCTCCTCTGATCCCGTCTCTCATGATGAAAGCGGGTGAACCTCCGGGCAATGAGAGCAAGCTCGTCATCAGCTAGAGTATCCACCTGCTCCTTTGTGACGGAGACCAGGGAGGACAAAGCAAAACCATCTGCAAGAACACAAG
This sequence comes from Zizania palustris, assembly GCA_019279435.1. Classification (NCBI taxonomy): domain Eukaryota; kingdom Viridiplantae; phylum Streptophyta; class Magnoliopsida; order Poales; family Poaceae; genus Zizania; species Zizania palustris. Next base: position 96,911,266 of record JAAALK010000283.1, on the reverse strand, counting down.
TGCCTGATGAGCTTGGTTCTGCAGTGGTGCCACGGCTTGTGCTAGAAACCAATGCCAATGGCTGTGGCAAAGAGCTTCTGTGCACAGCAAGAGATGCCTTAGCAATCTCTGTGGACTTCAGCTTGCTAAAGAGTTCATCACAGGTTAGAGTGTCATAGCCTGTGGACTCCTCAATGCTGGATATCTTCACCTCCCATATGCTACGGTCAAGAGCATAGAGAAGCTTGATAGCCCTATCGTGATCACTGTAAGCAAGCGTCCCGTTGGATCGCAAGTTACTCACTATCGCGTCAAAGCGAGAAAACATGGCATCTACAGATTCACCAGGTGCCTGCACAAACAGCTGATACTGTTGATTGTAGGTGCTTTGGCGCCTGGCCTTGATCTGAGCAGAGCCCTCATGGAAGACAGTGAGTGTTGTCCAAATCTCCCTAGCAGTCCTAAGGTGCTGTACCCTATCGAACTCACTCCGACTCAAACCAATGAACAGTATGTTCCTTGCCTTCGAGTTGGCAATATACTGATCTTTTTCGGTTTGAGTGGTGCGGGTATCAGGGATGGAGTATTGTGAGTCCACAATCTCCCAAATTGCATTTCCTTGGCTTAACAAGTAAGCCTCCATGCGCACCTTCCAGTATGCAAAATCTGTCCCATCGAACAGAGGAATTTTACTGCCTCTATCCATGTCGCCTAAAGATCACAAAACCGGTTAAGGTCAACTGGTGATCTTAACCCGCTCTGATACCAATTGTTGGACCGGAAACGGCAACCAGAGGGGGGGTGAATGGGAGCTTTTAAAATTTCGGGCTAAAAACTTAGCCTTCGGTTCGGTTCTGTCTTCTGCGGAACAGGCTTCGAACACTACCTTCGAAGGTCCGGTTCGGAGGTACTTCGACACCTTCGAACACAGGCTTCGAAGGAGCAACAGTTCGAAGCCAAGAAGACTTCGCTCCACTAACAACCCTCGAAAACCAACTCTGCTAAGTCAGTGCAGGCTCCGCACACAGGGTGCTTCGAGCAGGCTTCGCACTTCACCCTTCGCAAGAGTGGACAGCCCTCTGAGGACTTCGACCAAGTACTTGGCGACAGCAACTGGTGCTGGGCTTCGTACGCGAAGGTCTACACGCACACAAAACGGACTAAGCTAAGGGCTTCGACACAGGAAGCAAAACGGGAAACAACCAGGGCTTCGCTAGTAATCAGCGAGGTCTTGCCTCGTGTTACACAGAGCGACAGCACACTGTAAAACACACTTCGCGATAAAAACACCCTTCGCCAAGACAGGCTTCGGTGAACTTAAAACTAGCGAAGTATGCAATACGAGCTCAAGCAAAAGCACACAGAAGCCGGGCTTCGCCGCTTGAACAAGGAACACAAAATGTATTGAACTCAGAATGAATACAGTGAGGTCTGTCTACAGGAGCTCAACAGTAAATGCTCAAAGTGTTAAATGTTACCTACCGAGCCCCCATATTTATAGCCCACGGCTTCATCCTAAGGAAGTGACTACTTTACCCCTAGGGTTTACAACAGATTTGTCTCTACAGAACTAAGGGGTACAAAAGGTAGTCCACCTTTATTTTGGAGGCTTCTCTGTCAGCTGCAGAGGGGACAGTGTCAGCCTTTTTCAGAACAGACAGTGTCAGCCTTTACAGAGTTGACTTCTGGAACCTCCCAACGCACGCGAAGGTGCGGTAGCTTCGGCGAGAAGCCTGCAGCCTGATGGCCTTCGCTCCGCCGAAGAAGTCCTTCGATACAGTGACGGTTTTGAGCCGAAGCCGTCAAAGCCCTTGGGCCTTCGCACCACCACCTCCGGAGTGGATCACCACGGCTTCGCAGCTACTCCGAGCTCGAACACCGTCCGTCCGTGTACCGAAGCCATGCATGGCCGAAGCACCACAAGTCATCCTCACTCCGAAGACCCACCTTCGGAGTACCACCCTTCGAAGTCCCTCCTTCGTCCAAGGCCTCCGCATGAAGCATTCCATGAGCACTTCGTCGCCGTGTCTCACTCCGAGCACACTCCTCGACGAGCCTCACCCGGACCATGCCTTCGATGCGCCTCGACTTCTGAGACCTTCGTCGGGTAACCTTCGAGTGTCTCCCTCCGGAGCACACTTCGAACACCTTGCCTCCGTAGAGGACTTGTTCCACCAACTCCGAAGTCACTCCATTCGGAGTACCTTCGAAGTGCCTCACCTCCGAGGACTTTGTCTCGGAGTACCTTCAGCCGGAGCCACGCTCCGCACCCTCTGCCTTCACCTGGCACGCCTCGACCCGAGGACCGACCCGGACCACCTTCGCAGCCACCGTGACGGAGCTCCCCGCTCCCCTGGCATCAAGCCACCCGCTTGACCCAGGTTCACCCGGCTCGAACCCTGTCCGTCGCCTCCGAAGTCCCTGCGCACCACCGACAAGCAAACAAGTGTATCCAGTACTCCGGAGACCTCTCCGGGTTAGCAACCTCCGGCACACACTCCGGTGTACCGCCCAAAGTACCGAAGCCATCGGTACGAACCCAGTCATCGCGTACTGTCGGACCCCTCCGACAGGTACACTCCGCTGCACAGCTGCAGCAAGCAAACACCGAACACACTCCGGTGAAACACCTCCGAACACCCTTCGGAGGTACCACCTCCGAAGCCCCTTCGGAGGTACCCTTCGAACAGAGGGTAAATAATCCTGTCAATCACTCATCACAAACACCGAAACCACCCTTGGTTTCTCAACTTCAAACAGTATATTAGCATGATGATTTAAAACCCAATCTGAAAGAATCAACTCTGAACACCTCAAGGATCTAACAATAATTGGTGGATGGATGAAAACAGAAAACTCTGCAAAGCTTTTTATGGAACTAACTGAACACAACTCAACATCTGTAGACTTTCAGTTAAGAAAAATCACTCAGCAAAATTTACTGTTCACAGTAATAAAACAAAATAATCATGAAATATTCAGAGATCAAAAATCTTTTTAGGCATACTTCATCCAAAAGAATACAACTTGAATCAAGCACTTCAACAGAAAAACTGGATCACACTTCAACCATGATTTTGAACAACAATCAAGACATGTATTACATATTTTGAACCACAAACAGGAACAAAATAAACAACTCGATTAACTTGCTTAGAAAGGATAACTAAATCACTACCACTAGTAGAATACCTCTTGAAGAATCCTTAGAAGTTGAAGCACATGAGCCTCTGCTTGATCCTGAAGAAATCACTGAAGAAGAATACTTGATCCACATGTTCTCCTGTACATGCACTTGACAAAAAGAATAGTGGCCTTGAAAGAAATTGTGGCTGGAGAGAAGTTCTGGATTTAATTTCTCAAAAAGGCAGGTAACCCCTTGGATATGAGACCCATTTTATAGCCATACCCTAAGATCCAACTTTACATATAAGTCCTCCATCTTTTTCAGATTTACACATAAGGACATGGCACAATTTTAGAATTAGAAATCCTGAAAATTACTCTCCTAGACCTCTATTACTATTTATTACAAATTGACTCAACTTTTTAATACATTTTCAGAATTGGGAAATCCTGAAAAAATAAAAAAAGTTTAAACATTACTCTAAATTACTCAAAACAAAAGATTCCTAATTATTCAATTTAAAACATTTAGAGATGCGACGGTTTTTAGCAAAAACCGACAAAGCCTCCCCGATCGTCGACGATTGTCATCAATCCGCCAACTCGAATACCAACAAGTCTCTCCCGCTCTCGATCCCTCGAGCTCCCTTGTCACTTGAACTGGATTCCCTTTCGTTGACTCAACCGACACTTCATCTTGATCAACCTCCATCTCACGTCCTGCTTGATCTCCATGCGTACATCTGAGTTCACTCTCAACTTCGACTGACACCCTCGACCATCTAGCATTAGACTCCCCATCTAACCTTGATCCCTTGCCATCGACAGTTGACGAGTATCTCAAGCCTGCACACACGAGACAAACACAAACACACACACGTATCCAAACATCCACACACAAACTCATGACAAAACCCCTGTCAATCACTCATCATAACCTTGAACCATAGTGACGATCCTCACTAGGTTCCTCAATCTCCCCCTTGATGAGTGCATTGACAACTCAAGATCAAAAAAAAAGTTTAAAGAAAAAGTTCAGCACACAAGTGACCATGAAAGCTCTAAAAAGAGCAAAAATAAGAGACATGTCACTTGAAAAAGGATGGATTATAGAGAAAAAACTACCTCAAAAGCTCAATGAGCAACAAAATCAACAAGAATTCATGAACTCTCCCCCTTTGGCAATGCAGACATCAAGATAGCTCCATGAGTTGTGAGAGTAACATGTACATGAAATGCTTCCAGAATATGATTAAATCCAATTACAGTACACACAATCCTTATGCCTCACAAACTGTCCTAACCAACTGTATAACAAGCTCGAATGTATACAATCTAAATATCAGAATGAGCAATCATTTTGATGTTTAAGCAAATAAAAGAATCACTACTTAGACTAGCATACTAGACATGGCAAGGTAAGAGATACAAAATCTAGTCAAAACAAACTCGAAAAGCACATCCCACTACAAGGAGCTACAACAAACTTGATATGCGAAGAAATTAAACTTTTTTATTTTTTTAAGTGCTAGGGGTTATTTACTTATGCTAACCGACCAAGCCAAGCCTAGGATAAACCATCGGAAGCTTAAGGCATTGATCATGGTATACACTTCAATGTTCCAGTTCAAACCAAAGTGCAATGGTAAGCAGTCTAGAACAAAGTAGTGCGATTACGCAAACCCACCTAGATCTTTTCAATTTTATCACAACTTCAATATTTTTGTTTCATTTTCATGATTGTCATTTTTCATTTTTCAATTTTGTTTTCATTTTTTTTGAAATTTTTGAGCATAACAAGATCAAGTTGCGTATGAGCATCCAAGTGAAAAGGACAAAGCTATCAAGTAAGTAATGAATAGCAAAAGCACCCTAGCCTATCCATTTTAGTTTCCTGACTTAGTAGTGACCACTTTCAAATTTTCACAAAGAAAAGCCATGCTCAAGACATATAGATAGATGAACTCATTCTAAGCATAATCAACAAGAGTATAAGACAGAAATGTAAAGAGCACACTAAAGCATGTACATGTGAAAGTAATTAATCATATTTCAGAAGCATATGTAAAAGTACACAACTCCCCGTCACATGATTCCATAAGGATGATAAATGCAAAGCTCTTCCCTCAAAAATGCAAATCTAGAAGCATCGAGAGGCTTTCTGAAAATATCTGCAAGCTGATTCTGGGTATCAGCAAAACGCAATTCAATATCTCCTTTTTCATTGTGATCTCTTAAAAAGTGATAACGCACGTCAATGTGTTTGGTCCTAGCATGGTGCACTGGGTTGTTTGCTAAGCTAATTGCACTTTTGTTGTCGCAAAACAGTGGAACTTTTGTAAAATCCAACCCAAAGTCCCGCAAAGTAGAAACCATCCACAAAATTTGTGCGCAACAGCTAGCGGCAGCTACATATTAAGCCTCGGCTGTAGACTATGCAATGCTAGACTGTTTGTGTGAAGACAAACACATAAGAGACGAACCCAAAAAATGACATGTTCCCGAAGTACACTTCTGATCAATACGACATCCAGCAAAGTCAGCGTCAGAAAAACCTCTCAAGCATAATGAAGATGAAGCAAAATACCAAATGCCAAATTCAACAGTGTGCTTGAGGTACCTTAGAATGTGCTTGACAGCTTGACAATGTGAAGCCCTGGGAGAAGCCGGATAACGAGCGCACAGACACACATCAAAGTGTATATCTGGCCTCGTAGCCGTCAAGTAAAGAAGGGAGCAGATCATGCTGCGATACTCCTTCTGGTCCACTTCTTCTCCGTCTTCGTCTGGATCAAGTGCAACAGAAGTACCCATTGGGGTAGCAAGTGGTTTTTCATCTGACATGTCAAAGCGTTTTAGCAGGTCTTTAGTGTATTTCGTCTGATGGACAAATGTTCCTTGTTTGCTTTGCTTGATTTGCAAACCAAGGAAGAAAGTCAGTCGCCCATCATCGACATCTCGAATTCCCTGCTCATGGATTCAGCAAACTCGGCGACAAGAGTATGAGAAGAACCACCAAATATTATGTCATCAACATATATCTGAACGAGTAAGAAATCTTTGCCATGCATGAGAGTGAACAAAGTATTGTCAACTGAGCCCATTTTGTACCTGTGCTCAATCAAGAAAGTCCTAAGGCGGTTGTACCAAGCCCTCGGAGCTTGCTTGAGCCCATATAGAGCTTTGTGAAGTTTAAAGACTCTAAGGGGTACTTGGGATTTTCAAAACCAGGAGGCTGCTTGACATACACATCCTCTCCTATGAAACCATTTATTAAAGTGCTTTTTACATCCATTTGAAAGAGTTTAAAGCCACGAGAAGATGCAAAATCAAGCAAGATCCTAATGGCCTCAAGTCGAGCTACCGGAGCAAAAGTTTCTCCAAAATCAACCCCTCGTCTTGAGTATACCCTTGAGACACAAGCCTAGCCTTGTTTCTCACTATAGCCCCATCCTCCCCCTGTTTGTTTTTGAAAATCCATTTTGTTCCAATGATATGAATGTTAGGGGATGGATCAACGAGAATCCAAACCTGATTTCTATCAAAATTTTCAAGTTCCTCATGTGTGGTGTTGATCCAACTCGCATCAGACAAAGCATGACTAACATCCAATGGTTCAAAATAAGGAACATAGTGAGGTGTGTCACTAGTGTTCAAGGTAATGATGAGTGATTGACAGGGCGAATTCATGAGTTGTGTCTGGATGCTCTGGAGTTGGTGTGAGTGTCTGTGTTTGTCTCATGTGTGCAGGCTTGAGTTACTCATCAACTGTCGATGGAATGGGATCATGGTTAGATGGGGAGTCTAATGCAAGATGGTCGAGGGTGTCAGTCGAAGTCGAGAGTGGACTTTGATGTACGCATGGAGGTCGAACGGGACGTTGAGTTGAAGATTGATCGAGACGAAGCGTCGATCGAGTTAGCAAAAGGGAAGCCAGTTCAAGTGACAAGGTAGCTCAAGGGATCGAGAGCGGGAGAGACTTGCTGGCGGTCAGGTTCGCAGACTGACGACGGGCGTCGATGATCAGGAGAGGCTTTGTCGGTTTTTGCTAAAAACCATCGAAACTTTAAATGTTTTTACTAATTCAATAAAATTGTGTCATGTATTAGTTTAATTTTCTAAGTGGCTTAGTGTGGTCTTTTTAGTGTATTTTTGGAATGTCTCTATTCTGAAAATATACTAAAAAGGGGTCTTTTGTAATTTTTCTTTTTAGTTCAAAATAGGTATTTTCAGAATTGTAATTTCAGAATTCTCTAGGGGCAAAGTGTGAATGTGTGTCTTCTAGAAACTTGGTCGGGTGGGATATTTATCCCCAACCTATTGGCCCAATAGGATTATGGTGAATACAATCAAAATTTTGCTCAGCTTTTGAACAAAACACCGTAGAAAATTCCCGTGAGATGTATTTCCTGATCCAATACAGTGCTTGACTGATTTGCCGGGAGAGCTACAGCGATTTCGATAATACTATTCAGCGTAAGGATGTGTTCTGATTTCAGCAAAAATCAGTAAATTCTCCTTCTATTTTCGTGGAAACCTTTGATGATCTGTTTTGATTACTTGTGTGATTTTGTTTAGATGTGTTTGTGCTGTCAACTGAATATGTTAGATCAATGAATCTATTTAATTTTCATATAAACACTTTGATTTAGGTTCTGTTTCTGGATGTTCATTGTTCATCAGTAGTGAGTTTTAGTATTGCGTCAGATTTATGTCTGTAATGGTCATGTGCGATTAAGTTGATGGTTCATGTTGTGAAGTTCTCTTTTCTTCAGATCAACTCTGGTTACTTTGATCTCTAGTATCGTTTATGAGTTGTGTTGAATCATCTGAATCAAATAGTTTTGAGGAAATATTCTGATCTGCTTGAATTCTTGTGGTTGATTCTGATTTTTGCAAACATTTTAGATTAGTTCTGGCCCTTACTAGTGAGTGATTCTGAATATGAATTTGAACTCTGGTTCAGTTTGGTGTGTTTGATTATAGACCAAATTTGTCGAGTTTGAATATGAGACTGAGTTTTGAGAATTACCCTGTTTCAAGTCTGAAAATAGAATAGTGTTGGTGCTTGTGACTTGCTGTCCTGAAGTTGTTTGAAGTAATACTGATTTCTGTGTAGATTATGTTCTAGTTAAGTCTGAATTAGTGTCATACTCCTTTGGATGAATGTATCACTGTGTTAACTCTTTCCAAATCAATTTTGAACCAAACATACACTGTTTTCAGTTTCTATAGTTTTCAGTCACTGAGTTTTGCAGCAGAAGTTCTGTCAACATTCAGTAGTGACTACTAGTTTATGAATCAGTTTCTTGTGTAGCTTATGAGCACTTGGTATGAAGTCTTGATCTAAAAACAACATTTGATCAGCATGCTTTTCATTCTAAACCGGAAATTACTCCTGCTGTTGAAATTGTGACATTGAACAATGCTCTCTGAATTTTCTGGGTCTTGATACAGTGCTTCAGTTTGTGCAAAGTTTTTTCAATACTGTTATGGATTCTATGTTGCTGATAATCTGAAAAGATGCAAGGTAGAAGAATTGTATTAATATGAGATTACTTGAAGTTCACTTCCTTGATTGACATTTGCTATAAACTGAGAGAGGTGAAAAATCATTGTGTACTCTTGACGATGAATAGTAAATACTGATTTGTTTCAGTTTTGATTCAATATAGTGTCATCTTCACTACTCTTTGGTATTTGTCTACTAATTTTCAGTAATTGTGATTCAAGCAAATCTATCTAGTACATATTCTGAATTCTTCATGCTAAAATCAAAGTTGTTCTGAAATTGAAGTATACAATTTGGTTCAAAACCTGAATGCTGAAATTTATTGAAACCTGCTGTCACTATTCACTGTCAAGAATGTTTCAGAGGTATTGAGTTTTCATTCGACACTCTATTGAAACAAAGCTGATTTGGGTTTTTGAATCTTGTGGAGCTCAAATTTGTATTGATTGGTTTAAAACATGAAATTGAGTGTTTAGAGGTGCGTTGGGTGATTTGACTAGGCCATCACATTCGAAAGAAAGTGTCGAGGCGCCTATTCACCCTCCTCTAGTCGCCATTCTGATCCAACAATTGGTATCAGAGCCGGTTAGATCACTAGTTGACCTTAACCGGTTTGTAATCCTTGTGGCGACATGGATAAGAACACCAAGATCCCGATGTTTGATGTTCGAGATAATGCCTATTGGAAGGTGCGCATGGAGGCTTATTTGCTTAGCCAAGGAAGTGCAATATGGGACATTGTCGCATCCCAGTATGTGATTCCTGACACTCGTACCTCAGAGACTGAGAAGGCTCAATATGAATGTAATAGCAAGACTAGAAACATTCTTTTTACCAGTCTGAGTCGCAATGAGTTCGATAGGGTACAACACCTTCGCACTACACGAGAAATCTGGTCGACCTTGAGTACTTTTCATGAGGGCACATCACAGATTAAGGCTAGGAGGCAGAGCACGTATAATCAAGAATACCAAATGTTCGTGTAAGGCCCTGGTGAATCTGTAGATGCTTTGTTTGCTTGCTTTGATGGAATTGTTAGTAACATGCGCTCCACTAGGACGCTAGCTTACTCAGATCATGACCGAGTGATCAAACTTCTCTATGCTCTGGATCGTAGCATATGGGAAGTAAAGATCTCAAGCATTGAAGAGTCTGTGAGTTTTGATACTTTGACATGCGATGAACTCTTCAGTAAGCTTAAGTCCACCGAGATCGCCAAGGCATCTCGTTCTGGGATTGGGAACTCTTTGCCACAATCCATGGCACAAGTTTCTGGTTCCAGCAGTGGCACTTCATCTGGAGGTAGCATGTCTGGTGTTTGTGCTTTGTCTGGGGGTTTTGCCTTGTATTCTTTGGTCTCTATCACAAAGGAGCAAGTGGACACATTGGACGATGAAGAGCTTGCTCTCATAGTCAAAAAGTTCACTAGGTTCTACAATGATAGAAGAGATCAGAGGAGATGAGGCTCTCGAGGGTGTTTTGAGTGCGGTGACCTAAATCACATTAAAGCCAATTGCCCAAAACTGAAAGCCAAAAATGATCATGAACAAAAATATCAGAAAAGAGATAAAAAACCGTTCTACAAAGGCAAAAGAGGAAAAGTGGCGAAAAGGATGGCTAGAGCTTTCGTGGTAGCACTCAACGACATCGACAACACCTTGAGTGGAGAACCAAGTTCTGATGAAGATGAACCAGGCAAGAATGAAGGGAAGAAGAAAAAGATAAAGGACTTCAATGGCCTCTGCTTCATGGCCAACGACAAGCAAAGTAGCGATGAGCCTGACTCATCTGAGGTTAGTCTATCTCTTGATCAATTACTTGTGCAAAACGATGAATTACATGATGCAATTATTTCACAAGATAGACTACTTAAACTTGCTGCTAAAGAACGAAAAGAACAAAAGCTTAAAATTGAATCACTTACTACTGAACTTGCCTTGTTGAAGTCTAAATCTGAAACTGCTGATTGTGAGTCATGTCTTATCGTGATGGATGAACTTGCTCAGTTGCGTCTAATTCATGCTCAAAACATTAATTTTTTTGAAAATGTTCAGAAGCAACTCTTGGTGGTGGAGTATAGTCTTGATGCCATCGATGAATGCTTAAACTGTACCCTTCTGATTGAAAGCGTTAGTCTGAGAGATAAGCATATTGATGAGCTTAAGGCTAGATTGGAGAGTGCTGAGTGTTCTAAGGATGTGCAGCCAGCGTGTCCCACCTGCATCACCCTTAAGGACCAACTCAGCTTTTCTAAAGAGCAAGTAGAAAAGTTGAAGTGTGAGAATGATTATCTGCTTTCCATGGTAGACAAATGCACTGAGGGGAAAAGGAAAATGGATTTGCTTTTGGATAAAACTAAAATGTGCGCTGACAGGGCAGGGTTAGCTCTTGGGTTAGGTTATGAGAGGACTTCATCTAGTACTCCAAGCCAAACTATGTTCACTCTACCTACTACCCTTGAGAAAGAGAGAGCCCAGTTAGACACACCTCAAAAGGCCAAAAATCCTACCCAACCCAAAAAGATAATCAATTCTTCACTCAAGACAGACTCCAAGCAAAAACCTAGGAAAACTATGAGGTTCACGCCAGAAACCTATAAACCTACCCAAGAAAGTATTCCATTACACTTATTGTCATCGTGTAGGTCATTTGATTGGTTTTTGCTATAGACGCATGAAAGATGTACGTTGTACTCATGCTTTACATTTTCATGATTATTCTTCATTTGATATGCATGACTATGATTATAATACTTATACTAATTATGAGGCTCCTTACAGTTATATGAGTGGTTATGCCCATCGTGGTGTATATCGTATCTTGTATGATGATAGACCACGTAGGCGTTTTGGTCCAAATTATTTTAGGAGACCTCAGCGAGTTGCAAGGAGACCTCATGTGCAGTATGATTATCATCACACATAGTCTCCTATTTTACGTACTTCTCAGGTAGTTCGGTGCTGGATACCTAAGCATCTTATCTCTAAATCCAGCGCTGAGTACTCGAGATTTTACTTCTCTACTTAGGGGAGTCATGGGAGGATGGAGGACAAGTGGATCATTGATTCTGGGTGTTCACGACACATGACCGGGAAGTCTTCATGGTTCTCTAGTTTCACCTTAGCCAGCCATCGTGAAAGCATCACATTTGAAAAAAATCGCAAAATTAGAGTGAAGGGCAAATGTATGATCAAAATTAATGAAAATTTCACTCTCACTAATGTTGCTTTGGTTGAGGACTTAGGGTACAGTTTGCTGTCTGTTTCACAATTTCTTGATGAGGGTTTTGAGGTTCATTTCAGTCGTGATGCTTCTTATGTGCGTGATTCTTCTGGTGTTTTTATTTGCAAAATCTTAAGAGTAGGGAGAATTTTTGGAGCTGATTTCACTGAGTCTTTTGGATCTTCTCATTGTCTTTTAGCTGAACCGTATTCTGAGCTTTGGATGTGGCACAGGAGACTAGGGCACATGAGTTTTGATTTTCTTGTGAGATTGAGTGCCCTAGGACTCATCCGAGGATTGCCGGAGCTAAAATTTGAGAAGAACCTCATTTGTGCTCCATGTCGTCTTGGTAAAATGGTTGCTGCCTCGCATTACCCCATAAACATGGTGATGACTGAGCGACCCAGAGAGCTTCTCCATATGGATATAGTTGGTCCATCCTGGGTTAGCTCTTTAGGCGGCAAATGGTACGTGCTTGTTGTGGTTGACGACTATTCTCGTTACTCTTGGGTTTTCTTTCTCGTAAGCAAGGATGAAGTGTTCATACACTTTCAGAGCTTAGCGCTGAGGCTATTCAATGAACTCCCTGGTGCAATGAAGGCTCTTCGAAGCGATAACGACGCCGAGTTCAAAAATAGCTCTTTTGTAGAATTTTGCCTTGAACATGGGATTGAACATCAGTTTTCTGCACCGAGAGTCCCTCAACAAAATGGTGTGGTTGAGAGGAAAAATCATACACTTGTGGAGATGTCTAAGACGATGCTGAATGAGCACATGACTCCTAGAAAATTTTGGGCTATTCTTTACATGGACACTCTTATCGTGTTTTCAATCTTGAAACTAACACATTGGTTGAATCTTGTGATGTAACATTTGATGAAACTTCTCCTTGTGTTAGCCCTAACTTTGAATTTTCAAGTGAGCACGATATGAGTGAAATGCATTTTGAGGAAGAAGATCCATCAAACGATGAAGATCCTGAGGCTGTACCACTACCTCCCTCTACGGCGACTCCAGAAGCTTCGACCACGTCGATAAGAGGTCTTGAAGAGTCTACTTCAGAGAGTGTGGCGCAAACTTTGGCAAGAGTTGAGGGGGAGATTCTGTCGCAGAGAGAAGCACCATTTCGAATTCAAAGAATGCATCCCCAGGAGCAGATCATCGGCGAACTAAATGAACGAGTAACCCGATCTGATGCTCATTTTATTGATTCTGCTTTTGTTGCTAATTTTGAACCATTAGATGTTAGTCATGTTTGTCTGATGCGAGTTGGGTCAACGCCATGCATGAGGAACTTGAAAACTTTGATAGAAATCAAGTTTGCATTCTCGTTGATCCACCCCCTAACATTCATTTGATTGGTACAAAATGGATTTTCAAAAACAAATAGGGGGAGGATGTGGCGATAGTGAGAAACAAAGTTAGGCTAGTGGCTCAAGGGTATACTCAAGTCGAGGGGGTTGATTTTGGAGAAACTTTTGCACCGGTAGCTCGACTTGAGGACATTAGGATCTTGCTTGCTTTTTCCTCTTTGCGCGGCTTTAAACTTTTTCAAATGGATGTGAAAAGTGTTTTTCTGAATGGTTTCATAGGAGAGGACGTTTATGTCAAGCAACCTCTTGGCTTTGAGGATCCCAAGTACCCCCATAGAGTTTTTAAACTTCACAAAGCACTATATGGGCTCAAACAAGGACCGATGGCCTGGTACGACTGCCTGAGGATGTTCTTGATCAAGCATGGGTACAAGATGGGGTCCGTTGACAAAACTTTGTTCACTCTCATGCATGGCAAAAACTTCATACGTGTTCAGATATATGTCGATGATATAATATTTGGTGGTTCATCTCATACACTTGTTGCCGAGTTTGCAGAATCGATGAGCAGGGAATTCGAGATGTCAATGATGGGCGAGCTGTCCTTCCTAGGTTTGCATATCAAACAACGCAAACAAGGAACTTTTGTCCATCAAACAAAATACACTAGAGATTTACTTAAATGATTTGACATGTGTGATGCTAAACCTCTTGCTACCCCAATGGGTACTTCTATTGTCGTTGATCCAGATGAAGACGGAGAAGAAGTGGAACAGAAGGAGTATCACAGCATGATCAACTCTCTTCTGTACTTGATGGCTATGAGGCCGCACATACACTTTGCTATGTGTTTGTGCGCTCGTTTTCAGCCTTCTCCCAGGGCGTCACATCGTCAAGCTGTCAAACGCATCTTAAGATACCTCAAGCATACTCTTGAATTCAGTATTTGGTATTCTACATCATCTTCATTATGCTTGAGAGGTTTTTCTGACGCTGACTTTGCTAGTTGCCGGATTGATCATAAGAGTACTTCTAGGATGTGTCATTTTCTTAGATCTTCTCTTGTGTGTTGGTCTTCATGTAAACAGTCTAGCGTTGCACAGTCTACAACCGAGGCTGAATATCTAGCTGCCGCTAGCTGTTGCGTACATATTTTGTGGATGGTTTCTACTTTGTGGGACTTTGGGTTGGAGTTTTCTCATGTTCCACTCATTTGCGATAACACAAGTGCAATCAGTTTAGCAAACAACCTAGTACAACATTCTAGGACCAAACACATTGACGTGCGTTATCACTTTTTGAGAGATCACAATGAAAAAGGCGACATTGAATTGCATTTTGTCGATACTCAAAATCAGCTTGCAGATATTTTCACCAAGCCTCTCGATGCTTCTCGATTTGCATTTTTGAGGGGAGAGCTTGGCATTTGTCATCCTTATGGCATCATGTGAGGGGGAGTTGTGTACATTTGCATATGCTTCTAAAATATGATTAATTGCTTTTACATGTACCTGACTTGTGTGTGCACTTTACAATACTATCCTGCTTTCACTGTTTAATTGTGCTTAGAATGAACTCATCTATCTATAGGTTTTGAGCATGGCTTTTCATTGCGAAAATTTGAAAATTATCTCTACCAAGTCTGGTTTCTAGCATGAATAGGCTAGGGTGCTTTTGCTATTCATTTCTTACTTGATAGCTTTGTCCTTGTCACTTGGATGCTCATATGCAACTTGATCATGTTGTTCAAAAATAAAATTAAAAAAATGAAAAATGATGAAAAATTGAAAAATGAAAAATGAAAATGATGAAAATGGATCAAAAGTGCTTAAGTTGTGATAAAATTGAAAAGATCCAGGTGGGTTTGCATAGTCGCACTACTTTGTTCTGGACTGCATACCATTGCACTTTGGTTTGAACTGGGACATCGAGTGTATACCAAGATCAACGCCTTAAGCTTCCGATGGTTTATCATAGGCTTGGCTTGATCGGTTAGCATAAGGTTGACTTGCAAATAACCCCTGGCATGAAAAAAATAATAAAAAGTTTGCTTTTCTTGCATATCAAGTTTGCTGCAACTCCTTGTAGTGGGATGTGTTTTTCGAGTTTGTTTGTGACTAGCTTTTGTATCTCTTACATTGCCATGTCTAGTACACTAGTCTAGGTAGTGATGCTTTTATTTTCTTAACCTTCAAACTGCTTGCTCATACGGATATTTAGATTATGTTTATTCCAAGCTTGTCATGTAGTTTAGTCAGGACAGATTGTGAGGCAGAAGAAGTACTTGTTTTGTAATTGGACATAGTCATATTCTGGAAGCATTGCATGGTCACTTTACTCTCTCGACTCATGGGGCTATCTTGATGTATGCATTGCCAAAGTGGGAGAGTACTTGGAGCTTTTTGATGAGTTTATGATCTTTTGAGCTTTTGAGGTAATTTTTGCGTTGTTTTATCATTTGGCAAGTGACTTGTTTTCTCATTTTGCTCTCTTTAGAGCTGTCATGGTCACTTGTGTGCTGAACCTTTGATTTACTCTTTTCGGATCTTGTGTTGTCAATGCACTCAACAAGGGGGAGATTGAGGAACATAGTGAGGTGTGTCACTAGTGTTCAAGGTAATGATGAGTGATTGCTAGGGTGAATTCATGAGTTGTGTCTGGATGCTTTGGATTTGGTGTGTGTGTCTATGTTTGTCTCATGTGTGCAGGCTTGAATTACTCATCAACTGTCGATGGCACGGGATCAGGGTTAGATGGGGAGTCTAATGCCAGATGGTCGAGGAAGTCAGTCGAAGTCGAGAGTGGACTCTGATGTATGCATGGAGGTCGAACGGGACGCTGAGTTGAAGATTGATCGAGACGAAGTATCGATCGAGTCGGCAAAACGGAAGCCAGTTCAAGTGACAAGGCAGCTCGAGAGATCGAGAGCGGGAGAGACTTGCTGGCAGTCGGGTTCGCGGACTGACGACGGGCGTCAACAATCAGGAGAGGCTTTGTCGATTTTTGCTGAAAACCGTTGAAACTTTAAACGTTTTTACTAATTCAATAAAATTGTGTCATGTATTAGTTTAATTTTCTAAGTGGCTTAGTGTGGTCTTTTTAGTGTATTTTTGGAATGTCTCTATTCTGAAATATACTAAAAAAGGGGTCTTTTGTAATTTTTCTTTTTAGTTCAAATAGGGTATTTTCAGAATTGTAATTTCAGAATTCTCTAGGGGGCAAAGTGTGAATATGTGTCTTCTAGAAACTTGGGTAGGTGGGATATTTATCCCCAACCTGCTGTCCGAACAAGATTAAGGTGAATACAATCAAAATTTTGCTCAGCTTTTGAACAAAACACCAAAGAAAATTCATACGAGATGTATTTCCTAATCCGATACAGTGCTCGACTGATTTGCCGGGAGAGCTACAGCGATTTCTATAATACTGTTCAGCGCAAGGATATGTTCTGATTTCAGCAAAAATCAGTAAGTTCTCCTTCTATTTTCGTGGAAACCTTTTTATGATCTATTTTGATTACTTGTGTGATTTCGTTTAGATGTGTTTGTGTTGTCCACTGAATATGTTAGATCAATGAATCTCTTTAATTTTCATGTAAACACTTTGATTTAGGTTCTGTTTCTGGATGTTCATTGTTCATCAGTAGTGAGTTTTAGTATTGCGTCAGATTTATGTTTGTAATGGTCATGTGTGATTAAGTTGATGGTTCATGTTGTGAAGTTCTCTTATCTTCAGATCAACTCTGGTTACTTTGATCTCTGGTATCCTTTATGAGTTGTGTTGAATCATCTGAATCAAATAGTTTTGTGGAAATATTCTGATCTGGCTGAATTCTTGTAGTTGAATCTGATTTTTGCAAACATTTCAGATTAGTTCTGGCCCTTAATAGTTAGTGATTCTGAATATGAATTTGAACTCTGGTTCAGTTTGGTGTGTTTGATTATAGACCAAATTTTTCAAGCTTGAATATGAGAGTGAGTTTTGAGAATTACCATGTTTCAAGTCTAAAAACAGAATAGTGTTGATTCTTGTGACTTGCTGTCCTGAAGTTGTTTGAACTAATACTGATTTCTGTGTAGATTATGTTCTAGTTAAGTCTGAATTAGTGTCATACTCCTTTGGATGAATGTATCACTGTGTTAACTCTTTCCAAATCAATTTTGAACCAAACATATACTGTTTTCAGTTTCTATAGTTTTCAGTCACTGAGTTTTGCAGCAGAAGTTCTGTCAGTGTTGTTTATTCAGGTTCTTGTAGTTTGCTTCTTCATCTAAATTCAGTAGTGACTACTGGTTTATGAATCGGTTTCTTGTGTAGCTTATGTGCATTTGGTATGAAGTCTTGATCTGAAAACAACATTTCACTACTACAAACCGTCACTATAGTGGCGTTAGACAAAAACACTATAGTGGCGGGCCATTAGATGCCCACCACTACAGTTGCTGGAGCTGACGGCAGCACTAGCGCCCGCCACTACTATTGGTAAAGTAGTGGCGGTCGGTGCTGACGTCATCCCGGACCGCCACTATTTTACCAATAGCAGTAGCGGGCGCTGGTGCTGCCCGCCGTTGCTACGCTGTCCGCCACTAAAGCATTGATGACATCATTTGCAACCGCCACTACTATTCTAGATATAAATGCGCAGCTTCTTCCTCCCCGAGCTCTACCGGAGTTCGTATTTAATTTTGTCCGTACAATGGCGACAAAAATCTAGATAAAGAGGGGGATGCTTTGTTTTCGTTTCTTTTGAAGGATTTCATTCTAAGAGGTAAATCCATGTCGAATCTCACATTTATTTTGTATTTAATTATGTATACAATGAGTTATTATCGTTTTACTAATTTAGGGTTTGTGAATAGAAATTTTCAAATAATCTTCCATTTACAGTGTTTCCTTCTCCCAAATGAACAAATATGACCCTCCTCACAATTATTCATCACTTGTATATTGATTTACGTCATTTTAATCTCTTTTTTAATTTGATTTATGATTATAGATCTAGAGTTATGTTGTTTGGAGAGAGAGAAACCAATATAGTTAATAATTTATTTAATAATTTTTTTCTGCTTAATACATAGTTTGAATTAAAGCATTTTTAATTAATGTTGTTATGAGCGAAAATAAATCAATATATTTTCAATTTGTAAATTACTAAAATTAACAATAATGAATTTATTAATATTTTTTCAAATAATATATGTTTTAGATGGAGCACATGTCCTGGATGTACTCGTCCAACGACAGAGATGTGGTGGTATATTTTAACAGAGTAACTGAATTTACTGAAGCTGCCACACAATATGCTTCCCGTCAGAGTGAAGAGGCAATATATTGTTCTTGTAAAGTTTGTAAAAATGAAGCGATGTATCCGTTTTTAGATCGTGAAACCATACGATTTCACTTGTTGAAAAATGATTTCGTGAAGAACTATTATATATGGACGAAACACGGTGAGATGGGCCAAATCCTCCTGAAGATTCTGATGTGCCGCAAGATGCTCATCAACATAGAAGAGGTTGTGATCATACATCCGACATAACACATGATGATATTGATCAACATGATGATGACGCCTTTGATGTGGAGGAACTAATGCGAAATATTGTGCCTGAGGTGCTGTTGCAGAGAACTACAACCAAAGGATATGATAACTTTGAAGCACTTGACAAAGCATCAAAAAACCTTCTTTACGAGGAACGCCATGGATGTGATAAGCAGTATACTGTGTTGTACACAATTCTTGAGCTTATGAAACTGAAGGCAAGCAATGGATGGTCTGACACTAGTTTTTCAGATCTTTTACAACTCCTAAAAAAGGTTTTGCCGAAACCCAATGGTCTACCATCTGATACATACCAAGCAAAGAAGATGATTTGTCCGTTGACTTTGGGCATTCAGAAGATTCATGCATGCCCGAACCACTGTATCCTATATCGAAAAGAGTATGGATTGTTAAAGAGATGTCCATAGTGCAATGCAAGTCGATAAAAATGTCCAAATGACTGTGTGGAGGACTACAATGACCACCAGAAGAAGAATAATAAGAGGTTGCAGAAGAGGAATAAAAATGTTATTGCAGACCATCCTGGAAAAAGATGGAGAGGAAAGTTCCAACCTTAGTAATGTGGTACCTACCGGTGATTGATCGCTTGAAACGTATGTTCTCTAATCCCAGAGATGCTGAACTATTAATCTGGCATTTCGCTGGGCAAAAGAAGGACAGAAAACTTCGGCACCCTGCGGATGCTAGCAGTGGAAATCATTTGACCCGGCCCATCTAGATTTCTCAGATGATCCTAGAAATATCAGGATGGGACTTAGCACGGATGGAATGAATCCCTTCGGTGAGATGAGGAACCCACATAGTATGTGGCCGATCTTTCTATCCTTGTTCAACATTCCATCATGGTTGTTCCATAAAAGAAAATACCTTATGCTCACTACTCTAATTTCCGGTCCAAAACAACCTGGCAATGACATTGATATCTTTCTAGAACATTTGATGGAGGATATGAAACGTCTATGGGAACATGGTGTCTGTGTGTGGGATGAGCACAAGAAAGAGCACTTCAATCTAAGAGCCATGATCTTTTGCACCATAGCTGACAACCCAGGACGCATGTCCCTAACAGGACAGCTTAAAGGAAAGACAACATGTGTAGTGTGTGTGGACCAGACAAAATCTATGCATCTTACATCATTCATTAAGATGATATATATGCGACACCGCAAATTTTTACCAAAAACCACAAATATCGAAGAAATAGGAACCATTTCTATGGTACAATCGAGCTTGAACAGCCTCCATGACATCGAGATGGCAAATTTCTATTCGAAATGGTAAAGAATATCAAAGTTCTTTTCAGAAAGAAGAGGAAGAAATCTGAAAAAATTTCAAAGGACGCTTCATTTAAAAAACAGTCAATCTTCTTTAGATATTTGCCCTATTGGAGGGAGTTGGAGATTGGTCATGCTATCAATACAATGCACGTTGAGAAGAATGTCTTCGAAAGCACCATTGGTATTTTGTTATACATACCAGGCAAATCAAAAGATGGGCTCAAAGTACGAAGAGACCTTCAAACTCTCGGAATTAGACCCGAGCTTCACCCACAGGAAAGGGCCAATGGAAATTTTTTCCTTCCGGCTGCTAGCTATAACCTCACAATTGACAAGAAAAGATCAATCTATAGGTGTCTAAATGGAATTAGAGTTCCAATAGAATTCTCAACGAATATAAAGAATATTGTCTCTGTAGCAGATTTGAGGATGAGCGGCTACAACACTCATGATTGTCATGTTATGCTTGGGCTATTCCTCGCCATCGCAGTAAGAGGAATCAAACATTCATTTCTGAAGATGGTGATAACACCCATGTGTCACTTATTCAATGTCATATCAAAGAAGGTGATCGACACTAAAGAGTTAAATGAATTACGTAAACAAATGAGGGAGACTATGTGTCAGCTTGAGATGTGCTTTCCTCCTTCATATTTTGATATTATGGAGCACTATATGATACATATAGCAGACCAAATCTTTGTTCTCGGTCCAACGTACCTACACAATATGTATGCGTACGAGCGTCTAATGGTTATCTTTAAGGGTTACGTACAAAATCATGCTTATCCAGAGGGTTCCATGATAGAGAGCTACACGACTGAGGAAGTCATTGAGTGCTATGCAGATTACATAAGAGATGGGAGACCAATAGGAGTTCCCGTGTCCCCGGCACCATGGAAGACTCACCGGTAAAGGAACTTGTTGGACCGGAAACGGCGACCAGAGGGGGGGTGAATGGGAGCTTTTAAAATTTCGGGCTAAAAACTAGCCTTCGGTTTCAGTTCTGTCTTCTGCGGAACAGGCTTCGAACACTACCTTCGGAGGTCTGGTTCGGAGGTGCTTTGACAGCTCCGAACGCAGGCTTCGCAGGTCCAAAAGTTCAAAGCCAAGAAGACTTCGCTCCACTATCAACCCTCGAAAATCTACTCTGCTAAGTCAGTGCAGGCTCCGCACACAGGGTGCTTCGAGCAGGCTTCGCACTTCACCCTTCGCAAGAGTGGACACCCCACTAAGGACTTCGACCAAGTACTTGGCAGCAGCAACTGGTGCTGGGCTTCGTACACGAAGGTCTAAACGCACACTAATAGACTTCACTAGGGGCTTCGACACAAGAAGCAAAACGGGCTTCGATCAGGGCTTCGCTAGTAAGCAGCGAGGTCTTGCCTCCTGTTACACAGAGCGACAGCACACTGAAAAACACACTTCGCACAAAACACCCTTCACCTAAACAGGCTTCGGTGTACAACAACTAGCGAGGTATGTAACGCGAGCTCAAGCAAAAAGCACACAGAAGCAGGGCTTCGCCGCTTGAACAAGGAACACAATAAAATTGAACTCTGGATGAATACAACGAAGTGTGTGGCTACAGGAGCTCAACAGTAAATGCTCAAAGTGTTAAATGTTACCTACCGAGCCCCCATATTTATAGCCCACAGTTCACCCAAAGGAATTGACTACTTTACCCCTAGGGTTTACATTGGTTTTGTCTCTACAGAACTAAGGGGTACAAAAGGTAGTCAACTTTATTGGAGGCTTCTCTGTCAGCCTTTGCAGAGGGGACAGCGCCAGCTTTTTGCAGAGCAGACACTGTCAAACTTGCAGCCTTTGACCTTTCCGAAGCCCCCCTTCACATGCGAGGGGTGCGGTAGCTTCGGTGAGAAGCCTTGAGCCAGATGGCCTTCGCTTCACCGAAGTCAGCCTTTGATACAGTGACGGTTTTGAGCTGAAGCCGTCAAAGCCCTTGGGCCTTCGCACCAACACCTCCGGAGTGGACCACCACGGCTTCGCAGCTACTCCCAGCTCGAACTCCGTCAGTCCGTGTACCGAAGCCATGCAGGCCGAAGTACCACAAGACAACCTCGCTCCGGAGCTAGCCTTGCTCCGAAGCCTTCCTCACTCCGAAGCCCCACCTTCGGAGTACCACCCTTCGAAGTCTCTCCTTCGTCCAAGGCCTCCGCACGAAGCATTCCATGAGCACTCCGTCGCAGTGTCTCTCCCCGAGCACACTCCTCGATGAGCCTCACCCGGACCATGCCTTCGATGCGCCTCGACTTCTGAGACCTTCGTCGGGCACCTTCGAATGTCTCCCTCCAGAGCACACTTCGAATTCCTTGCCTCCGCAGAGGACTTGATCCACCAACTCCGAAGTCACTCCATTCGGAGTACCTTCGAAGTGCCT
Organism: Zizania palustris; assembly: GCA_019279435.1. NCBI lineage: Eukaryota > Viridiplantae > Streptophyta > Magnoliopsida > Poales > Poaceae > Zizania > Zizania palustris. Next base: position 96,888,873 of record JAAALK010000283.1, on the reverse strand, counting down.
CACCTCCGAGGACTTTGTCTCGGAGTACCTTCACCCGGAGCCACGCTCCGCACTCTCTGCCTTCACCTGGTGCACCTCGACCCGAGGACCGACCCGGACCCCCTTCGCAGCCACCATGACGGAGCTCCCCGCTCCCCTGGCATCAAGCCTCCCGCTTGACCAAGGTCCACCTACCGCGAACCTGTCCGTCGCCTTCGAAGTCCCTGCGCACCACCGACAAACAGACAAGTGTATCCAGTACTCCGGAGACCTCTCTGGGTTAGCAACCTCCGGCACACACTCTGGTGTACCGCCCAAAGTACCGAAGCCTTCGGTACACACCCAGTCATCGTGTACTGTCGGACCCCTCCGACACGCACACTCCGCTGCAATAGCTGCAGCAACCAACCCACCGAACACCCTTCGGTGAAACCACCTCCGAACACTCTTCGGAGGTCCAACCTCCGAACCCCTTCTGGAGGTACCCCTTCGAACAGAGGTTAAAAGCCTGTCAATCACTCATCACAAATACTGAAACCAACACTTGGTTTCTCAATCTCCCCCTTGATGAGTGCATTAACAACCAACTTTAAATCCAAGAAAATTTAAAAACTTTCAGCACACAAGTGACCATAAAAACTCAGAAAAGAGCCAAACCATGTCACTTGACAAAAGAATTTTCCTCCCCCTTTTCTAAAGAGTAAAAGCCTATTTGGCAATAAAAACTCCCCCTGAGTTAAGTTTTCCCTTTTGGCAACAAAGAACCTTCTCCCCCTTTATGTCAAATTTTCTCCCCCTTTGGAAATTATACCCCCTTGCGGCAGAGAACGTAGCAAGTCTCTCCCTCTTTGGCAATGCAAGCATCAAGGAGCATGAAAAAGATGCATAGCATGGAAATGAGCAGAATTGCAAAGACATATAAAGCAAAAATATGCCAATTTAATACCAAGTATCATGTGCTCAGCTCAAATTAACATTCTCTAAAAGCATGATGAAGCATGGGATTTGATCATTTTTGAAATAAAAGCATCACCACTTAGGCAAGTAAACTAGACAAGTAAAAGCAGGGACTGCGCAAAGCTAGTTAAATTCTACTCTAGACAGTCAAGTCCAGTTCAAATGGAGCATTAAAGCAAACTTGATGATCAAAGAATTGTGTTGTTCTTTTCTTAGTGCGAGGGGTTATTTGTTTGTCCACCTTATACTTTCCAATCAGGCCAAGCCTAGGCATGAAAGCCATAAGAAGCTTAAAGCAATGATTTTGGCATACACTACACTATTCCAGTTCAGACCAATGTGCAAAGGAAAGCAGTCTAGAATAGAGTAGTGCGACAAACAAACCCACCTGGATCTTTTCACTTAAAGCATGCAAATCATGGAGTTTTTGATTTTAACCAAGTGAACCAACTGTTGGGCACTTTATGAATATCCATGAAAATGTAGAACAATTTTTCAAGTTGCAATTTTTAGTATCCAATGAACAGTGTCTTGCTATCAAGCAGATAAAAGATAGCTAAAGCAGTCCTGCCAACATATGCTAGATTCAAGACTAAGCAGTGAGCACGATTTGATTTTGAAAAGAAAACATCATGCATATGAATGTTTCAGATAAATTAAAAAGAGCTGAGCTGTCATGATGTCATGGATTATAATCAGGCATATAAGTGCAAAAGATGTAAATGCAATTTCAACTCAATTAGCAAATGCACATCTATCTAAAACTGCTCCCCCTCACAAAATGCCGTAAGGATGACAAATACCAAGTTCCCCACGCAAGTAGGCAAATCGAGAAGCATCGAGGGGTTTTGTGAAAATGTCGGCAAGCTGGTGTTGGGTATCAACATATTGAAGTTCAATATCACCCTTCTCATTGTGATCTCTGAGAAAATGATATCTCACATCAATGTGTTTGGTTCTGGAGTGCTGAACCGGGTTGTTTGCAATACAAATAGCGCTAGTGTTATCACAGAAAAGTGGAACACTCTTATAATCTAACCCGAAATCCCGCAAAGTGGAAACCATCCACAAAATCTGAGAGCAACAGCTAGCTGCAGCAACATATTCGGCCTCAGCCGTTGATTGTGCAACACTAGACTGTTTGCGGGAAGACCAGCAAACCAAAGAAGTACCCAGAAAATGACAAGTACCAGAGGTACTCTTCCTATCAATCCTACACCCAGCAAAATCCGCATCGGAATAACATCGAAGACATAAAGATGAAGATGCTGAATACCATATGCCAAATTCAAGGGTATGTTTGAGATACCTTAGGATGCGCTTGACCGCTTGGCGGTGCGAAGCTCGTGGTGAAGCCTGAAAACGAGCGCACAGACACACAGCGAAGTGTATATCCGGCCTCGTAGCAGTCAAGTAGAGGAGGGAGCCGATCATGCTTCGGAACTCCTTCTGATCTACGGCTTCTCCATCTTCGTCAGGGTCCAATGCTACAGATGTAGCCATTGGAGTGGCGAGGGGCTTCGCATCGGACATGTCAAACTTCTTGAGCAGGTCCTTGGTGTACTTTGTCTGGTGGACAAAAGTACCTTGTTTGCTTTGCTTGATTTGCAAACCAAGGAAAAAGGTGAGTTCACCCATCATTGACATTTCAAATTCCCTGCTCATGGTATCTGCAAACTCGGCAACCAAAGCATGAGAAGAGCCACCAAAGATGATATCATCCACATAAATCTGAACTAGGAGGAAATCTTTGCCATGCTTGAGAGTAAACAGTGTTTTATCAACAGAGCCCATCAAATACCCTCGCTCAAGCAGAAAAGACTTAAGTCTATCATACCAAGCCCGAGGGGCCTGCTTGAGTCCATAAAGAGCCTTATGAAGTTTAAGGACTTTATGTGGGTACTTGGGGTTTTCAAAACCAGGGGGTTGTTTTACATAAACATCTTCGCCTATGAAGCCATTAAGAAAAGCACTTTTGACATCCATTTGATAGAGTTTGAATCCTCGGGATGACGCAAAGGCAAGCAAAATTCTAATGGCCTCAAGGCGAGCAATAGGTGCAAAAGTTTCAGTAAAATCAATCCCTTCTAGTTGAGAAAAGCCCTGAGCTACAAGTCTAGCCTTGTTTCTAATTATAGTCCCATCCTCCCCTTGTTTATTTTTGAAAATCCATTTTGTTCCAATGAAATGAACATTTGGTGGAGGATCAACTAAAGACCAGACTTGGTTTCTCTCAAAATTTTCAAGCTCTTCATGCATGGCATTGATCCAACTAGAATCAGAAAGTGCATAACTAACATCTAAGGGCTCAAAAGAAGCAACAAAAGCGGAATCAATGAAATGAGCATGAGAACGTGTTACCCTTTGATCAAGCTCACCAATGATCTACTCGGGAGGGTGCATCCTTTGAACATGATGTGGAGCCTCGCGGCGGGATGCAGTCTCCCCCTCAACTTGTGCGTCGGAGTGGTCCAAGATGACCGATGTTGAGGTAGTCGCTTCGGGACCTCGTGCCGAAGTGGTTGAAGCGGGGTCGGCTTTGGGGGTTGATGTCGAGGGTAGTAGGGGTTCATCCTCGAATTCTCCGGGATCTTCTTCTTCGAATAAGGTCTGTTCCATGTCGTGTTCATTTGCCTGTTCAAAAGCAGAACTAACAGAGGGGGTTGATTCATCAAAAGTCACATCACATGACTCGATGACAGTGTTAGTCTCCAAGTTATAAACACGATAAGAATGACCATGTGTAGTGTAACCCAAAAAGATCCCGTCAGAAGATCGCGACTCAAATTTATCCAAGTTACCACGTTTTAGGATAAAACAGCGACAACCAAAAACTCGAAGATGAGTAACCTTGGGCTGTCTCCCAAAACGTAGCTCATAAGATGTCAAGTTTAAAATTGAGCGCAAGAAGATTCGGTTTGAGATGTAACATGCTGTGTTCATGGCCTCAGCCCAGAATTTTCTAGGAGTCCTATGCTCATCAAGCATCGTCCTAGCCATCTCAACCAAAGTGCGGTTTTTCCTCTCAACAACACCGTTCTGTTGAGGAACCCGCGGAGCAGAGAATTGATGTTCTATGCCATGCTCCATGCAAAAGTCAACAAAGAGACTATTTTTGAACTCAGTGCCATTATCGCTTCGAATGAATTTCAATGCACCAGGGAGTTCAGTAAAAAGTCTCAAAGCCAAGCTCCGAAAGTGTGAAAACACTTCATCCTTGCTGGCAAGAAAGAAGACCCAAGAGTAGCGAGAGAAATCATCGACAATAACTAATACATACCACTTGCCGCCTAAAGAACTAACCCGAGAAGGACCTACAGTGTCCATGTGGAGAAGTTCTCCGGCTGTTCAGTCATCACTGTGGTGACTGGCGAATGCGAAGCGGCAATCATTTTTCCATGTCGACAAGGAGCGCAAACTAAATTCTTCTCAAACTTGAGCTTGGGCAATCCTCGGATCAGACCTAGGGCGCTCAGACGAGCGAGCAAATCAAAGCTCATATGCCCTAGTCTCCTATGCCACTTCCAAAGCTCAGAAGTCGAATGTGCAACAAGGCAGTGAGAAGATCCAAAAGATTCAGAAAAATCAGCTCCAAAAACTCTCCCAACTCTAAAGATCTTACACACCACAACGCCATCAGAATTGAGCACTTGCGAAGTATCGCGATGAAATCGCACTTCGAAGCCCTCATCAAGCAACTGAGATACAGACAGCAAATTGTATCCCAAGTTCTCAACCAAAGCAACATCTTTGAGAGTGAAATTCGAGTTAATTCTTACCACACCTTTACCTTTCACTCTACTCCTTCGATTGTTTCCGAAGGTGATATGTTCCCTTTGCTTGGTTGTGGTGAGGCTGGAGAACCATGCTGCATCTCCGGTCATGTGGCGCGAACAACCGGAGTCCATGATCCACGTGCCCTCCAAGCCTCGATCTGTCGCCTACACATGATAAGAATATCTCGATCGCTCAGTGCTGGGGTGAGTGAAAAAATGACGAGGCATCCAGCACTGAGTGACACGAGTAGTAGGCGCAGTAAAAGTAGACGGTCTACGCACATGATAATCTGAATGATGCAAAGTGGGAGGTCTACGTACATGCAGTGATCGAAAAGCATGATGAGTTCTCCTACTCTGACGAGGTACAAAGCTACTCGCCCGAGGTCTACCACCATATGGAACATGGTGAACACCTCGAGGAGCAAAACCTCTCCGAGAAGCACGAGGAGCCTCAAAAGCAGGACGATAGTAAAACTCAGACTCATGCATACCTAAAGATGGGTAATGCATGTCCTGGTAACTCATCGCCTGAGAGCGTCGCTCATCCTTGATGCGACGAAAACAGAACCCAACCAAATGACCCGCCCGCTGACAGTAGGAACAGTGAAAAACTCTCCTAGAGGCACTCTCATGGGTCACAGGAGAAACTCTCACAGGCTCCTTGGGCTTCTGCTGAGTGGTTTTCTTGGGAGGATTTTTCTAGGCAGGAGGTGTGGTTTTCTTTGGTGGTCGGGTAGGCTTTTTGGCTGAAGGGGTGTCTAACAGAGCTCTCTCTTTCTCTAAGGTAGTGGGAGAGGTAAAAACAGTTTTGGTCTTACTGTCTGAAGAAATCCTCTCAAAACCCAAACCTAGAGCTACCCCTGCTCTGTCAGCACACAACTTGGTCTTGGCCAAGAGCAAATCCATCCTACCCTTTCCCTCAGTGCATTTATTAACCACTGAAAGAAGGTATTCATTTTCAGTCATGAGGTTTTCAGCTCGCTCTCTAACAGTGCCTAGCTGGTCCTTAAGGGTAATGCAAGTGTCACAAACAGGTTGCACATCCTTAGAACTACCGGCCCTCTCCAATCTAGCCTCCAAATCATGAACATGTTTATCACGTAAATTAATGCTCTCGCGTAATAAAGAACAGTTCATGCATTCAATAATATCATGAGGTCTAGAATCCACCTCCAAAAGCTGCTTCTGTGCAGTCTCAAGCTCAGAAAGAGTTTGAGCATGTACAGAACGCAACTGAGCAAGCTCACCCATGACAGTGGTACAAGAATCACATTCAGCATCATTAACTTTAGACTTAAGCATGGCATATTCAGTAGAAACAGATTCTTGCCTAAGTCTAAGGTCTTTTCATTCTCTAGCGGCTTGCACAAGCAATCTATCCTGCCCAAGAACTACTTCATTCAGCTCATCTAGTTTTATTGAAAGCTGGTCATAGGAAAGAGGTACCTCAGATGAGTCAAGCTCATCGCCGCTGTGATCACTGTCGGCCATGAAGCAAAGGCCGGTGAAGTCTCGTCCCTTCTTGTCCTTCTTGTCCTCCTTCCTTGGGGACTCCTCCTCCTCAGAGCTCGACTCCTCAGTTGAGGATGTGTCGATGTCGCTGAGAGCAGCAACAAATGCTCTGGAAGCGGCCTTGGCTACTTTCTTAGCCATCTTGTCGCGCTTGCCCTTCACAAAGGGTTTCCTCTCCTTCTTGTGGTATTTAGGGCGCTCACTCTCATCTCTCTTCTTGAGCTTGGGGCAGTTGGCCTTGATATGAGAAGTGTCGCCACACTCAAAGCAACCACTAAAATCACTTCTCCTCTGATCCCGTCTCTCATGATGAAAACGGGTGAACCTTCTGGCAATGAGAGCAAGCTCATCATCATCCAGAGTGTCCACCTGCTCCTTTGTGATGGAGACCAGGGAGGACAAAGCAAAACCATCTGCAAGAACACAAGTACCAGATGTGCTTGGTTCTGTAGTGGTGCCACGGCTAGTGCTAGAAATCAATGCCAATGGCTGTGGCAAAGAGCTTCTGTGCACAGCAAGAGATGCCTTGGCAATCTCTGTGGACTTCAGCTTGCTGAAGAGCTCATCACAGGTCAAAGTGTCATAACCTGCAGACTCCTCAATGCTGGATATCTTCACTTCCCATATGCTACGGTCAAGAGCATAGAGAAGCTTGATAGCCCTATCATGATCATTATAAGCAAGCGTCCCGTTGGATCGCAAGTTACTCACTATCGCATCAAAGCGAGAAAACATGGCATCTATAGATTCACCAGGTGCCTGCACAAACAGCTGATACTGTTGGTTGTATGTGCTTTGGCGCCTGGCCTTAATCTGTGTAGAGCCCTCATGAAAAACAGTGAGTGTTGTCCAAATCTCCCTAGCAGTCCTAAGGTGCTGCACCCTATCGAACTCACTCCTGCTCAAACCAATGAACATTATGTTTCTTTCCTTGGAGTTGGCATTATACTGATCCTTCTCTGTTTGAGAGGTGCGAGTCTCAGGGATGGAGTATTGTGAGTCCACAATCTCCCAAATTGCATTTCCTTGGCTTAACAAGTAAGCCTCCATGCGCACCTTCCAGTATGCAAAATCAGTCCCATCAAATAGAGGAATTTTACTGCCTTTATCCATGTCGCCAATAGATCACAAAACCGGTTAAGGTCAACTGGTGATATTAACCTGCTCTGATACCAATTGTTGGACCAGAAACGGCGAGCAGAGGGGGGTGAATGGGAGATTTTAAAATTTCGGGCTAAAAACTAGCCTTCGGTTTCAGTTCTGTCTTCTGCGGAACAGGCTTCGAACACTACCTTCGGAGGTCTGGTTCGGAGGTGCTTTGACAGCTCCGAACGCACGCTTTGCAGGTCCAAAAGTTCAAAGCCAAGAAGACTTCGCTCCACTATCAACCCTCGAAAATCTACTCTGCTAAGTCAGTGCAGGCTCCGCACACAGTGTGCTTCGAGCAGGCTTCGCACTTCACCCTTCGCAAGAGTGGACACCCCACTGAGGACTTCGACCAAGTACTTGGCAGCAGCAACTGGTGCTGGGCTTCGTACACAAAGGTCTAAACGCACACTAATAGACTTCGCTAGGGGCTTCGATCAGGGCTTCGCTAGTAAGCAGCGAGGTCTTGCCTCCTGTTACACAGAGCGACAACACACTGAAAAACACACTTCGCACAAAACACCCTTCGCCTAAACAGGCTTCGGTGTACAACAACTAGCGAGGTATGTAACGCGAGCTCAAGCAAAAAGCACACATAAGCAGGGCTTCGCCGCTTGAACAAGGAACACAATAAAATTGAACTCTGGATGAATACAACGAAGTGTGTGGCTACAGGAGCTCAACAGTAAATGCTCAAAGTGTTAAATGTTACCTACCGAGCCCCCATATTTATAGCCCACAGTTCACCCAAAGGAATTGACTACATTACCCCTAGGGTTTACATTGGTTTTGTCTCTACAGAACTAAGGGGTACAAAAGGTAGTCAACTTTATTGGAGGCTTCTCTGTCAGCCTTTGCAGAGGGGACAGCGCCAGCTTTTTGCAGAGCAGACACTGTCAGACTTGCAGCCTTTGACCTTTCCGAAGCCCCCCTTCGCACGCGAGGGGTGTGATAGCTTCGGTGAGAAGCCTTGAGCCAGATGGCCTTCGCTTCACCGAAGTCAGCCTTCGATACAGTGACGGTTTTGAGCTGAAGCCGTCAAAGCCCTTGGGCCTTCGCACCAACACCTCCGGAGTGGACCACCACGGCTTCGCAGCTACTCCCAGCTCGAACTCCGTCAGTCCGTGTACCGAAGCCATGCAGGCCGAAGTACCACAAGACAACCCCACTCCGGAGCTAGCCTTGCTCCGAAGCCTTCTTCACTCCGAAGCCCCACCTTCGGAGTACCACCCTTCGAAGTCCCTCCTTCGTCCAAGGCCTCCGCACGAAGCATTCCATGAGCACTCCGTCGCAGTGTCTCTCCCTGAGCACACTCCTCGACGAGCCTCACCTGGACCATGCCTTCGATGCGCCTTGACTTCTGAGACCTTCGTCGGGCACCTTCGAATGTCTCCCTCCGGAGCACACTTCGAATTCCTTGCCTCCGCAGAGGACTTGATCCACCAACTCCGAAGTCACTCCATTCGGAGTACCTTCGAAGTGCCTCACCTCCGAGGACTTTGTCTCGGAGTACCTTCACCCGGAGCCACGCTCCGCACTCTCTGCCTTCACCTGGCGCACCTCGACCCGAGGACCGACCCGGACCCCCTTCGCAGCCACCGTGACGAAGCTCCCCGCTCCCCTGGCATCAAGCCTCCCGCTTGACCCAGGTCCACCTGCCGCGAACCTGTCCGTCGCCTCCGAAGTCCCTGCGCACCACCGACAAACAGACAAGTGTATCCAGTACTCCGGAGACCTCTCCAGGTTAGCAACCTCTGGCACACACTCCGGTGTACCGCCCAAAGTACCGAAGCCTTCGGTACACACCCAGTCATCGTGTCCTGTCGGACCCCTCCGACACGCACACTCCGCTGCAACAGCTGCAACAACCAACCCACCAAACACCCTTCGGTGAAACCACCTCCGAACACTCTTCGGAGGTCCAACCTCCGAACCCCTTCCGGAGGTACCCCTTCGAACAGAGGTTAAAAGCCTGTCAATCACTCATCACAAATACTGAAACCAACACTTGGTTTCTCAGAACTAAAGGCAGGAAAATCATACGAGACAATAGCTACCAAATAATAAGAGAATCACATTACAGTGTAATGCACCAGTTGGCGATTATGAGACCATATGTTAAACAACACCTGCAAGAGCTTCGTGAATAGAATGAAGATCGCGATGAACAATGGATTATGAAAGAACACAAAATTCATTTCACATCATGGCTGAGGGATCTAAACCTTTCGATTGGAGAAACCGACGAAGAGATGATGATAAATAAATTGTCTTACGGTCCATTGAGCATGGTTAAAACATGGCAAGCGTATGACATCAATGGTTTCACATTCTATACCAAAGCAAAGGATCAAAAGAGTCAGCACCAAAATAGTGGTGTCAGAGTAGATGCAGAAGATAGCACTGGACAAAAGAATGCTTACTATGGATACATCGAAGAAATATGGGAACTTAACTACATGAACTCTATAGAAATCCCTGTATTTAAGTGCCAGTGGGTCAGACATCCAGAAGGTGTGGAGGTGGATGATTACAGGTTTACGATAGTTGACCTTAATAAGGTGGCTTATAAAGATGACCCTTCGATACTCGCTCAATCCGTGGCACAAGTATTTTACATACTTGATCCTAAAGATGAGAAAAAAATACATCGTTGCTCCAGGAAAACAAAGAATTGTTGGAGTTGATGGAGTCGAAGACGAAGAAGAATACAATCAGTTTGATGAGGTGTCGTTTTTCGTTGACATATCAAGGATCAATGTGGTTGAAGAAAAACTATCATTTGGCAGGGTGATTCCTTATCTACGCATCGATGGCGATGGAAAATTAGTGCAAGGCTAGATCATTTATGTTTAGCGTGTGTATTTGTAAAATCAATTATGTCATTTTGTTTAAGATATTGGTAATATAGGTTATTATTTAATTATAGTTAATACATGTATTTTTATGATGTATTTTTATTGTTAAAACATGTTCAAGAAAAGTTTTTAAAATTTTTACTATTTGGGGCCAACAGCAAGGTTCAAATGTCAAACCGCCTGCCGGCAGCGAGGTTCGAACCTTGAACCGAATGGCCCCAAATGAGACCCCCGCACCACTGCGCTACCAAGTGTTTCTCGACATTGTAGGAAGTGTATTATATGCTAGATAATCCCTACTACCCATATTAGTAGTGGCGGGCACGTGTAATCAGTGGCGGGCATGCTGACGTCACCAGTCCACAACTACTAATCCTTTTAGTAGTGGCGGTCGCATGACGTCATCGGCCCACCACCACTAAGTCGAGTGACGTAAACTGAGCCAGAAAAATACCAATTTTTTAAATTTGATAAGTTATGATGTATTTTTATTGTTAAAAAAACATTCAAGTTCAAACGAGGATTTAAACATCAATAAAAAAGTGCTGAAAATTCAAAAACGTACAAAACAGAAAAAAATGTTGTTTTGGTGCCAGTAGCAAGGTTTGAACCTCAAACCGCCTGCCGGCATCAAGGTTCGAACCTCGAACCGCATGGCACCAAAGCAACCCCCCGCACCACTGCGCTACAAAGTCTTTCTCGGCAATGTGGGCAGTGTATGCTAGATAATCCCTACGTCTACATGGACTTATTTGCATTTAAATACCAATTTCTGTTAATGAAAAATACCAATTTTTGCAATTACAATATTGGTGTTTTATTTTTATTGTACAAAAAGTTTCAAGTTCAAAGGAAGGAGCAACTATAGGTTTTGCTTTCAAACCTGAGTCATTTCATCTCTAAACGCTAATTCATCCCCAGAGAATCTTAGGTTTCTTAACGCCCTACATGATTATTTTCTCGAAACAATTTTATTTTTTATGACAACATCTATGGATCGATCATATCATAACAACATGACAAGTCTCATCTTTTTTAGACTTTATTTTATTTTTTGAGGATTAAAAAACTATAAAAATACAAGTTGTCGATCGAGTGTTGTGGAAAGCTACATTTTTATGATGGTTTTAAATTTATTGGATAATAACTAATTATATAGTCAAAAACATGAATATGGTTTTTCTATAAATTTTGGTTAATTATTTCATGTCTTGTAGTTCAAATTGAACTTATTTTGACTTTGATCATAAAAACACACTTAATGAAATAAAAACATTAAACTGAGGAAGAAAAATACCAATTTTTGCAATTAGAATATTGGTGTTGTATTTTTATTGTACAAAAAGTTTCAAGTTCAAAGGAAGAATCAACTATAGATTTTGCTTTCAAACCACAGTGAACTCATCTCTAAACCCTAATGCATCCCCGGAGAATCTCAGGTTTCTTAATGAAATGAAAAAAGTAAAGTGACGCAGAAAAATAACAATTTTTTAAATTTGATAAGTTATGATGTATTTTTATTGTTAAAAAAAATCAAGTTCAAAGTAGAATTTAAACATCAATAAAAAAGTCATGAAAATTAGAACAAAAATGAAAAAAAATGTTTGGATGCCAGCAACAAGGTTCAAACCTCAAGCCGCCTGCCGGCAGCAAGGTTCGAACCTCGAACCGCATGGCACCAAAGCAACCCCCCGCACCACTGCGCTACAAAGTGTTTCTCAAAATGTAAACACAACGTATATTAGATAAACCCCACCTCTCATAGTAGTGGCGGTCGGGTGTAATCAGTGGCGGGCATGCTGACGTCACCAGCCCGCCACTACTATTCCTTTTAGTAGTGGCGGTCGGTGATGTCAGTGGCCCGTCGCTACTAAGTCGAGCACTAGCAGCGGGCGGATTAGTAGTGGCGGGCTGGGGACGTCATCGCCCGCCACTACTAAGAGAAAATAGTAGTGGCGGGCAGGATGACATCAGCATGCCCGCCACTGCTAATCCGCCTATATAAATTTTTCGCTCCCGCCGTCTGAAAAATACTTTTCATTTCTAAACCCTAATCTTCTCCCGCTAGTTTCTGCCGCTCCTAGAGACCGCGCCGCCGCCCTAGGAGCCCGTCGCCATCGTCTCGGAGCCGTTGGTGTCCCCGGACCCCTTGCCGCCACCTCGGAGCCATCGCAGTCATCCTCGAAGCCTGTCACCGGAGCCCGCGTCGGTGTACCCGGACCCCTCGTCACCGCCTCGGAACCATCGCTGCCGTCCCAGTCCCCGATGCACGCCGCCATCCCCATCCTAGAGCCCACGCCGCCACCCTCGAAACCCATCACCATCATCCCCGAAGCCCGTCGCCGCCGTCGCCCCGAACTCTGCCTGTCACCGGAGCCCACGTCGATGTCCCCGGACCCCACGCCGCCGTCTTGGAGCCGTCGCCGCCATCCCCGTCCCCGAGCGCACGTCGCCGTCCCCGTTCAGGTTGCTAAACTTTGTACTAGTTTGATAGAATTTGTACTACTCTTGAACTTTTTGCATGAATGTCATTGATCATCAATGTGTGATACATTTTGTTCTACTCAGTAATATTCAGCTCAGCCTTTAGTTATTCTGATCTGAATAGGAATCAAAAGTGCTGAAGTTGTCTTATACAGAATCTTTGGTTGTGATTGAAATTGTCAAAATCAGTGTTCCTAGATAGATATCCTGAGTTCTTTCACAATAGTTGATGATTTCTATTTGACAAGATATGGTAATTTACCTACTGCTTTCAGTCTCTAGATTTACTTAAGTGTGATTTAAGTGTGTTGAAAGTTTGTTTGATTGTGTTGTGAGTTTTTGACCTTGAAAAGAGAATTTTCCTAACTATGTTCTTCCTGAACTTATATGTGTGTTAGTTCATCTTCAATCATATTAATATAAACTGTTTTAGTTGGTAAATTTTGCAGTTTATTCTGAATATGGTCAAAAAGGTGAAAATTATTCCTAATTGCACCATTCATCCACTGTGAAGTGGTACTCTATGTGATTAACACTGATTTTGGCATTGAGTTATCTCATGTATGTCATACCACATTACCACTTTTTTGGGCATTGATTTTGGTACTGTGAAGTGGCATTGATTTTGGTATTGATTTTGGATGAAGTCTTCTATATCTAAGTTATGCCATGAGAAATATTGCATACCACATTACCACTTTTTAGAACAACTTTTAGAGGCCTATGATGCAAATTGTAATTGAGTTATCTCATATATGTCATCAAGCCGTGTGACACGTCCATTCCCATCAACTTCTTTCTCGTGTTGCTGGCAGGGAATGGATGTGCACAAGGTTCCATGGCAGCCATGAACATATTTGAAAAACAACACAAAATATGCTGAGGCCTCAACAACACTAGAGATAGAGAGAGAACAACACAATCTCCTAACTTGAGGATTAGTATAGTGGCTTCAGAAGTAATAGCTGACTACTGTAGCCAACAAGAGTTTTCATACATTTCCCACCTTTGACACTGTGATCAGTTTACTACTGCTATTACTTCTAAGGCTACTATTGTTGGGGGAAAATATCTCATCTTCAGGGTTATTGCCAAAGCAGCATGAAGACAGCCGACCAGTTCGAAGGTTGTCCGAAGTCCATCTTCGAAGGTGTATGGAACCTGGTTCGAAGCCCGAAGGCAGGCATTGGTTCGAAGTATGTCTTCGAACCAAAGTCCTTCAGGATCTTTTCTGCCAGCTAAGATGGAAGACTTATCTTCTATCCTATTAGATTAGTCTTTTACCATTTTAGCCCTATTAAGGAAACCGAATAGTTTCCTTAATGTCGGTTGTAAATGAGGGGTAAATAGGTCTTTTCCTTAATGTTTAGGCCTATAAATACCCCCCATTTTACCCTGTAATGAGGACCGATTACAAGTGAATCAATACACACTTTCGAACTATTCTAAGTTATTATCCTTTCGGAGGCTTAGAAGAGTTTGCTTCGCAAACACTTCGTTTGTTAGTTTCTTTTCTACAGAAACCTGTTAGCGTAATCTTTTACGCCAACAGTTGGCGCCGTCCGTGGGGAACCTAGTCCAAAAAACTTCGTTCTCTACCAACCTCTTGCATCATGCCTCCTAAGCGGAGCGCACCTCGCAATCCCACTCGGAGGTCCTCTCGGATCTCCGGAGAGATACCCTTCGACACAGTCGAAGTCGGAGGGTCTTCGACTATCCCTCCACCTCAAACTCCGCAAGGGGCTTTTATCCCTCGAGGATACGAAGCCTCTCCACCAACCCCTTCCACACTCCGACCACCCGGAGCCACTCTGCCACCCTCTATTCCGATTGGAACTGATCATACCAGCTCTCAAGACCCGGAAGGTCCTTCCGGAGGAGATGAAGATAGCCTTGGAGACATGGCCACTCAAATGGCAAATCTTCAAGCCGAAGTAGCGAGGTGGCGGCAAGAGGCTGCGAACAGGCTTCGTCCTCAAGCCACCCCAGTTATCCCCGAAGTGCACGAAGACGACGATCTTGACTATCCCGAAGCCCCGGAGAACGCCTCTTACGACAATGAATCTCCGTTGCATCCCGAGCTTCAGAAGGTTCGCTTCGATCCGAGGTTCAAAGCTTCGAAGCTTAGCAAGTATGCCGGAGACGAAGATCCCAATGAGTTTGCGCGTTCTTATGCCCTAGCAATTGAAGCTAGTGGCGGAGACAGAGAAACTATGGCGAAGTGCTTCCCGTTAGCCCTTCAAGGAGTGGCGTTGAGATGGTTCTGGTCTTTAAAACCAGGATCAATCACTTCATGGTCACAGTTGAAGAAAAAGTTCATAAGTAACTTTCAGGGCACCTTCGTGCCCCCCATGTCGACAGGAAGCCTTTTCCAAGTAAAGCAGCTCCCCGGAGAAACATTGAGACAGTACTTCAAACGCTTCGCTCACACGAAGTCGCAAATCCGGGGGCTGTCTACATCTTCAGTGGTTGATGCGGCTCGGGAAGGCGTCAGTCATAAAGGCCTTATGGATAAATTGCATCGAAAGAGCATCACTACGGTATCACAGCTGATGTCGTACTTCGAGGAGTACTCGAAGTCAGAAGAAGGTTGGCTTCGGAGGACTACTGCTACTTCGACAGTGTTGACAGAAGTTAAAGCAGAGGTGAAGACTTCGGCTCAGCCGCAAGAACCAGTCTTCGAAGTGCAACATGATAGAAGAAGAGGGCAAAAGCACCCTCGTTCTGAGGTCTTAAACATTGCACCCCCGCAGAAGTTTGCGCCAAGAGCTCCACAATCTGCGGGGAACAAGTCCAGCGGCTGGAGGCCGCCAGGGAAAACGGCTGGCAAGGGCCAGACCCTTTTTTGCTGTATTCATGGAGAGAATCGAAGCCATGCAACTGACACCTGCAAGGCTATTCTTACCCTTCGAGGAGAATACTTGGAGAGAACTTCGGGTCGAGGTAGTACCGACCGAAGTCCGGCAGCAGCAGTGCGCTCGGAGCCGGTCCAGGCTGTGGCGCGGATAGAAAATCTTGATGCTGCAAGGCATCCTCCGGTGGCCAATGTTATGCCACCTCCGAAGCAAGAAGAAGGGCAAGATAGAGGGAAGAGAGTAGTTCTCCCTATCTCCGGAGGAGGTACCCTCGGAAGCATGTCCAAGAGACAGCGAAGAGAGTACGTTCGAGAAGTAGGCCACATTGGGACTTCGTCATCTGCAGCTGCAATGCCGGAGTGGTCTCATGTTCCAATATCTTTCTCTGCGGAGGATGCAGCTGGTATCAAGTTCCCGCATGCAGATCCATTGGTTATTACTGCTGATATTGCAGGAACAGAAGTTCGAAGGGTGCTAATTGACGGAGGTAGCTCGGCAGATATCATATTTGTACAAGCCTTCGATCAGTTATGCATTTCCCGGAAGCATCTCCTCCCAGCGGCTCGTCCTCTGCAAGGCTTTGCAGGACCTCCGCTAGATGCACTTGGCCAAATAGGCCTGGAAGTAACCTTCGGAGAAGGTTTACTAGCCCGAACTGAAGAAGTTATCTTTGATGTGGTGGACGCCCCGTATGCTTATAATGTCATCTTTGGGCGAGGCATGTTGAATCAGTTCGGAGCTGTGGCGCATCACAACTACTTATGCATAAAGATGCCCACACAATCAGGAGTTCTGACAATCTTCGGAGATCAAGCCATAGCTCGGAGGGCAGAATATGGTCATGGTCCTCCTCTTGATCCGAGGCAAGTAAACAGTGTCCAAGATAATGGAGAAATTTTTTCAGCCTCCTCCGAAGCTTCGAAGAAGTCATTTCCAAGACCAAGTCCCGAAGGAGAAATTGCAACGAAGGTCATTGTCAAAGATGGTAAAGAATACACTTTTCAATTTGGTAAAGATTTACCTCCCGAAGTTGCAACTTCCTTGGAAAAGGTCGTGGAAGAAAATTTGGATGTCTTCGCTTGGTCTGACGAAGATATCACCGGAGTCGATCGGGATATTATTGAACATAGTTTGCTTGTAAACCCGAAGGCCCGGCCTGTTCGACAAGGGCTCCGGAAGATGTCCGCAGAGAGAGCTGCTTTAGCTAAGGACGAAGTTGAAAAACTGCTGAAGGCTGGGATTATCAGAGAAGTGGCCCATACAGAATGGTTAGCCAACCCAGTCTTCGTCAGGAAGAAGTCCTCCGGAAAGTGGCGCATGTGCATTGATTTCACATCTCTGAATAAAGCGTGCCCACGTGACCCCTACCCCATGCCCAGAATTGACCAGCTAGTTGACTCCACTGCAGGTTCGGAGTTACTAAGCTTCCTCGACGCGTATTCAGGTTATCATCAAATATGGTTGAAGCGCGAAGATGAAATCAAGACGAGCTTTGTAACTCCTTCGGGAGTCTTCTGCTATGTAAGAATGCCCTTCGGCTTAAGAAATGCCGGGGCTACTTTTTCAAGATTAGTTGCTAAGGCTCTAGGTCATCAACTAGGTCGCAATGTGGAGGCCTATATGGATGATATTGTAATAAAGAGTGCTTTAAAGCACCAACATAGCCTAGACTTAGCAGAAACATTCAATAGCCTTCGGGCATGTGGGATCCGCCTTAACCCCGAAAAATGTATATTCGGAGCTAAGGCTGGAAAGTTGTTAGGGTACTTAGTTTCAAGCAGGGGAATTGAAGCTAGCCCTACTCAAATAACTGCGCTGCAGAAGATGGCTCCTCCCGAGAATTTAAAGCAAGTGCAAAAGCTGACTGGACGTCTTGCCGCACTTAGCAGGTTTTTATCAAGGTCCGCAGAGAGGAGTTTGCCAATCTTTAAAGCTTTGAAAGGATCCGAAGATTTTGCATGGACACCGGAGTGTCAGAGAAGCTTCGAAGACATTAAAAATTATCTCAGCAATCTTGCTACACTTACGGTGCCTATTGCGGACGAAACCCTACTTCTGTATCTTGCAGCTACAGGCTCAGCTGTCAGCGCAGTCCTTGTCAGAGAAGCCGATATCAATGGGAAGTTGGTCCAAAATCCTGTCTATTTTGTATCCGAAGCATTGTCAGGAGCAAAGACAAGATACTCCGAACTTGAAAAGTTCGTTTATGCTCTGATAATGGCTTCGAGGAAGTTAAGGCATTATTTTTTGGCCCATAATGTAATTGTACCAACTTCATATCCTTTAGGAGATATGCTCCGAAGCAAAGATTCCACTGGAAGGATTGGAAAGTGGGCAGTAGAACTAGCACCCTTCGGCATATCTTTCCTAGCAAGGACAGCTATCAAATCTCAAGTCCTAGCAGACTTCGTAGCAGAGTGGACTCCACCTGCGAAGTTGACTCCGGAAAAATCAGATGACGTAGTTTGGATTATTTACTCCGACGGGGCTTTTCAAGCATCCGGAGCAGGCATTGGGGCAGTATTAATTTCACCATCAGGACAAAGAGCAATGTACTCCGCAAGACTCATCTTTAAGTCTACCAATAATATAGCGGAGTACGAAGGAATATTATTGGGACTCCGGAAAGCACGTGCTCTAGGGGCTACAAGAATAATTATAAAAACAGATTCTCAGATAGTAGCAGGGCACGTAGACAAAAGTTTTCAAGTCCGACATCCACAGCTTGCAAAGTACTTGGAAGAAATTCGCAAGATCGAAGCACATTTCAAGGGTATTTCCATTCGGAGTATACCAAGAGCTGAAAACGTGCAAGCGGACATTTTAGCGAAGGCTGCTGCCGGAGCTGTGGATGTGCCTGACGAAGCTTTCTATGAGGAGCTCAATGTACCTTCGGTGCCACAAGTTGCTTCTGCAGAGATTCTCTGCATTCCTAGTGCAGATTGGAAAGATTCGATTATAGAACTCTTGCAAGGAGGAACAAATTTGCCCGAAGAGCCCCAATTGTCAAGATTAAAGCTCAGAGCAAGAAACTATCAGTTAATCAACGGTATATTATACAAGGCCGGAGTATGTTCCCCTCTACTCCGATGTATATCTCAAGCCGAAGGCCAAGAAATTCTTCGAGAAATTCACGAAGGCCTTTGTGGAAGTCATTTAGCCCCTAGAGCTTTGGCAGGAAAAACACTTCGCCAGGGGCTTTATTGGCCCACAATAACAGCTGATGCGGAGAGCTTGGTCCGCACTTGTCAAGGATGCCAGTGGATGGGTCGACGGAGTCATAGCCCACCAACAGCTCTTCAAGTCATTGCTCCGGTATGGCCTATGGCCAGATGGGGTATGGATCTAATTGGTCCCTTTCCGTTAGCAAAGGGAAATTTAAAGTTCGCAGTGGTAGCTATCGAATATTTTTCTAAGTGGGTCGAAGCAGAGCCCTTAACAGCTATCACTTCGAATAATGTACAGAAATTCTTCTGGAAAAACATTATTTGCCGGTTCGGAGTGCCTAGATATCTCACAGTTGACAATGGAACACAGTTCGATGCAGAACCCTTCAGGAAGTTTTGCGAAGACCTAGGCATTCAACTATGTTTTGCTGCAGTGAGACATCCTCAGTCAAATGGAGCAGTTGAGCGAGCCAATGGAAATATTTTATCAGGGCTAAATCGAAGAATAGTAGGATTATCAAAGGGACTGTGGACCGAAGAACTTCCGAAGATTCTGTGGTCCATTCGGACTACGCAAACAAGGTCCACAGGTTTTACTCCGTTCAGACTACTATTCGGAGATGAAGCTATGACTCCAACGGAGCTCAAAGGAGGATCATTTCGCAGCACCGAACCAGACATCGAAGAAGAAAGGCAAGCTTCGTTAGATTTGTCAGAAGAAACAAGACTTCGAGCTGTAGCTAATTTATCAAAGTATCATCAGCAGACGAAGACTTGGTATGACCCGAAGGTTAAGCTCAGCGAGTTAAGGCCGGGTCATCTTGTTCTACGAAACATTATAGCACCAGGGAAGTTAGGCAATAAATGGGAAGGTCCATATTTAATTGTCCGCTCAGGGCGCCCTGGTTCATTCAAATTAGCTAATTTAGAAGGTGAAGAGTTAGCACATACTTGGCATGCGGAGCACCTAAAGCGATACTTCGCATAAGGGCTCCTTGTAATTCGCTTGTAATCACCTCTAAATTAATAAAGCATACACCCTGTAGCTTGCCTTCCCCTTGACGCTCCTAGTCTCCCGAGCGGACGCGCTGGGACGGAAGTCGTTCGAGAGGGAAGTGTATTAAGCAGGGCTGTATTTCCGGACTTCGAACCCTTAAAGTCGAAGACTCCGGTGTGGTGGCTGAAATCCATCCGGAGCCCAAGCTGATACCTTGTAGGCATCCGTAAAAGAGCCAATACCACATTCTACGGAGTCCAAGCTTCGGCTGGTAGACTTCCGTAAAAAGAGCCGAAGGTGGCCAAAATCTGCGGAGTCCAAGCTGCAGCTTGCAGACATCCGTAAAAAGAGCCGAAGGTGGCCAAATTCTGCGAAGTCCAAGCTCCGGCTGGTAGACTTCTGCAAAAAAGAGCCCAAGTTGGCCGAATTCTGCGAAGTCCAAGCTCCGACTGGTAGACTTCTGCAAAAAAGAGCCCAAGTTGGCCAAATTCTGCGAAGTCCAAGCTCCGGCTGGTAGACTTCTGCAAAAATAGCCGAAGGTGGCTACAATTTCTGCGAAATCCAAGCTCCGGCTGGTAGATTTCTGCAAAAAACAGTCGAAGGTGGCTAAAGCAAAACAGCATTTAAGCCATGAGCTTCGAATGTCTGTTCATATGCGTCCAAAGTGACAAATTTTTTAAGACACTAAAGTGTCCTGGAAGTTATCTCAATTGATTTCTTTCATGAAACAAACAAAGGTACCAAGTTACCATTCTTCTGACTACAAAGGTCGAAGACATTTTATAAGATTTCAAAGGATCTTTAAATGACAGAGGGGCTCCGAACCCCCAAAAAATTGTACTCCGAAGTTTTTTCTTTGCGCATAACCATCTTTGAATACAGTTCGAAGCTGCTTATACCCAAAGAGGGGCTAGTAATATGGAGACAATTTTAAATCGGCATTCATTATTGAAATAAATGTGTTTACAGATTACATTATGAAAAATTGGTATCTATACCAAGAAGGAATCGGAGACCTCTTCGGTCCCGAGAGCTAGGGGTGGAACGACTAGTTCCAACATCGGAAGTTCTAAGAACTTTGCGTTTAACTCTCTTTATCCCCTTCGAAGCTCTAAAATCCTTCTGTTCTTGTTGAAGCTCGGCCCAAGTTCGAAGCCGTTCAGGACTTCTTTCCCAGCTTCTAAGACCTTCAGATCTTTTATTTTGGGCTTCACCTTCGTCTTCGGACCAGTTAGTGTCTTCAGAAGACGAGGTGTTTGCGTCGATTTCTTTATCTTCCTCTTTAATATAAGACAATACGTCTTTGATTACTTCGGGCGCAATAACGCCGGAGTCATCTCGAGGGATAAGAAATCGAGGACGCTTATAACTCTTTAGAAGTTCGAAGGTGTTCCACAGTGTGCGAAGTTCGCTGTTAAGCTCTAACACTTCGATATCTTCGATAAGAGGCAAAGCCTAAAATATGACAAACAAGATTTTCATTGATAAATATTTACAAGCATCAGCTTTACATAATCAAAAAATCCTAAATAATCCTAAACCTGCGGGTTCGGAGGAGGCTGACTGCTCGAAGCTTGGCTCCGAACTTGCTTCTGGCGTTGGCCTTCATCAATCCAAGCCTTGATCGCAGATCGACCTTCGGCTCTCCACGAAGTTTGGAAGGCTCGCCAAGCAGCAGCTACACCTTCGGAAAGTTTTAGAAGTCGGTCGTCGTCGAAGATGATAGAGTTCTCTGCGCTCGGAGTGATTGTTCGCCCTAAATCCTCGTAGTAGCGAAGTATTCCAAGGGCAGACACTTGTCCGGAGAGTTCTCCATAACGTATGCCTGCCGTCTTCATTTGCTTCGCTGCTCCTTGGATCCTCTTTAGCCGGCGCAGCAGAGTTACATTGTCATCTGAAGGTAGTGATCCAGTAGTACCGAAGTACTCCAAGACACCTAACATTTGTTCGATGACCTCCGAAGCCACCTTCTCAGACTTAACCTTTTCTTCAATAAGCATATCCTTGGCCGAAGTTGTTTCAGCTAAAACTCCGGAGATTCTAACGTTCTCCGTAGTCAAAGCATTCTTTTGAGTTCGGAGTTGGCCAGCCTCTTCTTGTAGCCTTACAAGTGCAGAGTCCTTCGCAGCATCCTCCGTCCGCAATTTTTCAATCTCCGCTCGAAGCACAATTCTTTCTGCTTCGAGCTCTTTCTTTGCAGCCTCCAAGCTTTGCCTAGCCCTCCGCTCTGCTATTATTACATTGTCCATCTGAGCTACTCGACCTTCGGAGAAGTTAAAATTTCTTTGAAGAGTCTCGTTCTCTTCCCGAAGTTGAGCAATTTCGTTTTCGCTCGATAAAGCTGCAGCGCGGGCTAAGACTGCTTGCTAAGAAAAAAGAAAAGCTGGAATAAGAAATTATTCATATATAATTCATTATTTGGTTCGAAGATGCTTTATACCTGATAAGCTGCTCTTTCCATAGCAACATTAAGCTCCGAACCCTTTGCTCTGCTTAAAAGGGCTACTAGCTCTGTTTCCCCGACTTTGCGACTGGCTTCACCCAAAGGTTTAACCAAAGTCCCAAGTCCGGTTTTCTCCTCCAAAAATGGAGTTATGAGAGGAAGCAGTGCTAAAGCCTTCTGATCAGCTCTGCTTAGCGAAGATCCGGAGGGCTCTTCCGAGGCCCTTGGAACTTCTGAAGATGGCCTCCCCTCAGTCGATTCACTTTCATCTGTTGACTCAAATGAAGTCGATCCTTGAACAGGGAGAGGCTCGATGTGTCTTTTTCCTCTTCCAGGCCCCGGTAGAGCAATTCCCGGTTGTGGCCCTGAAGTTGTCGAAGGTCTTTGAATTGTATCTTCGAGGGATACTTCGACAACAGGAGGCTCTGAAAAAACAAAAATATTACACATTGTATAATTTTGCAAAATTTGATAAGAATTAAGCAAAATTTACCTTCGACATTCTCTGGAATATCGAGCACCGGACTGATCGGAGGATCAAAAGTGTAGTCCTCATCCGAATCGGCCGTTAAATCTTGGACTGCAGGAGCATCGTCCTGAAGAGTCCTCGTTACTTCTTCGAGAATCGAAGCCATAGTGATTTCGACTCCACTTTCATCCACAGGAACTCCAGCCTGAGTGGTATCTTCTTGAACTACCGAAGTCATTGGTTGATCAGCATTATCTCCAGACTCCAGTATGTTCGCGGGCACTTCGGCCTCATCTACACCCATAGGGGCTTCGAATTGTTCTCCTTGGGTATCCGGAGCTCTTACTTCTTCGATGTTGGCTTGAGGCTCCGGAATACCTGCAGTATCTTCAATGTGAATACTTCGTTGAGTTGCATCTTCATCAATTAATTTTACTAATAAAATACCTTCGTCCTCTTTAGAACCAGAAAGTGAGGTTCTTAAGTTTGAAGGAGCAGGATCCAAAGGTGCGAGATTCTTAGGTTTTCGAGCCACCTTCTTCACCGGAGTCTTTGCTGAGCCTGAAGCTCCGGCTTCAGCTACTCTTTTCTTGGGGCCTTTCTCCTGAGGCACCCAGTCCGTCAGAGGGGGTGGAGTCAACTCCAGCATTCCCCATACTCTGTTAAAACGCTCCCAACTTCCGACTAATTTGATTCGCCATTCTTTTTCTGACGGAGTTGGAGCACCCAAAATCTTCTCCGAAGCCCTTACAATTTACTCTGAAGTAATAGGGGCTGAAGAAGCTAAAAAATAATTCAAGTTAATCTTTCTTCGAAGTAAATATGTATTATGCATGTTGGTTTCGAAGTTACCTGCAGGGCTCGAAGTATAGTTTATCTTGCGAAGACCGCCTTCCGAGTCATCTTCGAAGGCGATAGGCCAATTGGCCATCAACGGAGGAATTTGAAGTCCGATGAACTCTTCGGCTAAGTCCCGCATGCTCAACCTTTTGCTGATTTTCTGAAGCAAGTTGAGGCGAGCTTCGAGTTGGCCTTCGTCGGGTTGTACTAAGGCTTCCTTCCGGAACTGGATTTCCTTGAGGGGACCAGCCAGAGGACTACCCACTCCAACTTCAGCATAAAACCACCTCAGAACCCAGTCGGTGTACCATCTAGCATTGATGGCCTTGGCAGGGAATTGCAGGGCATATTCATCACGAAGCCTAAAATTGATGCTTCCGAAGGAAACTACCACTTTCTCACCTCCGGAGCCTACGAAGGTCTTTGGCTGACAAGTCGCTCTATGCAGCGCAGCAAAGATTTCAGCCCTCCCCTCACAACCTTCGGCTCTCAGTGCCCACTCGAAGATAGCTAGTCTGGCTACAGCATTCGGAGATAGCTGGGGGAGGGTTACGTGAAACAAGTCAAGTACTTCGGCTAAAAAATCCACAGCCGGGAGGCCCAAGCCTGCTTCGAAAAAAGCTTCGAACACTACGACTTCTCCGGGTCTTGGTGATGGGATTGCTTCTTTCCCTGGTTTTCGAATCATAACTCCTGCACCTATATTTCCTCCTGCTGCCATTGCCAGGGACTCTCTTTTGCAGGTTGAATGTCCTAATTCAAAGGATTGGTCCAGATATTTGGTCGATGGAGGGCACAGACCTTGATCATCGGCGATTTGGGGATTTTTTCCCTTTGCCGCCATGGAAGTTATCGCCTGCATCGAAGGCGTCGCCCCCACTGTTGCCGCTGCCGCTGCCGCAGCCGCTTGTTGACGAGCCAAGGTTGAAGGAGGTGCAGAGCCTTTGGTCTTCGCCATCGCAATCGCTGGATCGATCTGAAAGAGTGGGGACTAGGACTCAAGAACTCGAAAGCTAGGGCTCAAGAACTCAAGAACTCAAAAGGCTTTTGACTGGGAGTAAGCAGTGAAAAAGTAATCGAGTAAGTTCTGGAGTTCTTTATTTATAGTCTAACTTTCCGTTTGTTACCGTTTGAGCTCTGCCCTTTCGCATTCCCGCCTGTTATTTTTCTCCGAAAATAACGCTTCGTATAACTCCGTTAGAAACAAAAACTAACGGCTATATTTTCTAAGTCTAAAAGACTTTCGAACTTCTTGAATCAGTTCTAAGATAGTTCGAAAAGTAATTACCTTATGATTGATTCGAAGTTCATATCTTCATGTATTTCGAAGATAAAACAAAAATCAATAACCCCTATGATTGGTTATCTTTTCTTTCCGTATACTGCTCTCCTAACGTTACAGGTCGAACGGAGAAGCGTATTCGAGGGGCTACTGTTGGGGGAAAATATCTCATCTTCAGGGTTATTGCCAAAGCAGCATGAAGACAGCCGACCAGTTCGAAGGTTGTCCGAAGTCCATCTTCGAAGGTGTATGGAACCTGGTTCGAAGCCCGAAGGCAGGCATTGGTTCGAAGTATGTCTTCGAACCAAAGTCCTTCAGGATCTTTTCTGCCAGCTAAGATGGAAGACTTATCTTCTATCCTATTAGATTAGTCTTTTACCATTTTAGCCCTATTAAGGAAACCGAATAGTTTCCTTAATGTCGGTTGTAAATGAGGGGTAAATAGGTCTTTTCCTTAATGTTTAGGCCTATAAATACCCCCCATTTTACCCTGTAATGAGGACCGATTACAAGTGAATCAATACACACTTTCGAACTATTCTAAGTTATTATCCTTTCGGAGGCTTAGAAGAGTTTGCTTCGCAAACACTTCGTTTGTTAGTTTCTTTTCTACAGAAACCTGTTAGCGTAATCTTTTACGCCAACAACTATATTAATCCTCAAGTTCATCCGGCTAAAGACCAACATTAGATTCTGCAATTCCTTTTAGAGGCCTATGATACAAATTCTTATTGTGTTATCTCATGTATGTCATCAAGCCATGGGATACATCCATTCCCTTCAACAACTTCTTCTTTCTTGTGCTGCTGGCAGGGAATGGATGTGCTCATGGTTCCATGGTAGCCATGAACATATTTGAAAAACAACACAAAATATGCTGAGGCCTCAACAACACTAGAGAGAGAACAACACAACCTCCTAACTTGAGGATTAGTATAGTGGCTTCAGAAGTAATAGCTGACTACTGTAGCCAAGAAGAGTTTTCATACATTTCCCACCTTTGACACTGTGATCAGTTTACTACTGCTATTACTTCTAAGGCTACTATACTAATCCTCAAGTTCATCCAGCTGAAGACCAACATTAGATTCTGCAATTCCTTTTAGAGGCCTATGATGCAAATTGTTATTGAGTTATCTCATGTATGTCATCAAGCCATGGGACACATCCATTCCCTTCAACAACTTCTTCTTTCTTGTGCTGCTGGCAGGGAATGGATGTGCTCATGGTTCCATGGCATCCATGAACATATTTGAAAAACAATACAAAATATGCTGAGGCCTCAACAACACTAGAGAGAGAGAACAACACAATATCCTACCTTGAGGATTAATATAGTAGCTTAAGAAGTAATAGCCTCTTAACTATGAAAATATGACAGTAGACCTTTTTTGCATAACCAAAATTCTGATACATTAGCCTCTTAACTATGAATAGTTTATCTATGGCGGAAGAAGGATGTTCCATCGAGGAGCTCATCTACGAGTCTCCTACAAAAACAAATAAAGAGGGTTCATCTGAAGGATCCTCCGCTAGCGAATCTTCGTACCACTCTCCGGAGAATGAACATCCAATGGAGCCTAGGAATAAGAGAACGAGAGAAGACACCGATGAAGATTACATTCCTGAAGCTAAAGCGGAGGTAATTATTGCGTTAGTAACAAGTCAGAGCAACTTCTAACCGAGGATTACATTCCTGAAGCTCACATTGTCTATCATCGTAGGATCATCCAAAGCGAGGAAGCAAGCGTCGATTATTCCAAGTCGAGAAAAGAACAACTATTGTCCCAGCTGTTGAGTCATCTAAGCCAACGGATGTTGAACCCGCTGCCACTACATCCTCTGCAAATACGAAGAGGAGAGGGAAACGAGAGAAGACCAAGCTGCATATAGCTATCTAGGAGGTTGAAGAAGTGCATGTTGATGAGGCTCCAAAGAAGCCGAGAGAAATTACAGCTAAGTGGCGTAACGACTGTGGATGTCTCGCTAGGGAGCGATGTAAGATAGTTTGGAAAAATTGAAAGAGTGTCCCTGAAACTACAAAGAACGAATTGTGGCAGCATATAAAAGCGCATTATAAATTCTCGGAAGACCGCTTAGAAGACGCTAAAGCTGCCACATTGAAGACTATCGGGAAGGCTCTTCGTACATTTAGAACTAAACTGAACACACAGTACCTTCAGAAAGATGAGTCGCCACTCAACGACTACGTCTTTATAACGCCAAATGAATGGAACGAATTCAAAATGCAACATTGCTCGAAAGAAGCCAAACAAGAGAGCATCATGTTCAAAGAACTTAATAAGAAGAATAAGTTCCCACATAAACTTGGGCCAGGTGGATATAAGGCCAAGGAGGATGAGTGGAGTAGAAAGGAGGAGGAGGACTATGTGGCTGGGTTACCTGAACAGTTTTCAGGTGCTGATCAGCGCACTAAGAGATGGCTCCTAGGTCGAGCTAAAAAAACACCCGAGGGCCAATATATGCTCTCGGACTCACGGACTAGTGAAGTATTCCAGAAAGCACAGGAAATCACTGAGTTGGAGAAGACTGGAAAGTTCAAGCCCGAGGGATGTAATGACCAGCTTACATCTGCTCTCAGAAATGAGGAACATCGAGGGCGCACCCGAGGTGTCTCTTCTATAGTACCCTGGAAAAATACTTTCATGAAACAGGAGGGTGCCACATGCAAGAAGCGTCAAGCACGCACAGACGACGTCGCAGAGCGCCGTGTAGAGTGGGAGCAACACTTTTTTGAATTTATTAATGAGAATCCAAACATAATGCAGGCTGCAGCGGGACAAATAATTGTGCCAGAGGTACGACTCGACGTACCAAGCAGTGTTGGCTCAGTACAAGAAAAATTTCCTATAAATTATATTAAGGAGAACACACCATGCAGTCTGCATGTACCGATAGGGCGCAAAGGGCATTCCCAAGAGGCTGCATGAGGCATTGCTATGCCTGGGGATTTATTTCACAATCGGCCTATTCCTGCTGAGTATACCAAGGTTCAGGTCAATCAGATCACCAACGACAGATTTATTAATGACCTCTTGGATCTTCCAATGCCTGATGAGGGGATTGAGACAATCGGAGATGCGCTGAATAACATTGTCCTATGGGTGAGCCAAGATATCAAATTACTGCAGACAAGTTCTCAGAGTAAACCGCCTATTGTCTCATCACAATCCCCCACATATATTTCATCTCTGGATGTGCAAAATATAGGATCTTTATCACCTGTTGATGAGTGTGAGATAGAGGAAGAGGCAGAGAAAGAGCCAGTGCCCGATAAAGTGGCAGAAGTGACATAATCGAAAGTGACTGAGCATGATCATGTGACAGAGCTAGTGCCAGTGCTTGAGCCCAATGATGAGCCCAACACAAAAGTGCCAAAGCCTGATCAAATGCCAGTGCCAGTTCTGGCCGAGCCTCAAGTGGTAGTGGCCGAGCCTAAAAAACAAGATGCACGCCCAAAGCCAGCAATCCACAACACAATTGTTCAAGTTGGGCAGTGTTCTGCGCCTAAATCGGAAATGCTTAAATTTTTTAGTACTGTGGGGCAAACACGTTCTACGCCTGTAGAGGCTCCCATAAAGGCTCCAATACAAAAGCAGGCGGGCTCACTTTCTATTGATAAATGGACCTACGGAGACGAGGATTATATTGAATACGAACCAGGCAAACCATTATTACCCCAATGAGTACTTAAGAGTATGCCTTGGGAGATGAGATCATTTCATGACTGGTACCTCAAAGCATCTTCGTTAGGTGTTACACACATAGAAGTGAAGGTTCCAAAAGAAATATTCAAGTGCCCAGAGTTTACTCTTGCACTATTTTTCGACGACTTCCATCGGATGTTCTGTCTGAAGCGAATCGACATCACAAACATGATGCTCTGGTGCCTTTAAGTACTTTATACTTTGTCAATACAAAGCAAAAATCAATCATGTCTTATATTGACTATTGTTTCATAACATATGCAGTTTGAATTCATGTTGTGACACTTCTAATAAATATGGGTACTTGAACCCATCATTGATAAGTCAAAGTACACTGAACCCGGTACTAAAACGGAACAATGACAAGTACTGGACCACGGGTTGGAAAAAATTTCAAAAAAAGATGTTCAATAAAGACCAAGACGCACATAAGAAGAATAATAGGAATTGTGCTGCGTTGTATATTGCGCAATGCATGTATAAATGGAGTGACAGAGAAATGATAAGTGGGGCATATAATTTTAAGTAAGTATACCCACTATATCCACTTAATCACGTTTTATCGATTATGAAACTAACATAATCATATATTACTTCTTTTGATAGTGATCATTGGATGGCACTTCTGATATACCCGAAAGACTCAAGGGTTTATGTGCTCGACTCTCTCGACAAACCCAAAAAAGATTATCAAGATATATTAAATGTTATTCAGAGTGCATACAAATACTATGTGGAAAGGTTAGGTGGCCCACATGATCCACCGAGGCCGAAAGATATGCATATCAGAACCAACTATCCAGTAATATTATATTTTAAAATTTCTCAATTCAATTGATAAAGCCAAACTATATACCATTCTAACTTTGTCTATTTTCAAGTGTCACGGACAACCTCTTGGTTCGGTGCATTGCGGGTACTACACGTGTGATTTCATGAGCAATGACTTAGGAAAATTTGCGCGGACAGTCTCTGAGGATAATAAAGAAGTAAGTTGATTTATTTTGTGTTAATCTAATATAACTTGCAACGTATGTACTTATATGTTATGTATGCAGGCGTCAGGTCCATCAACCATTGCAGAGAATAGCCAACTCTCAGAATCAAAAATGTATGGAATCATATCAAGGATGTGCTGCTTCACGATGCATGAAGTTCTTCATGAGCATGGAGTATTCTTTGATCCTGAGGGTGAAGTGGCCAAACATCCAACTTTGTATGATTGGACCGGAAGAACAAAAAGGCAAGTACAACAAATCACTAAAAATTTTGAAGCTGATGAGAAGCAAAGAAAAAATGTGCAAGATATGAGTTGGCCTTCCAAGAAAACATAAACCGCATGAGCATGTATTTGTGAAACAATGGTTAATTTTGAAAGTTTGATAGATGTAAAATTTTTAAACTTGATGTGTGATGAAATGTAAACTTTTTAAATTTGTAAATTGATAAGATCGGTTATTGTTGTGTTTATGTGTTGCTGTTGTGCATGTGTATGTGGATATGTGGATGTTTTGCTGCTGTGTATGTGGATGGTTGTGTGAAGCATATAATTTCTGTGTTTTGGTTTGTGGGACTGTGTGAATTAAGGTTTACAACATTCTGTGTAATGGGGTAAACACAGTAGTGGCGGGCACGATGATGTCATCTGCCCGCCACTGCTGTTAGCAATAGTAGTGGCGGGCAGATGAGGTCAGTGCGCCCGTTACTGTTGTTGACACAGTGGTGGCGGGCTCGCTGCATCTTCTACCTGCCACTGCTATGGCTAACAGCAGTGGCGGGCAGATGACGTCAGTCTGCCCGCCACTGCTGTTGACATAGCGGTGGCAGGCACTCTGCCCGCCACTACTAACCAGGGTTAGCAGTGGAGGACTGGATGCCCGCCACTATAGGACGTTTTTGCCCACCGCTACTGTGTCGCTTTGTAGTAGTGTTTGATCAGCATGATTTCATTCTAAACTAGAAATTAATCCTGCTATTGAAATTGTGACGTTGAACAATACTCTGTGAATTTTGTTGGTCCTAATAGAGTGCTTCAGTTTGTGCAAAGTTTTTTCAATACTGTTATGGATTCTATGTTGCTGATAATCTGAAAAGATGCAAGGTAGATGAATTGTATTAATCTGAGATTACTTGAAGTTCACTTCCTTGATTCACATTTGCTGTAAACTGAGAGAGGTGAAAAATCAATGTGTACTCTTGACGATGAGTAGTAAATAATAATTTGTTTCAGTTTTGATTCAGTATAGTGTCATCTTCACTACTCTTTGGTATTTGTCTACTGATTTTCAGCAATTGTGATTCAACAAATCTATGTAGTACATATTCTGAATTCTGCATGCTGAAATCAAACTTGTTCTGAAATTGAAATATACAATTTGGTTCAAAACCTGAATGCTGAAATTTATTGAAACCTGCTGTCACTGTTCACTGTCAAGAATGTTTCAGAGGTATTGAGTTTTCATTCGACACTCTATTGAAACAAAGATGATTTGGGTTTTTGAATCTTGTGGAGCTCAAATTTGTACTGATTGGTTTAAAACTTGAAGTTGAGTGTTTAGAGGTGCGCTGGGTGATTTGACTAGGCCATCACATTCGAAAGAAAGTGTCGAGGCGCCTATTCACCCCTCTAGTCGCCATTCTAATCCCACACAAAATTTGCAACAAAAGCAGAATCAATGAAATGAGCATGAGATCAGGTTACTCGTTTATTTAGCTCGTCGATGATCTGTTCAGGAGGATGCATTCTTTGAATACGAAGCAGTGCTTCTCTCTGCGATAGAATCTTCCTGTTGGAGTAAAAGATTACGCTAACAGGTTCTCTAAGATTAAGAGTTAACAAACAAAGAGTTTGTGTTGAGAACTATCTCAAGCCTCCGAATTGGATAATAGCTTAAGTAGTCCGAAATTGTGTATTGAATAACTGAGTATTCGATGCCTATTACAGGGTAAGAAGGAGGGTATTTATAGGAAAAAATTCTAAGGAAAAGACCTATTTACCTCTCAATTACAACCGACATAGTGGAAACTATTCGGTACCCCAAACAGGGTTAAAATGGTAAAATCTATCCGGAGTAAGTAGATAAGTCCAACATCTTATCAGACTTGCAGTTTTCCACCGGAGCTTCATAGCCTGCGGAGGGTACCTTCGGATTGTAAGTCGAAGCACCCTTCGGCTTAATCATTCCACCACCTTCGGGCATAAGCTCGGAGCTTTGAAGCTGATAAGTTATCTTGAACTGTTAATCTCTAAGTCCTGAAGGTGAAGTATTTTCCCCCAACAGTAGCCCCTCGAATACGCTTCTCCGATTTTAACCTGTATAGTAGGGAAGCAGTATACGCAAGGAATATTTTCATATTCTGAGACTTAGAGAAATTTGAATACGTTATAGTTATTCGAAGGGCCTTTGACCCCGAAGCACCCAGACAACAGCCTCGAACCAGAACTGCTGTGTGAACGCTTCGCGAGAAAGAGAACCGTTGCGGAGTTTAAACGTCGTGAGGAGCCGTTAATCTAGAGTCGTTATTCTTCAAGTAGCCATTATGCTCTCGAAAAGTTAACGGTCGAAATTTACTGCGGACTCACACTGTTTCGCTTCCTGGGCCCACTCGCTAGTGATGGAAGTCGAACCTACAATGTGAATGCAATCGAAGGACGACAACTATCGAGAGGCTATAAAGGGGAATCAGAATTCACCAAGAACTTTTACCATGCTTGACATCCGAAACTTACTCTCTTCAACCTCCAGATCTCTCAACTCCCCAAGCGATTGAGCCATGACGAGGACTAGCCACACCGTGCCAGCGGCGGTGAGTACCTTGGTGCAGAGGCAGGCTTGGGTGGCTTCAGCGGTAGCAGCAATGGCCGGGGCTCCAGGAGATGTTTGGCCCAAGAACCCTCGAGAGCTCCGCCATCCATCCAAGAAGAAAATCCCCCAAAGATTCCTCATCGGCCAGTCTACAAGCACCACGGAGTCCATCGAAGAAGCTGTGGATGGGAAGCTAGGGCCCGGAATGAGGACTCAGGTCCCCGAAACAGAGTTGACCCCGAGGCCCCGAAGCAGAGAAGTTGTAGTCTTCGAAGCATTCTTCGAAGCGGGTCTGGGGCTCCCTGCCATCAACATTTTATCAGAGGTACTAGAAATGTTTCATATTACCTTGCCTCAGATGTCTCCCAACGCCATCGCGTGGCTGGCCATCTTCGAATGGGCACTTCGAGCTGAAGGATGCGAAGGACGATCGGAGGTCTTCGCTGCCACACACCAGGCTATTTGCCAGCCGAAGCCACAAGATGGCCCCAGAGACACCAAGGTGATAACAGCCTTAGGAAGTGTTAACTTCCAGCTACGGAGGGAGCACGCTCAGCACTTTCTAGCGAAGGTCATCAACGACCGATGGTATACCAACTGGATTCTCCGGTGGTTCTACGCCGAAGTCGGAGAAGATTCCCCCTTCGCCGGACCTCTTCAAGAGATCTGATTTTGGAAGGAGGCGGAAGTCACCCCGAACCCTAGCCTGCTCTCAATGCGGCTAGGGCTATTAACTTCAATTGCCAGCCGCATGAGCATGCGGGACCTAGCCGAAGAATTTATCACGCTCAGAATTCCACCTCTTGGGGCTTACTGGCCGATAGCATTCCAAAATGCTTCGGAGGGTGAGCTTCGAAGTCTAGGTAAGCCTTCGAATTTCCTGCAATAATATGTTAGAAGAAAAATAACATACTGATAATATGCTACCTTTTTCAGCGGCTCCACTGGCGTTAGCTCCGGAGCAGATAACGAGAGCCACCGAACGGGTGCTCGGAGCACCTACGGTGGCCGAAAGGCAAAAAATAATAGAGCTCATGGGAAGCTGGGAATGCTCCAACAGAATATGGGGGGCCCTCAGAATGGTGCCTCCTCCTCTGCCAGACTTCAACCTGACCGGAGCGGCCCACCTAGAAAAGGAAAGCCGACAAGACCCCCATTAAGAAAGGGAAAAAGGTAGTCAAAATTCCTCCTCAACTGACCCCGGCATCCTCTGCCTCATCCGTGGGCATTCGGAGTTCAGCTTCGGATGACTATGGGAACAAAGGCTCCGAAAGCAAGGGCTCCGACACCCAAATGGCAAAAGACTTCGAAAACTATCTTCTTGATGACAACGAAGACGAAGTAGTGGCCACAACCGGAGCTTCTTCTCGAGAGGATGTGGAGGCGGACACAGCGCACACTCCTGCACACGTCGCTGCGAGTACGGAGCTGGAAACAGCTATCCCCAACTCGCCCGTGGCTGGGGTGATAACAACGGAAGTCGAGCCACCAGCAGCAACTACACCGAAGAGGACTTCGGGGGATGACCTAGATGAGATTCTCCGGATGTACGAAGTCCTGAAGGACCCTACAATTTTACCTCAAGGCACCTTCGAAGGTAGACTTAGAAACTTTTGCTTTTGTCAATTCCTGTAACAGTTATTACCCGCAAATATTCATCAAGTACCTCAATGTTGTAGATGTGTCGAGGGGTAACGTAGCTCCGGCCACAGACAAAGCTCTAGCTTCTCCCGGAGTTGCGGCTTCGATGGACACCACGGCTCCAATGGACACCACGGCTCCAATGGACACCACGGCTCCGGCAGCTGGAGCCATCTCTGTCGAGGCAGTTCTGGCCGAAGGGACACCAGCCGAAGGAGGATCTACCTTCGTCGAAGTCGCTCCTCCGGCCTTTGTACCAGGAAGGGGAAAAAGCATGACGAGTGTTGGACTCCCTCCTGCCCCGATGGCAACGCCTTCTTCTAACGAGCCCTCGGCGAGTAACTCAGAAGAAGAGGCGACCACGGTTGACCGTCGGGCTTTGTCCTGGCTCCTTTCTTGGAGCAATGAACGGGCCTCCGGGCGCTTCTGGAGCCCTTGGCGGAGAAAGGCTAAGAAGTCGTAAACTCCGACTTGGTCTCCGTCTTGAGCGAAGCCAGAGCCCCGGAGCTTAATCTAGCCCTCGAAAGGGCTGCCCTTCAGGTATACAAAGTACCACAAATATCTTTAATTGACAAATGTACCTACTTGGTACTTACTTGCTCTTCTTGCAGCAATTTGTCCTTGCTAGAGCGGCAGCGAATTCCAACGAAGTCAAAACCAACCGGCTTAAGAGGAAGGTTACCACCCTCCAATCTGCAGTCAAAGACTCTGAAGACAAAACACTTCGATTGGAGGAATTGCTCCTTGAAGAATGGAGGGATAGGGCTGCCACCGACGAAGCTCTCCGGCTCGAACAGCAGAGCAGCGGTACGCTCCGAACTTCGGCCCAAGAAGCCGAAGCCGAATGTGTGGTGCTCCGAGCGGAGGTGGAGAAGCTCCTGCAGGCGGCATCTACTTCGGGCGCTCAACTGGTAGAACTCCAAGGCTCGCTCAAACAGGCGATGGCCCAGAAGAGCACATTGCTTTCCAGAATGGCTGAAGTATCTGCTGCTGCTGCGGGGCTGGAGGCGGCAGAGAGAAAGAATACTACAATAGCGGAGCGTAGCTTGGATGCCCTTCAGGGTACCTTGGAATATTTTAGAACCATGTGCCCTTCATCTTCTACTGCAGCCAGTGAGCCCCTCGACTAGAAGTTGAAGATGATTCAAATGGCAACGTCGCTGATGATGGGCTCCGGTGTCTGGTACGGAGAGATCTCCGGACAATGTGATGGAATCAGAGTCCTCCGTCACCTCGAGTCCCTTGGGATTTCCGTCACTCCAGTTGGGGGTTCGACACCCACATGCTTCGCCGACGAGGGCTTGTTTCGTCCTTTGCAAGATGTAGCCTCGGCTTGGGAAACTAACCGGTCCATCTAGAAAACAGACCACAAGGCTGCAGCCAAAGCTTGGATCGACGAGGCCCATCAGCAAAAGCAAGCGCAAACAAGGCCTCCGCTTCCAGCTTTGCCAGCTCCGACACCTCCTGCTCCGCCGACCGACCCGCAGGTCTAGTCCTATAGGGCGCTTAAATATGTATAAGAAATCTTGTAAAGCCCCTTGCATTAATGAATGAAAAGTTTATAAATGAGGAACTTGTTTGAATGTTTATTCTTTTAGGTTTTGCCATGTCCTTCGGAGCCTGACTTCGAAATATTAGAAATTAACGAAGGGCTCCGTCGGAAGTGGTCAGTCCTTGAAAGCTTAAGGCCTTACTGCCGCTCGCACTTCTCTATTCCTCGCGGAGATCAAGGAGAGATAGCACCTGAAGTTTGCCACGAAGTCTTAACTTATATCAAAGAAGAGGAAAAGGAAAAAACATCTTCATCCTCCAAGTAGGTAGATTGGTTTGACTCGGAGTATCAGGCCAAAGACCCTGCAGAGGCTAACTCCAAAAGGCTTCTGACTTGGGCTGAACTTCAAGAGGAGCAGAAAAAACTGCGAGATTCGAAGAAGAAAAGAAGCACTCGAACTAAAAAGACAGTCTCGACGGATTCGAGCTCCGAAGGTCGAAGTAGCCTTAGAAGTAGTTCTAGAGGCCGGATGGGTCTCCGATTTTATCTAGGCTTAGACCAAAATTTCTCTTGATGTAAAAGTATGATTATTCAATTAATATGAATTGCTTCGAAAGCATCTTGTTGCTCCTTACTCTCCTGCCCCTCCTTGTGGGTGGGGGACCGTACGCATTGCCGAGGGTCCAACGGTTGGCCGTGACCATACTCTGCTCTTCGGGCTACAACTTGGTCTCCTGAAATAGTGAGAAATCCACCTTGCGTGGGCATCTTGAGACATAGATAGTTGTGATGAGCTATAGCCCCAAACTGGTTTAGCATCCCCCGTCCGAAAATTGCATTGTAGGCATATGGGGCGTCGACAACGTTAAAGATCACCTCTTCCACCCTGGCCAAGGGCCCCTCTCCGAAGGCAACCTCGAGGCCTATTTGGCCGAGGGCATCGAGAGGCGTACCTGCGAAACCTTGAAGTGGCCGGGCCGCTGGAAGTAAATACCTCGGAGGTATGCACATCTGATCGAAGGCCTGGACAAAAAGTATGTCTATGGAGCTCCCACCATCCACTAGGATCCTTCGAACTTCCACCCCAGCAATATCTGCTGAAATGACCAAGGGGTCAGCATGGGGGAACTTCGCCCTCGCAGCATCAATGGCAGTAAAGGAAATAGGTACATGAGACCATTCGAGCATTCCCTCCGTGGAATTCGAGGTCCTAGTGTGTCCTACTTCTCGGACGTATTCTCGCTGTAGCCTCTTGGACATGTTACTGAGGGTCCCCCCTCTGGAGATGGGCAGGACCACTTGCTTGCCGCGGTCTTGGGGGTCTTCCTGCTTCAGTGGTGGCATAATGTTGGCCACCGGTAGCTGCATGGGGGCTTCGGTGGCACCGGCTCGGGCCACGATTTACACAGGCTCCGACCGTGCCGCTGGAGGTGTTTGATCCGAAGTACCTCGCCCTGTACTTCATCCTAGGTATTCACCCCGAAGGGTTAATTCCGCCTTGCAATCCTTCGTGTCATGGCTTTTATTGTCCCCATGCACGCAGCAGAAAAAGCTCTGGTGCCTGCCAGGTATTCTTTCTTGGGGCTTCAGTGCTCCAGCCTTGAAGCCTTGCGCCTGCTGAAAGTTGGCAGGTGCCTTTAGAACGGAGGGTGCAATGCTCAACACCTCCGAGTGGAAGTGCTTCTTTCCCCGCCTATGATCGCTGAAGCGATTGTCGTGAAGGGGTTGTGGAGAAGTTGAGGCTTCAGGCTCTGTCTTTACTTCCCGAAGGGCTGGTGCAGGTGTTGCGGCTCTTCGGAGACAACCTTCCTCCGCCTTGGCATACTATTCGAAGTATGCCATCAGTTGTGCCACGGATGACACTGGTTTTTGATGAAGCTTGCTGAGGAGATCTGGGTTCAGCACCCCTTCACGGGTGGCGTCGACTACCGAAGAGGTAGACAAGCCCTTGATCTGTGATTTGGTGTGGGCGAAGCGTGTGAAGTATTCCCGAAGCGTTTCCCCTGCTCGCTGCTTCACATGAAATAAGCTCCCTATTGACATCGGAGCCACAAAGGTACCTTGGAAGTTGCTTACAAACTTCCTCTTAAATTGCTCCCAGGATTTGATCGATCCTAGCTTCAAGGACCAAAACCATCGGAGAGCCACACCTTCGAGAGCGAGGGGAAAACACTTCGTCCTAGTTTTACGCACCCCCCGCTTGCTTCTATCGCTAGGGCATATGAACGAGCGAATTCTCCGGGGTCAGACCCATTGGAATACTTGTGCAGCTTCGAGGCTTTGAACCTGGGATCGAAGGGCACCTTTTGCAAGTCCAAATGCAGCGGAGACTCGTCATCGAAGGATGCGTTCTCAGCCTCCTCTAGGACTTGGATAGCTTCGGGAAGGTTGCGAGCACCACCGTCTTGGGGCCCTTCCGGAGCCTGGGTGGAAGCTTGGGAGCGAAGGCGATCAGTGGCCTCTTTCCTCCACCTAGCCACTTCCTCCTAAAGTCGTGCTACTTGAGTAGCCTCATCCTCAGGAAGGTCTTCATCTCCTTCATAGGGGAGCTCCGGATCTCGGGAACTGGCATAATCGGTTTGGAGCACCGTAGGAGCAGCCCGAGGGCCTCTAGGTACTCGACGTCTGGCGACGCCTTCGGGAGTTGTTGGAACAGCTGAGGGTCCTGCTCCGTTGGTCCGAGGGGACCTTCGGAGAGGATCCGAGGCTAGGCTCCGCTTGGGAGGCATAGCTAATGAAAAAGAGATCCGAAGACCAAAGACTTTGATTGGTTTGGGAAGGCGAGGAAAGGCCTTCGAACTGCACTAATGTAACACCCTAAAAATAAAAAGGAAATAAAATAAAGAAAAATAATATTAAAGGGATTTTTGGAAATTATAATTAAAGAAAAACCCTTAAAGAGCCTCATTAAAGCCAAACAGGGAGAAATATTCAAAATCTGGACTTGAAAATTTTATGAGATAAACTAGGGGCCAAAACATAATTTTAGGAATTTTTACAAATTTTTATCAACAGTGATTCAACCCTAAATCAAATAAACGAATTACTGGATTTATTTAAAATCAGAAAACATTTTTAAATCGAAATGGGCCTCAACCCCCAAAGTACCCCGAGCCCGGCCCAGTCCAACCGCGTGACACCGACCAGTGGGGCCCGCCTGTCGGCGCGTTCCCCCTCTCTCCTCCTCGCGCCCGCGCTCCGCCGGCCCACCCGTCAGCCTCCGCCACTCCACTTTCTCCCTCTTACAGCCGTGGCCCGCCTGTCGGCCCCTTCCTTTTCCGTGACGGCCACTGACAGGTGGGGGCCACCTATCAGGACCTTCGTCCCCGATGGAACGGGATCGCTCCCCTTTCCTTCCGGCGACCCCCTTTCCTTCCCTCACCGCCGGCCGCCCCGATCCGGCTGGATCTGCCTCGGACACCCTTCCTTGGACCCCCGTGACCCCCTTCCATCTATAGGCCACACGTTTTGGAAGTTAAGGAAACCGGGCCGAGGGAATGGAACCCTCGCCGGAGAAGGAAGGAAACCTTCAGTTTCCTTCCATTTGGCCACCGCCGGTGACCCTATAAATACCCTCGCCCTCACCGCGCTCAGCCCACACCACCGTAGCCTGAGCCGAAGCAATCCAGAGCGCCTCCACTCTCTTTTCGAGTTTTCCCTCTGCTTCAACTCCGGCCACCACTCGCCGTCGACTCCAGCCTCCCCCGTCCTAGCCACCACCACCGACGAGACCGCCGGAGCCCGCTCGTCCTCGGCCATGCCTCCATCAGCCGTGAAGACCGCCGGATTGCTGTCGCCGTCAACCACCCGAACACCCTCACTGTCTACCCTCGTCGTCGGTCGCCGTCCGTCGCCCTCCGTCGCTACTGGAGGTATCATCGTCATCGCCATCCTCTCCTCGTTCCATTTTCGGCATTAGCTAGGCTCGTAGGCCCTCGCCGCCGCCGTCGCAGCCGCACCCGAGGCTGCCATCGCCGGAGACGAAAGGGGTACATGCCCCCTTACGTCGTGCCGTGCGGGATCGCGCCGCGACCGCACGATCGCGATCAGAGGGCTAGGATTAAATCCCTTCGGGATTTAATCTGGGCCCTCAGATCTGGTCAAAGGGGTATCGAGGCCTCTCGTCCGTCGATCGCCACTTAAAACCCTCGAGTGATCTGGTGCGTCCACGCGTACCCCTTCGCTCTGTTTTAATCGCAGCCGTCCATTTCCACTTAATCCCTCCCGCCTCGCGCCTGGCCGCCAGATCCAGATCCGACGGCTCTGGATCAACCGGACCACGCGCACAGTAGCCAGTCCACCGTGAGCCTGGTTCACCGTGGACTAAAATCCATTTCCAGTTTAAATAAAAATCCAGAAAATAGTTTAAACTTTGAAAATCCATAACTTGCTCATTTTAACTCCAAATTTCACCATTCAAATTTTGTTAAATTCAGCATAATATCCTCTACACATTAATGTCATAAAACAGTATGTTACTATTACCCAAAATATTCTTAATAAATAAATGAATAAAAACCCCTTATGGTTAAAATTGTTAATCCAGAAAATAAATTAAGAAAAACATTAAAAATATAAGTTCACTGTTTTCACTAAACTTTAGAATATTAAAACCTTACTTCACATAATAAAACCCACAAATATGTATGTTTATTATTATTTGGTGGATTTTTATCTGTTTATTGAATGTACTGTTTATTTTCCGTATCGAGAAGACTACGAGTTCGTCGAGGAGCCGGAGTTCTACCCCGAGGTTCCTCCATCCCCATTTGCTGATCAAGGCAAGTCATCGACCACCCCTGTGGAAACAGTTGATCATATTTGAGCCCATGTTTTAATAAATTATCGCTATAACTCATAGGTTAATATTGCATTAGTCCAATAATCAAGCCTTACACTTATATTTATTAGATCCCCGTCCTTGTGTGCAAACCCAAGCCATGCTTATTGAGCCTTAACTCCTTGTCCCTCTACTATAAAATTATTAGCTAGTGCCCAATGTACCAGCACAACTGCTATAGGATAAAAAGAATGAGTCATAGATAGCTGGATTCTGATATATGAATTTCCCCGTTATTGTCGTCTCTGGACTTTATTGGAGTTGGCTAGGTTATAAGTATGGTGGGTTCCGGGTGCAAGCTCGGGCATTGGTTTGTCGCACCCGGGGCACTATAAGGACCGGTCTGCAGGATCTGTTGCAAAGCACTTCCGTACCAACCACAAGTCTAATGGGTAAGTCCTAACTGGAAGTATGGAATACTCCAACTCGATGCACCATAGTGGAGGGGGAGGGGCAAGCCTGTGGGCGACTTGTACCGACGAGGCTCAAGGGGGGGTATGGTGGGGCTCCGACGCGTCGGGACACCATATGAAACCTATAAGAGGGTGCTGTTGAGTCGGGGAGGACTATATGGAAGGTTTTGGCACGAGTTCCCGTGAAATGGGTCATCTCGTTACACTTTGGTGTAGGTGATGAGTGCGTGCCTTGTGGGTACAGTGGTACATATCTGATCAGAGTAATCAATCTTTTCGAAAAGTCGAGCCCACGGTCAAGGGCGGGTTGTGTGACTACTCGCAGTAGTTTACAATTGTTTGAATGGTTGAGTTATTCATGGCATGTAAGGACTGTTGAGCGAGGTGGGGCTGACTGTACCACTCGAGTTAGAAGATGATGATGCATACACATGTTTACATTTCAGTACTAATAAATTGATCACATTTAATGCTTTACAATTATGCTTTTCCGCAAAATCAGCCACTATCTCCCTTGTTATTACTCTGCATTATATTTGCATTCGGTGGCTTGCTGAGTACGTATGTACTCACCCCCGTTGACTTACACCATTAGAGCCCGTCTACTACGAGGAGGATGAAGGTCTGGAGTAGCGACCCAGTCAAGGCGAGACTGGAAGGAGGCGTTCATCTAGGACCCTTTATTTTATTAGTTTCTCTTCACCTTTATTCACTTTTGTATTAATACGGTCTACGAACCATGAATGATTGCTCGTATTTGTACGTGGTCCCATGATGAACGTCTTGGTTTATTGATTTTCTATGGAATTTCAATAAAGGTCCTGATTTATTAAATCGGTGCGCGACAAGATGGTATCAGAGCCGACTTGACTGTAGGAAGCCAAACAGACCTGACCTTAGGATTTATATTTCTTACAAAAATTACTTACCTTCTCATATTCCGGGATTTTCACAAAAAATTTCTCTCTTTTGTAGATGCCGGTCCGTACCATGAACGGGAACCTTCGCGACGAGGCCGGTTTCATCCGTGAGTTGCGCATGCTAGTTGGATTCCTCGGATTTGAGCACGAGCCGATGTACCATGGAGTCTTCCCCGACGAGGAAGAAAGCTACTGCGAGGTTACCATCGTCGTCCAGCCTTCTCCACAGACGGCCCACACCTGTCGAGGGGGAGGACCTACCTTTTTGGTTGCCAGCCAGCGCACCGCCCTCCAGGCCCTCACTAAGCTCTGGATGATCTACGACAGTGAGCTCTATGACACGGACTATCGCTTCGTGCCTCTTCGTACCCCAGGGAGTCCTCATAGTGACTACGTCAGCACCCTCTCATAGCGTCACTCTTCAGTTGGGCATACAGTGCGCCTGTTGAAGGCAATGGATGAGCTCCACTATGAGGCGCTACAGGATGCCAACGGACAGCGCGATACGATCGCCTTTTACCGACTCTTCTGAGGATCTGAACTGCGAGAATGGAGATCTTCGTCGCCGCATCTAGTAGGGACACCGATTGGCTGCCGAGGCCGAAGAGTTATGGCGCCAGAATGAACTTCTACGACAGCGCGTCGCC
Source organism: Zizania palustris (assembly GCA_019279435.1). NCBI lineage: Eukaryota > Viridiplantae > Streptophyta > Magnoliopsida > Poales > Poaceae > Zizania > Zizania palustris. Next base: position 96,846,618 of record JAAALK010000283.1, on the reverse strand, counting down.
ACCAACCCACAGCTCCGCCACCAGGTTGAGGAACTGAAGAAGGATATTGAGGAGATCACACCTCTTCCGCCTCGCAAGCGGAAATCCCTTCGGATCCCCATCGTGAGACCCAAGAGGATTTCACGCAGTGCTCCACCCGCCGGACCATCCAGTTCCTCAACCCCGACCATCTCCCACAAGCCCGTGATCGAGCCGTCCCCAGAGCTACCATAGACGTAGTACTTACGATTGATTGTTTCCTTTACTTTGTTTTTGATTGTATGACCACCCATGTCTAAAATAAGGCATGAGTAAAGAACTAAATAAAATACAATAAATGTAATCGCAAGAACGACCTTTTGAAATAAAGTTTAGCAGTGTTCCCCCTTTAAAGATATTGTTATTATGGAAACCTCAGGATGTCGAACAACCAAGGCTCCGACGCTCCTCAGAATGGAGGAGATAACGGGAACTTGCCTCAGGCCCTGTTCGTTTTGAGGGGGAATGGATGGGTTTGGGCTGTGTTCCCCAGGGAATATCCCAGCCTGGAAAAATTCCAGGCCCACCAAATATGTGGTGTTCGGATAAGCCCAAAAAAGATTTGAACCCGGCCCACCTGGGTGATTTTCCCCCAACCCGGCCTAGGATTTCAACCCTAGGGTTAGGGGTGTGGAATTTTTCCTGGCGCGGGGCTTGGAACGCGGCGGCGGCGCGCGGTTGAGCGAGCTGCGGCAGTGCGCGGCCGAGCGCGCGAGCGAGCGGGCGACTTCCTCCGCCGCCACGTCGGCGACCACCCGCGCGCCTTCTTCGCCGACGTGCTGCCCTCGCTCCTCTTCCGTGTGTTCGTCGCCTCCCCCACGTCGCCGTCCTTCATCGATCTGGCCGCCGGGGACTCGGCGCTCGCCGAGCTCCTCACGTCGCTGCTCTCCCCGTCTGGGCCACTCCTCGCCGCCGTTTCCGCCGCGGATCGTCACGCCCTCCTTCGATTCGTCTTCCCACCCGAGCGGCTTCCCGATTGGCTCCGCCTTGCGCTGTCCTCCTCCTCCTCTGATGTGGTGATCTCGCCGCTCCTCGCTGGCCGCGTCGGTTCCGAGCTTCATCTGTCGGTATTCGAGTACTACATCTTCTGGTTCGCGTACTACCCCATTTCAGCTGTGCACTTCACAGTTAGCAACTACGCATTTCAGCTATATGTCTTCCTTGAGAAACTATGAACTTAGGAAACAAAATCTTGCCAACAGATAACTTAGGAAACAAAACTAGCTCCAGATTGGAAAATGGCCAACAGATTAGTATACTGAAACATATTATTTCTATCATGGAACAACAATGACTTCTTGGTTTGTCAAGTATCATTCTCTAATTTAGTATTAATAATATTGTCATATTTGCTATTTCTGAGGTGGATAATATGTTTACATTTCATATACATATTTGCTATTATGTTGTTTGATGAAATTTACTTATTTCATTGTTAATATGGTTGTTTTTTTAGTTTACAATGAGAATGGGAATAAGTGATCGTATTAGAAAGAGGAGGGATGAGGAGGACGATGATATGATGTTATTTATTTTCCCTGCCTTATATCTATTGGGTTCTACTAGACGAAGGGAAAAGAAACGTCGACATACGTCTGCTCTAACAGGCGAGGAACGTGTTCGAGAGCTACTTGAAGGTCATGTCAAGAACTGTTTGGTCGCGTTCAGAATGGAACCTCGAATTTTCAAATTCTTGGCCAATTACCTTAGAAGGGAAAGGTTGGTCCGTGATACTAGGATTAAGGTTGAGGAGAAGTTGGCGTTCTTCTTATATATACTTAGTCATAATGCTTCTTTTGAGGATCTTCAAGAAAAATTTGGTCATAGCAATGATACATACCATCATCACATGAAACATTTTTTTGACAAGGTCGTCCCTACTCTTTCCTTGAGATTCTTGAAACCTCCAAATCATGATCAAGTTCATTTGAAAATTGAAAGAGATCCTCGATTCTATCCTTACTTCGAGGTGCTTACTTGAACACTTCTATCCTTAAGGTTTACTTTTCTTAACTTTAGAAAATCACATATACTATATTTTGCAGAATTGCATCGGTGCCATTGATGGTAGTCACATACCCATATCAATGTCACCTGACAAAGCTGCTCCATTTAGAAACAGAAAAGGGACACTTAGCCAAAATGTGATGATAGCTTGTGATTTCGATCTAAATATCACATTCATATCTACCGGGTGGGAGGGATCAGCTACTGATGCTAGAGTTCTTAGGTCTGCAATAAACAAAGGTTTCCAAGTACCTCCCGGGAAGTATTATTTGGTTGATGGTGGGTATGCTAACACCCCATCTTTTCTCGCCCCATATCGTGGAGTTAGATATCACTTGAAGGAGTATGGTGCAGGTCACCGTAGACCTCAGAATTACAAGGAGTTATTTAACCATCGTCATGCCGTGTTGAGGAATCATGTCGAAAGGACGTTAGGGGTTTTAAAGATGCGTTTCCCTATTCTAAAGGTTGCTACATTTCACAAGATAAAGAACCAAGTGAAGATACCCGTAGCTGCAGCCGTGTTACATAATATTATCCGATCACTTAAAGGAGATGAGCAGTGGTTAGACAACCAACCAGATAATATCCAACCACAAAATTTTGTTGACTTACCAGATGGCGATCAAGGCAATGATCAAGCTAACATTCAAGGCAACAATATGAGAGATGTGATTGCACATCAAATGTGGAGTGATTACCGACAACATAGAAATTAGTGGTATATGTCTGATATTTTGCATTGTTTTACTAATCTAATATGTTATGATTATTGTCTAATCTAATATGTTATAGTTAACATGCTTGGAAGTGGTTCTCCAAGGTTTGCCATGCTTATGTCTCAAGCTGCACGTATGACGAAATCCCCCAAAGTCACTGCTACAAGGGGTATGCACATGAGCACATGTTTATTTTTTAAGTTATCTTTGTGTGCATATTTTTATTTCCCCAACTCTCAAACATATGTTTGTAGATAAAGTAAGGGCTGTTTGGAACCCGGTACTAGAGAAAACATTGGTAGAATTGTTGCATGAGCACAAAACACCTGACTATAGGGGTCAAAATGGTTGGACATCGGAGGCGTGGAATAAAATCGTGAAGGAGTTCCACGATAGAGAGAAGTATGCGACTTTTACGAAGGCTCAAATACAAGAGAAGGAGAAAGAGTTAAAAAGAGAGTATCGAATGCTGAAGGAGGCTAGAAAACAAAGTGGAGCTTCTTGGAACAATGATAGATTCATGATTGAGGCTGAACCTGCTGTTTGGAACAACATAATTATCGTATGATTCCTTAAACCTTAGTTGATTCATGTCGTGCTTTTGGAACAACAATAAATTCATGTTGTTTTGATTTTATGTAGTCATTTCCTAAAATTAAAAAGTTTCGGAACAAGTCATTTCCGTTATTTGAGGCATTGGGAGAGTTATATGATGGTTAGTTTCAATATCCAACTATCTACTTGTTTTGTGTAATCCTTCTATTATATAACTATATTTAATTATAACTAACTTCCTTCTAGGCCATACTGCTGAAGGAACTTATAACTTCACATCTACGCAGCCACCAATTCATCCAGTTATGACCCAACTTGACAATACGACCGACATTGGTGACACTGAGGCTACATTTCCAGACGTAGAGGAAACTTTTGCATATCAAGTGCAAGACAATGTTGGTGCAAGGGTGGATTCATTTGAAGAAGTTGAAAATATTGGTAGTAATGAACATAGGGCAGAAAGAGGTAGTGGTATAAGAAACAACAAAGTAGAAAAAGGACCAAAGAGGCAAAAAAAGGGTGGTAACATCGAAGGACTAATGGAGAAATACATTGATATGAGAAGCAAACAGGCTGAGGATGAAGCTGCAGAATTAGCTAAAGAAAAAGAGGCTGCCCAAGCCAACAATTATTCAATTAAGAATTGCATAACTGTTGTTAACTCAATGGAATTGACAAGAGAGGAAAAATCCAAGGCTTATAATGTCTTCAGGGATGCTGATAATAGGGAGATTTTTCTGAGTGCTTGTGAGGGAGATAGAGAAACTGCATTGATTTGGTTGAAAAATGAAATGGCATAGCAGGTAACAATTATACATACTTCATTTTTTAGCTTTTCAGATCCTGTTTATGCAACATATCACTTTGAGTGTTGGTAGGTATTTATGCTTTTAACTGGTTGATGCATGAAACCTTAGAATGATTATACCCCTGGAATTGAATCTACTGTATACTCATAAACTTTGCTATTGGTACATACCATTTCTGAATGCAATAATTATTTTCTCTAATTCTTGTGGGTGATTGGTTTCTCATGATGTCAATTGTTTCATCTCTTGCAGTGCGCGAGGAAGCCATCCTGATATCTCCTCTGGCTGCCTTGTTCTAGTACTTTAGTTATTCCCCTGCATTTTCGTTTTGAGCTTTCTTAAATCTCTCTGGCTAGCTGCTTTCTGGTAACAAGGAAGATTACTGGTTTTGCTTCATTCTCGGAGGCGCCTGTCTTTTCTGACCCCAATGGAAGTGGTCTGCGCTTGCTATCGCGTGCTCAAATTGACTCTGTTCTTGATCTGGCAAAGTGCACCATTGTGTCTGAGCTCTCCAATGAGGTCTTTGACTCATATGTCCTTTCTGAATCAAGCCTCTTCGTGTACCCATACAAGATTGTGATCAAGACTTGTGGGACTACCAAGCTCCTGCTTGCCATTCCGAGGATTCTTGAGCTTGCTGAAGAGATATCGCTGCCACTTGCAGCTGTCAAGTACTCTTGCTGAAGCTACATTATAACTTGGATGTGGACTATTGAAATTTTTTCTTTAATCTTATATAATTTGGACAAATCGTGGTTTTATTGGAGTGATTAGTTTTATCTTTTTCTTTAATATTTTTCTTTAATCACTTTGTTGATTATAATTAAATTTGTAGTTGAGCATGATGTTTAGATATGATAAACCCAAAGGGATTTAAACCTAGCCAAAAGAATACATAATTGAAGGGAGGGATTTAATCCCCAAGGGGAATTAATCCTAGTGGGGATTGAGTGATATGAGAGGGATCCACTCAATCCCTCCTGGGATTGAATCCTCTTGGGGATATAATCCCTGTGAAGCGAACAGGCCCTCATTGGGAAGCAACTGGGCAAAGGCAAGCCCCGGTTGCCAATCACCCCACTCTGGCCGAGATGATGGCCACACAAAAACAACTGGTATCTGCCCTTCTGAACCAGATGCAACAACAGCAGCAGCTGATGCAAGAGCAGCAGGCTCACTTCTTCCGTCTCCACCAATAGCCCGAGCTGCCATGACCCGCCACTCCAGCTCCCGCTCCCGCCTCCCAACTCTCGGAGTTCCTCCGAGTCCGCCCACCGACCTTCTCGAGCACCACAAACCCCATGGAGGCTGGGGATTGGTTGAGGACCATCGAGAAGAAGCTCGACCTCCTGACCTGCACTGAGCAGGAGAGGGTGGCCTTCGCCACCCACCAGCTCCAGGGTCCCACCACAGAGTGGTGGGACAATCTGCGCGAGACCTTGCCCGAGGGGCACGTCCATACTTGGGCGGAGTTCTCGGCTGCTTTCCGTGCCACACATATCCCCGACGGCATTATAGCTCAGAAGCAACAAGAGTTTAGGGACCTGCAGCAGGGGAGCAGGTCCGTAACTGAATATTTGCATGAGTTCAACCGACTGGCCAGGTACGCACCTGAGGAGGTCCGTACAGATGCGGCCAGACAGGCTAAGTTCCTCCGGGGACTGAAGGATGAGCTGTCCCTACAGCTTATCTCCGGAGATTTCGCCAACTTCCAGAAGTTGGTGAATAAAGCTATTATTCAAGAGACCCAGCAGAATAAGGTCGACCTGAAGAAGAAGATGATGATTGCCTTTAGGCAAAACCAGGGCATGGCCCAGAGACCCCGCTTCACCCCTCCTCCACCGGCGCCACAGTACCACCCCCGCCCGATGTATCGTCTGGCACCACCTGCCGCCAATACCGGAGCCGGACAACCTCGCCCCGCTCCCGCCGCATCAGCCGCCCCAGCCGCCCCGGCCAAGAAGGAAGAGGTTCTGCGAGACAGGCATGGCAAGCCTGTGGTATGTTTCAACTGCCGCCAGGAGGGGCACTACTCTCACTAGTGCCCTCATCCCAAGCGTACCCAAGGCGTCGCATCAAACCCCACCGTCCGTGCCAAAATCAACCACGTCACCACCGAAGAAGCCCAGGCCACCCCAGAAATTGTCATGGGTAAGTTTGTGGTTCATTCAGCACTTGCAGTGGTATTATTTGACACCGGAGCTACGCACTCCTTTATATCGACTGCTTTTGTGGAAAGAAATGCTCTGGACATAAGTGAACTGCCCAGACCAGTATTAATAGCTACCCCGGGACAACAAACCCTCGCCTATTCCTATAGCCCAAGGGTATGGGTAGATATCCAAGGCACAATATTTTGGGCCGACCCATCCTAATAGAATGCCAAGGTTTGGATCTCATTCTAGGGATGGATTGGTTAAATAAACACCAAGGAGTAATAGAATGCGCCCAGAGGAAGGTAACGGTGATCAGTGAAGAAGGGACTGCCGTCACATTCCAGATGCCGAGTATGAAGTCCGGAAGACCAAGACTGCATCAGATTACCTTGGAGGAAATACCGGTAGTCAGTGAATACCCGGACGTATTCCCAGAGGATTTACCAGGGATGCCACCCAGGAGGGACATCGAGTTCAGGATTGATTTGGTACCCGGGACTACCCCTATTTACAAGCGACCATACCGGATGGCCGCTAATGAGCTAGCTGAGATGAAGCAGTAGTTGGAGGAACTCGAGAGGTAAGGCTACATCAGACCAAGTACATCACCATGGGGTGCCCCCGTCATCTTTGTCGAGAAGAAGGAAGACAAGGCTAAGCGTATGTGTGTGGATTACCGCGCTTTGAATGAAGTGACCATCAAGAACAAGTACCCGTTGCCTCGGATCGATGATCTCTTTGACCAGCTGAAGGGAGCTACGGTATTCTCGAAGATTGACCTACGATCTGGTTACCATCAATTAAGGATTCGAGAAGAAGATATACCCAAGACAGCCTTCACCACCCGTTATGGCTTATATGAGTGTATTGTTATGTCATTTGGATTGACCAACGCCCCTGCATTCTTCATGAACATGATGAACAAGGTATTTATGGAATATTTGGACAAATTCATCGTGGTCTTTATAGACGACATCCTCATTTATTCCAAGGACCAGAAAGAGCACGAGACTCACCTCCGGTTAACCTTAGGAAAGCTAAGGGAACACTAGTTATACGCCAAGTACAGCAAGTGCAAGTTTTGGACGGCGGAAGTAAAGTTCCTTGGACACATTATCTCTCCACAAGGCATTGCAGTAGATCCTGCAACTGTGGAAGCAGTTACAGATTGGTTGCCACACACGAACGTATTTGAGATACGAAGTTTTCGGGGTTTGGCCGGGTATTATCGGAGATTCATTGAGAATTTTTCCAAGATAGCCAAGCCAATGACTAAGTTACTGCAAAAAGGAGAGAAGTTTGAATGGACCCTCGAATGCGAGGAAAGGTTCCGCACCCTCAAGACCCGTCTAGTGTCAGCACCCATACTGAACCTACCCGATATCCGGAAAGACTTCCATGTCTATTGCGACGCATCTTGCCAAGGATTGGGATGTGTTCTTATGCAAGAGGGAAAGGTTATCTCTTATGCCTCTCATCAGTTGAGACCTCATGAGTTGAACTACCCGACCCACGATTTGGAATTAGCCGCTATAGTGCACGCCCTTAAAATATGGAGGCATTATTTGGTCGGAAATCGCTTTGAGATCTTTACGGATCACAAGAGCTTGAAGTACATCTTCACACAACCAGACCTTAATCTGAGGCAAAGACGATGGTTGGAATTAATAAAGGACTATGACTTAGGTATCCACTACCACCCCGGAAAAGCAAATGTGGTAGCCGATGCATTAAGTCGCAAGGGATATTGCACAGCCATTATGATTCAGGATCACGCACCCTTGTTATGTAAAGAGATGGAAAAGTTGAATCTCGGGTTGACCACCGGAGCATACCTAGCCACCTTGGAGACTCAACCTGTCTTATTCGAACAGATCCGAGAAGCTCAATTAGAAGACTCGGATATCGCCGCCATTAAGAAGAACATGATATAAGGAAAAGCCCAGGATTTTCAGAGGACGAGAATGGCACCATATGGTTTGTGTTGGCGTAAAAGATTACGCTAACAGGTTTCTGTAGAAAAGAAACTAACAAACGAAGTGTTTGTGAAGCAAACTGTTCTAAGCCTCCGAAAGGATAATAACTTAGAATAATTCGAAAGTGTGTATTGAATAACTTGTATTCGGTCCCTATTACAGGATGAAATGGGGGGTATTTATAGGCCCAAACATTAAGGAAAAGACCTATTTACCCCTCTATTACAACCGTCATAGTGGAAACTATTCGGTTCCCTTAATAGGGCTAAAATGGTAAAAGACTAATCTAATGAGAAAAAAGATAAGTCTTCCATCTTAGCTGGCGGAAAAGATCTTGGAGGGCTTTGGTTCGAAGATGTACTCCGAACCAATGCCTATCTTCGTACTTCGAACTTGACTCCGGGTATCTTCGAAGATGATCTTCGGGGAACCTTCGAACCAGCTGACTGCCTTTATGTTGCTTCGGCAATAACCCCGAAGATGAGATATTTTCCCCCAACAGTTTGGAACCCAGATATGTGTGCCGGATAAACCAGAGATAAAAACCCTTATCCTGAGAGAAGCCCATGTGACTTTGTACTCCATTCATCCCGGCAGTACCAAGTGTACCAAGACCTGAAGGAACGTTATTGGTTGGTTAGCATGAAGAGGGAGATTGCACAGTTCGTCGCCGAGTGTGACACCTGTAGAAGAGTAAAGGCTAAACATCAGAGACCTGCAAGGCTGTTACAGCCTTTGAAAGTACCTGAATGGAAGTGGGAAGAAATCGGTATGGATTTCATCACCGGACTCCCAAAGACCCAACTTGGATATGATTCTATTTGGGTGATTATTGACCGACTCATGAAAGTAGCGCATTTCATAGCCGTCAAGACGACCTTTAGTGGCCCTAAGCTTGCAGAACTATACATGGCCCGCATTGTGTGTCTTCATGGAGTACCCAAGAAGATAGTGTCCGATAGAGGAAGTCAGTTCACCTCTCGTTTCTGGAAGAATCTTCAAGAAGAGATGGGAACAAGATTGAACTTTAGCACTGCCTACCACCCTCAGACAGATGGACAAACATAAAGGGTAAATCAGATATTGGAGGATATGCTTCGGGCATGCGTCCTGGACTTTGGAGCAACTTGGGACAAGAGCTTACCGTACGCTGAGTTTTCGTACAACAACAGCTATCAAGCCAGTCTTCAGATGTCTCCTTTTGAAGCCTTATATGGACGTAAGTGCAGAACGCCTCTACTTTGGGATCAAACCGGTGAATCTCAAGTATTCGGAACGGACATCCTTCGAGAAGCTGAAGAGAAGGTATGGATCATCCGAGACCGACTCAAGACAGCCCAATCACGACAGAAGAGCTACGCGGACAATCGACGCCGAGATCTAGCCTTTGAAGAAGGAGATCATGTCCACCTTCGAGTTACGCCTCTCCGAGGTTAACATGAGAGGAAAGTTGGCCCCTCGATATATTGGACCATTTCCCATTATTCGACGCCAAGGCGAAGTCGCTTATCAGTTGGAACTACCGCCCTCATTAGCTGGAGTACATGACTTGTTTCACATTTCCCAACTCAAGAAGTGTCTCCGAGTCCCAACAGAGCAAGTGGACCTACAGCAGTTGGATGTTCAAGAGGATCTGACCTATGTGGAAAAGCCTATCAAGATATTGGAGGTCAAAGAAAGGATCACCAGGAGTCGGGTCATCCGCTTCTGCAAAGTGCAGTGGAGCAATCATCCTGTAGAGGAAGCTACATGGGAAAAAGAAGATGAACTCAAGGCACAGCATCTTGAGCTATTCGAGGATTGATCCGAATCTCGAGGACGAGATTCTCTGTAAGGGGGATAGGATTGTAACACCCTAAAAATAAAAAAGGAAATAAAATAAAGAAAAATAATATTAAAGGGATTTATGGAAATTATAATTAAAGAAAAACCCTTAAAGATCCTTATTAAAGCCAAACAGGGAGAAATATTCAAAATCTGGACTTGAAAATTTTATGAGATAAACTAGGGGCCAAAACATGATTTCAGGAATTTTTACAAATTTTTATCAATAGTGATTCAACCCTAAATCAAATAAATGAATTACTGGATTTATTTAAAATCAGAAAACATTTTTAAATCGAAATGGGCCTCAACCCCCAAAGTACCCTGAGCCCGGCCCAGTCCAACCGCGTGACACCGACCAGTGGGGCCCACCTGTCGGCGCGTTCCCCCTCTCTCCTCCCCGCGCCCGCGCTCCGCCGGCCCACCCGTCAGCCTCCGCCGCTCCCCTTTCTCCCTCTAACAGCCGTGGCCCACCTGTCGGCCCCTTCCTTTTCCGTGACGGCCACTGACAGGTGGGGGCCACCTGTCAGGACCTTTGTCCCCGATGGAAGGGGATCGCTCCCCTTTCCTTTCGGAGACCCCCTTTCCTTACCTCGCCGCCGGCCGCCCCGATCCGGCTGGATCTGCCTCGGACACCCTTCCTTGGACCCCCGCGACCCCCTTCCATCTATAGGCCACACGTTTTGGCAGTTAAGGAAACTGGGCCGAGGGAATGGAACCCTCTCCAGAGAAGGAAGGAAACCTTCGGTTTACTTCCATTTGGCCACCTCCGGTGACCCTATAAATACCCTCGCCCTCACCGCGCTCAGCCCACACCACCGTAGCCTGAGCTGAAGCAATCTAGAGCGCCGCCACTCTCTTTTCAGGTTTTCCCTATGCTTCAACTCCAGCCTCCGCTCGACGTCGACTTCGGCCTCCCCCGTCCTAGCCACCGCCACCGACGAGACCGCCGGAGCCTGCTCGTCCTCGGCCATGCCTCCATCGGCCGTGAAGACCACCGGATCGCCGTCGCCGTCGACCACCCGAACACCCTCATCGTCTACCCTCGTCGCCGGTCACCGTCCGTCGCCCTCCGTCGCCACCAGAGGTATCATCATGATCACCATCCTCTCCTCGTTCCATTTTCGACATTAGCTAGGCTCCTAGGCCCTCGCCGCCACTATCGCAGCCGCACCCGAGGCCGCCGTCGCCGGAGACGAAGGGGGTACGTGCCCCCTTACGTCGTGCCGTGCCGGATCGCGCCGCGACCGCACGATTGCGATCGGAGGGCTAGGTTTAAATCCCTTCGGGATTTAATCTAGGCCCTCGGATCTGGTCAAAGGGGTATCGAGGCCTCTCGGCCGTCGATCGCCACTTAAAACCCTCGAGCGATCTGCTGCGTCCACGCGTACCCCTTCGCTCTATTTTAATCGCAGCCGTCCATTTCCACTTAACCCCTCCCGCCTCGCGCCTGGCCGCTAGATCCAGATCCGACGGCTCTAGATCAACCGGACCACGCGCACAGTAGCCAGTCCACCGTGAGCCTGGTTCACAGTGGACTAAAATCCCTTTCCAATTTAAATAAAAATCCAGAAAATAGTTTAAACTTTGAAAATCCATAACTTGCTCATTTTAACTCCAAATTTCACCATTCAAATTTTGTTAAATTCAGCATAATATCCTCTACACATTAATGTCATAAAAATAGTATGTTACTATTACCCAAAATATTCTTAATAAATAAATGAATAAAGACCCCTTATGGTTAAAATTGTTAATCCAGAAAATAAATTAAGAAAACATTAAAAATATAAGTTTACTGTTTTTCACTAAACTTCAGAATATTAAAACCTTACTTCACATAATAAAACCAACAAATATGTATGTTTATTATTATTTTGTGGATTTTTATCTGTTTATTGAATGTACTGTTTATTTTCCGCATCGAGAAGACTACGAGTTCGTCGAGGAGCTGGAGTTCTACCCCGAGGTTCCTTCATCCCCATTTGCTGATCAAGGCAAGTCATCGACCTTCCCTGTGGAAACAGTTGATCATATTTGAGCCCATGTTTTAATAAATTATCGCTATAACTCATAGGTTAATATTGCATTAGTCCAATAATCAAGCCTTACACTTATATTTATTAGATCCCCGTCCTTGTGTGCAAACCCAAGCCATGCTTATTGAGCATTAACTCCTTGTCCCTCTACTATAAAATTATAAGCTAGTGCCCAATGTACCGGCACAACTGCTATAGGATAAAAAGAATGAGTCATAGATAGCTGGATTCTGATAAATGAATTTCCCCGTTATTCTCGTCTCTAGACTCTGTTGGAGTTGGCTAGGTTATAAGTATGGTGGGTTTCGGGTGCAAGCTCGGGCATTGGTTTGTCGCACCCGGGGCACTATAAGGACCGGTCTGCGGGATCTGTTGCAAAGCACTTCCGTACCAACCACAAGTCTAATGGGTAAGTCCTAACTAGAAGTATGGAATACTCCGACTCGATGCACCATAGTGGAGGGGGCAAGGGGCAAGCCTGCGGGCGACTTGTACCGACGAGGCTCAAGGGGGGGGGGTATGGTGGGGCTCCGACGCGTCGGGACACCATATGAAACCTATAAGAGGGTGCTGTTGAGTCGGGGAGGACTATATGGAAGGTTTTGGCACGAGTTCCCGTGAAATGGGTCATCTCATTACACTTTGGTGTAGGTGATGAGTGCGTGCCTTGTGGGTACAGTAGTACATCTCTAATCAGAGTAATCAATCTTTTCGAAAAGCTGAGCCCACGGTCAAGGGCAGGTTGTGTGACTACTCGCAGTAGTTTACAATTGTTTGAATGGTTGAGTTATTCATGGCATGTAAGGACTATTGAGCGAGGTGGGGCTGACTATACCCCTCGAGTTAGAAGATGCTGATGCATACACATGTTTACATTTCAGTACTAATAAATTGATCACATTTAATGCTTTACAATTATGCTTTTCCGCAAAATCAGCCACTATCTCCCTTGTTATTACTCTGCATTATATTTGCATTCGGTGGCTTGCTGAGTACATATGTACTCACCCCCGTTGACTTACACCATCAGAGCCCGTCTACTACGAGGAGGATGAAGGTCTGGAGTAGCGACCCAGTCAAGGCGAGACTGGAAGGAGGCGTTCATCTAGGACCCTTTATTTTATTAGTTTCTCTTCACCTTTATTCACTTTTGTATTAATACGGTCTACGAACCATGAATGATTGCTCGTATTTGTACGTGGTCGCATGATGAACGTCTTGGTTTATTGATTTTCTATGGAATTTCAATAAAGGTCCTGATTTATTAAATCAGGGCGTGACAACTAAGAAGCCCGTTACCGAAGGGTGCGCGGAATCTTGAGACTCTGAAGCTCCCTCCGCAAGTGCTCTTCGAAGTGCAGTAAGCAGTAGAGAGCTAGATTTTAGAACTAGGATCCCCACGGACGGCGCCAACTGTTGGCGTAAAAGATTACGCTAATAGGTTCTCTAAGATTAAGAGTTAACAAAAAGAGAGTTTGTGTTGAGAACTATCTCAACGCTCTGAATTGGATAATAGCTTAATTAGTCTGAAATTGTGTATTGAATAATTGAGTATTCAATGCCTATTACAGGGTAAGAAGGAGGGTATTTATAGGCAAAAAGTCTAAGGAAAAGACCTATTTACCCTTCAATTACAACCGACATAGTAGAAACTATTCGGTACCCCGAACAGGGTTAAAATGGTAAAATCTATCTGGAGTAAGTAGATAAGTCAAACATCTTATCAGACTTGCAGTTTTCCACTGGAGCTTCATAGCCTGCGGAGGGTACCTTCGGATTGTAAGTTGAAGCACCCTTCGACTTAATGATTCCACCACCTTCGGGCATAAGCTCGGAGCTTTGAAGCCGATAAGTTATCTTGAACTATTAATCTCTAAGTCCTGAAGGTGAAGTATTTTCCCCCAACACTCCCCCTCAACTCTTGTCGATGTTTGCTCCAAGCTCCTAGAAGTAGACTCTTCAGGTCCTCTTGTCGATGTAGACGAATCTTGTGGAGATGCTGTAGAGGGAGGTAGTGGTACAACATCAAGATCTTCACCATCTGAAGGTTCTTCTTTCTCAAAAATTGTTTCACTCATATCGTGCTCACTCGCAAGTTCAAAATAAGTACTAACACAAGGAGAAGTCTCATAAAAAGACACATCACTAGATTCAACTATAGTGTTAGATTCAAGATTGAAAACACGATAAGAGTGACCATACAAAGAGTATCCCAAAAAGATCCCATCAGATGCGCATGATTCAAATTTGTCCAAATTACCTCGCTTTAGGATGAAGCAGCGGCATCCAAACACTCTGAAGTGAGTGACCTTGGGCTTCCTCCCAAAATGAAGTTCATAAGAAGTCACATTCAACAAAGAGCACAAAAAGATCTTGTTGGAGATGTAGCATGTTGTACTCATGGCTTCAACCCAAAATTTTCTAGGAGTCCTATGCTCGTTGAGCATCGTCCTAGCCATCTCCACAAGTGTGCAATTTTTCCTCTCAACAACACCATTTTGTTGAGGGACTCTAGGTGCAGAAAATTGATGTTCAATTCCATGTTCAAGGCAAAATTCTGCAAAACAGCTATTCTTGAACTCGGTGCCATTTTTTCTTCGAATAGCTTTCATTGCACCGGGGAGTTCATTGAATAGCCTCAATGCTAAGCTCCGAAAGTGTATGAACACTTCATCCTTACTCACAAGAAAGAAAACCCAAGAGTAACGAGAGTAGTCATCAACAACAACAAGAACGTACCACTTTCTGCCTAATGAGCTAACCGGGGATGGACCAACAATATCCATTTGAAGAAGCTCACTGGGTCGCTCAGTCATTACCATGTTTATGGGGGAATGCGAGGCGACAACCATTTTTCCAAGATGACATGGAGTACAAATCAGGTTCTTTTCAAATTTTAGCTCGGGCAATCCTCGGATGTGTCCTAGGGCACTCAATCTCAAAAGAAGATCAAAGCTCATGTGCTCTAGTCTCCTATGCCACATCCAAAGCTCAGAAGAAGGTTCAGCTAAAAGGCAATGAGAAGATCCAAATGACTTAGAGAAATCAGCTCCAAAAACTCTCCCTACTCTCAAGATTTTGCAAATGAAAGCGCTAGAAGAATCAAGCACATGAGAGGCATCACGACAAAAGTGAACCTCAAAGCCCTAATCAAGCAATTGTGAGACTGAAAATAAATTGTACCCTAAGTCCTCAACCAAAGAAACATTAGTGAGAGAGAAATTTTCATTAATTTTGAACATACCTTGGCCTTTCACTCTACTTTTGCGATTGTTTCCAAACGTGATGTTTTCTCGTTGCTTGGCTGAGGAGAAGCTGGAGAACCACGATGACTTCCCAGTCATGTGTTGCGAATAGCCAGAATCAATGATCCACTTGTCCTCCAGCCTTCCATGCCTCCCCTAAATAGAGACGGAAGATCTCGAGTACTTAGTGCTGGGTTTTGAAATAAAGTGCCTAGGTATCCAGCACTAAACTACTCGAGGGTTAGGTAAAGCAAGAGATAGTGTAGGATGAGGGTCATACTGAACACGAGGTCTTCTTGCAAAGTGTTGAGGTCTCCTAAAATGATTTGAACAAAAACACCTACGTGGTCTATCATCATATGAAGCATGATATAAACCACGATGGGTATAGCCACTCATATAACTATGTGGAACCTCGTAATCAGAATAAGTATGATAACCATAATCATGCAAATCAAGTGTAGAATAATCATGAAAGTTTAAAGCATGAACACGACATTCATCTTTCATACGTCGATAGCAAAAACCAATCAAGTGACCTACACGATGACAATAAGAGTAATAAAACACTTTCTTGTGTGTAGGTTCATAGGTTTCTGGTGCAAACCTCATAGTTTTTCTAGGTTTTTTCTTGGAGTTTGTCTTCGGTGGTGGAATGATTATCCTTTTAGGTTGGGTAGGATTTTTGGCTTTCTGAGGTGTGTCTAACTGAGCTCTCTCTTTCTCAAAGGTAGTAGGTAGAGTGAACACTTTTTGGCTTGGGGTATTTGGTGAGGTTCTCTCATAACCAAAACCAAGAGCTAACCCTGCCCTGGCAGCACATATTTTTGTTTTATCCCAAAAGAAAATCCATTTTACCCTTCCCTTTAGTGCATTTGTCTACCATGGAACGGAGGTAACCATTCTCACACTTGGGTTTTTCTACTTGCTCTCTAGCGAAGTTGACTTGGTCCTTCAGGATGATGCAGGTGGAACATGATGGCTGCACATCCTTAGAAGACTCATCACTCTCCAATCTAGCCTTAAGCTCATCAACATGCTTCTCTCTCAGATTAATGCTTTCAACAAGTAAAGAACAATTCAAGCATTCATTGATGACACAAGGACTAGAATCCACCTCCAAAACTTGCTTCTCAACATTTTCAAGTTTTTCAAGGTTTTGTGCATGAATTAGACACAACTGAGCAAGTTCATCCATAATAAGACATGACTCACATTCAGCAGTTTCAGACTTAGACTTCAACAAAGCAAGTTCAGTAGAAAGAGATTCAATTTTGAGTTTTAGTTCCTTTTGTTCTTTAGCAGCAAGTTTGAGCAGTCTATCTTGTGAAATAATTGAATCATGTAATTCATCATTTTGAACAAGTAACTAGTCATGTGATAGACTAACCTTAGATGAGTTAAGCTCATCGCTGCTATGCTTGTCATTGGCCATGAAGCATAGGATGTTGAATTCCTTCGTCTTTTCCTTCTTTTCTTCACTCTTGCATGGTTCTTCTTTATCAGAGCTTAGTTCTTCACTCAAGGTGTTGTCGATGTCACTAAGTGCAGCCACGAAAGCTCTAGCCACTCTTTTTGCCACTTTTCCTCTTTTGCCTTTTAAGAAGGGTTTTTTGTCTCTTTTCTGGTGTTTGTATTCATGTTCATTCTTTGCTTTCAGTTTTGGGCAATTTGCTTTAATATGATTAAGATCACCGCACTCAAAACACCCTCGAGAGCCTCCTCTTCTTTGATCTCTTTTATCATTGTAGAATCAAGTGAACTTTTTTACTATAAGAGCAAGCTCTTTATCGTCCAATGTGTCAACTTGTTCTTTTGTGATAGAGACCAATGAAGACAAGGCAAAACCTCCATACAAAGCACAAACTCAAGACAAACTACCTCCAGATAAGGAGCCACTGCTAGAACTAGAAACTAGTGCCATGGATTGTGGGAAAGAGTTCCCAATTCAAGAACGAGATGCCTTAGCGATCTCGGTGGACTTAAGCTTACTAAAAAGTTCATCGCAAGTCAAAGTGTCAAAGCTCATGGACTCTTCAATGCTTGAGATCTTTACTTCTCATATGCTACGATCAAGAGCATAGAGAAGTTAGATCACCCTGTCATGATCCGAGTAAGCTAACGTACTAGTGGAGCGCAAGTTACTAACAATTCCATCAAACCGTGCAAACATGGCATCTACAGATTCACTGGGGCCTTGCACAAACATTTGGTATTCTTGGTTATAAGTGCTTTGCCTCCTAGCTTTAATCTGAGAAGTGCCCTCATGAAATGTTCTCAAAGTCATCCAGATCTCACGTGCAGTTCTAAGGTGTTGGACCCTATCAAACTGATTGCGAGTCAGACTGATGAACAATATGTTTCTAGCCTTGCTATTACAATCGTACTGTGACTTCTTAGTCTCTGAGGTGCGAGTTTCAGGGATCACATATTGGGAATCAACAATGTCCCAAATGGCACTTCCTTGGCTCAGTAAATAAGCCTCCATGTGCACCTTCCAATAAGCATAGTCTCGACCATCGAACATTGGAATCTTAGAGTTCTTGTCCATGTCGCCACAAGGATCACAAACTGGTTAAGGTCAACTGGTGATCTGATCGGCTCTGATACCAATTGTGGGATCAGAATGGCAACTAGAGGGGGGGTGAATAGACGCCTTAACAAATTCTCATGAATCAGATACCAACGCTCCTCCAAAAACTTCAGATTCAAATTTAAATCAATCAGTATGAATCAAAGCAACAAAGTCTCTTCAAATTCAGAATTCAGTCTTGTTCAGAGTTTGAAATGTCGAATCACATTGTCGACAATTTATATTCCGAACTATAAGGAGTATATCGACAATTGGATGATCCATAGAGTTATCGACAACTAAAACTCCGAAACAAAACAAAAATTCAGACACCTTTAAAACCACAAGTACTCGACACTTTGGTCTAAAACTTGATACTAGAAACCATTCAAATTTGACAAAATTTCTTCAGTTCAATTGATTTAATCAAACAGAACCTTTTCAATTGCTTTTCAGTTTAGAATACACACAGCTTCTGCACATTACTTGATGTTGAACAATATTCACTTGTTTTAAATTCAGAAAACAGATTGCATCTTCAGAATTTACCTCAAATCAGAATTTCAGATGATGAACAGTACTAAACAAACTCAATTCAGTCTTGCCAAACCAATTCAGATTAACTCAAGAAAATCTCAGTTGAAAATACAAGTTCTAAAAAATTCTGGATAATAAAAAGTGCTGAACAGATTCAATACAAAACAGATATTTAAGTTTCACCGTGAATATAGTTCAGTTTTCTGATAATCTGATCACACTAGAAAACATATTCAGTACTAAATAACAATGTCCAAGGATCAGAGAAAATAATGTTCAAAGATAGAGCTGCATTGCAGAAAGCCAAATCTGAACAAAAAAACAAGTTCTGAAAAAATCCAGATGATGAACAGTATCATCAAAAATCTACTCAGAACTTAGATTAATGTTTTACACAGATTTCAGTTCAGTTTTAGATCAAATCTGTCAAGAAACAATGTTGTATACTTTATTTGATAATCTAGACAAAATTAATCAACCAATAGCAAATACAAAACTTCAGTTCAGTCTCATGCTAATATCTTTATAACAGTTTCAGATTATCAAATCACTATTAGTAGAACTCAATTGAAGTTCTTTCACCAACTTCAACAGTTGAAAAGCACTAGTACAGTAAATAGGAAGCAAATGTTCAGAATGTTAATACACCTTTTGGGTTGGCAATTTTAGTTTGAACCAAGTCTGAAAAACTGATGAAATATGAACAGAAACCAAACAGACTGTTATGGCAACAATTTGACTACTCACAGTATTTTCAGAACAGTCACTAGATCACTACTCACATTGAAGGATTTCAAAATAGCCTTGCTGAACTAAAGAAAGGTCACAGCAGCAGAATATTGAAGAGCAGTGTTGATTCCTAGACTTCCTATTTCAATTCAGAATACACACTCAAGAATTCAGACAATCAATTAAGTTTTGAGAAAAGAGCTGTAAACAAGAACCTCTCACTGCAGAACATATCTCTTTTTCAGATCAAACATAGTGACACAAAGTGGATGAAACCAACTTTATAAGCTGCAGATAGCAAATTCTTGACACAAAATTTCAGACAGTTTCAGTACTATTAGGAATGATGGATTGAACTTCTGTTGTGACAAGGATGATACAAAAATGTTACTCGGAAGATCACACTGATCATTTCAAATGATAGACAACACATGCTCAAGTTTTCAGACATAGAAGGTAATAGCAATACTGTATCAGAACAGTTCAACTGCTGAGAGGTAACTAGACAGTTTGCATAACACTCAGCAATCCTTATTGTAAATAGTGATACACTCTTGAAAATCTGGATATATAACATTCAATTCTCAAGACTTCAAACAGTATATCAGCATGATGATTTAAAACCCAATCTGAAAGAATCAACTCTGAACACCTCAAGGATCTAACAAAAATTGGTGGATGAATGAAAACAGAAAACTCTGCAAACTTTTTATGGAACTAACTCAACACAACTCAACATTTATAGACTTTCAGTTAAGAAAAATCACTCAGCTAGGATTTACTATTCACAGTAATAAAACAGAAGAATCATGAAGTATTCAGAGATCAAAAATATTTTTAGGCATACTTCATCCAAGAGAATACAGCTTGAATCAAACACTTCAACAGAAAAACTGGATCACACTTCAACCATGATTTCGAACAACAATCAAGACATGTATTACAGATTTTGAACCACAAACAGCCACATCAAAGAGACATCGCCAGTTGAGGAAGAAATGCAAGAAGTGCCAAAGTACTCCAGGACACCCCGAAGGGTGTCCATGGTGTCCAAAGCCACTTTCTCACACTTTATCTTGTCTTCATATAAAGCATTCTTTAACGAAGACAACTCGTCTGTTAGATATGAGAGTCTAGCTACCTCGGTCATCAATGAATTCTTTTGTTCGAGCAGTTTGTTGGCCTCCTCCGTCAATTTCAGTTGCTCTTCTCGAAGCTTGACCAGTTCAGCTCCCACAGTTGCCTGCTCTCCGCATAGCCTTTCCACTTCGGCCCGAAGCACAACTCGCTCCGCCTCGAGCTCATTATTGGCAGCCTCCAAGCTAATCCTAGCCTTTCTTTCTGCAGCCACCATTTTTTCCAAGCTGGAGGTTCGAATCTCGGAGCTAACAAGACTCCCTTGAAGAGCTGTTACTTTCTCCTTGAGCCGGTTGCACTCTCGCTCATGTGATATAGCCGCAGCTCGAGCTAGGACTATTTGCTGCGAAGGAAGAAAAAGAGCAATGTAAGTAAATTATTTACATAAGTTTGAACTAATTCTATTGTTGCAGATACTTCATACCTGGTAGGCTGCCCGCTCCAAAGCTGCGTCTAGCTCCGACCCCTCAGCTTGCCCAAGAATGGAAACCAAGTCATTCTCCCCAACTTCGCGACTAGCCCGAGCCAGAGGCTCTAGCAAAGTCCAAAGTCTAGTCCTCCGCTCCAGAAAAGGAGGTAGGAGGGGGAGCCTTGACAAGGCACTCTGGTCGTCTTCATTCGGAGATGGGCTAGAGCGTAGCGAGGCATCTTCGGAGTCTTCCGTGGATTGACCTCCCTCTGTGGATTAGCCTCCTTTCGTAGACTTTGACGGGGTCCACCCTGGAATAGGAGCAGGCAAAGGTCCCTCTTTACCTTTACCTTTTCCAGGACCCATCTTCATAGCTACTTCAGGAATTGGCTTCGGAGACACGACTGCCTCTGGCACAATCTCCATAGCGGGGGTCACCTTCATCGGAACCGATCCTGTGAAAACCAAAGGTATACGATATTGCATAAATTTTGCAGGACACAAAAAAGGAAAAAGAAAAGGTACTCTGCTAAAGTGTACCTTCAACGTTTTGTTGCCGAACAAGCACTGGACTACTCGGAGGCTCGAACATCTGATCGAAGTCCTCTTCGGACTCTAGGCTTCAGACCAAAGGATTAGCTGCCAAAACTTCTTTGACAACTGCAGCTATTACTTCGTCTGGAGGCAAGACTTGGGCATCCGTAGTCTCAACACTGCCTTCTTCCACAGCAGGGGCTTCTACTTGACCAAGAAGGATGCTCTTAGTCTCTACCTGCTCGAGGTTGTCTCCAGCGACGGGCACCGCCACCACGTCATCTAGAGCAGGGACTTTAGCTCCCATCCATGATTCCTCATCCCTTGTTAGGTGAGATTCGAACTCCCTTCCCATTTCTATGTTTGCTTCATCTTTAGATGACTCCAAAGACGAAGTGGGGGATTTAGAAGGAGCAAGGGACTTCGGTTTCCGGGCCACTTTCTTCACAGGCGTCTTGGTTGGTGCTAAAGTTCCTACTTTGGCCTTCCTCTTCTTAGGAGCTTGCTCGGAGATGTCCTAGTCTGTAAGAGTGGGAGATTCAACTCCGAGTATGCTCCATACTCGGTTGAATCGCTCCCAGCTGCCAACCAACTTCACCCTCCACTCCTTTTCGGTGGGCGTAGGAGCCCCAAGGATCTTCTCTGAAGTCCGGACAATTTGCTCCGGAGTGAGGGTGGCACGTGGAGCTGAAAGATAATATTTCCTTTCAGTTAAATCATTTTTGTAAAATCAATACTATATGAAAAACAGTTTGTAGGGCATTCGAGGTTACCTACAACACTTGAAGAGATCTCTCAGAGTCCACCCTCTGGGTTCTCTTCGAAGTTTATCGACCAGCTAGCCATCAAAGGCGGAATTCAGAGTCTAATAAACTCCTCTGCTAAGCCTCGCATGCTCATGCGACGACTTATGGCTTGCATCAGTCCGAGACGAGCTTCGAGCTGGCCCGGGTTTGGATGAACCTCTACTTCCGTCCGGTAGAATATGTCATTGAGGGATCTAGCCAAGAAATTGTCCGCTCCTACCTCGGCATAAAACCAGTGAAGGACCCAATCTGTGTACCATCTAGCATTGATAGCCTTCGCTGGAAACTGAGTTTAATACTCATCTCGAAGCCGGAAGTTGATGCTGCCAAAAGCAATCACCGTCTTCTCTCCTTTGGTTCCTTGGTAAGTCTTCGGCTGGCAGGAGGCTTTGTGAAGCGCTGCGAAGATTTCAGCTCTCCTCTCGCAGCCTTCGGCTCGCATCGCCCACTCAAAGATAGCTAGGCATGCAATGACATTGGGTGACACTTGAGGTAGAGTAACATGGAAAAATCCTAGTACCTCAGAGAGAAAATCCACTGCCAAAAGCCCCAATCCAGCTTCGAAAAAGCTTCGAACATGACCACCTCTCTGGCCCGTGGCGAAGGAATTGCTTCTTTGCCGGGTTGGCGAATCTTGATCCCCGGACCCGTCTTCCCCGCAATCGCCACCACAATGGACTTCTTTGAGCAAGTTGACGGTACCAGGTTGTATGACTAGTCCGTGTATTTGGCTGACGGTTGGAGGAGATCGTGAGGACCAGCCGGACGAGGATTGCCTGAAGGCACTGCTGCTGCAGCCGCCATCATTTTCTGCCTGGCCATGGTCGAAGAAAGAATGGGAGATTTGTGGATAGTTTTCACCATGAGAGAAGATGGAGTTTGAGTTCGGGTTCAAGAAGCAGAAAGGGGGGAAATGCAGGAGTAGTTGGTAAAGTATCCAAAACGCACTCCTACCCTCCTATTTATAGTGTGAATTCCCAGGCAGTGTACCGTTCATATGTGCCTTTCAGTATTCTTTACTGTTACAAATTATCACGACTCTTCGTGAGAATTCATGTCTCTAGAAATGAAGCGGCGGTGTAACTCTCTTTGAGAAAAGGGATAACATCTATTTCTGTGAGTCTAACGGTTATTTCAGCTTCGCAAAGATTTGTTTTTGAAGCTATTCCGACGAGTACCTTCGCATAGAAGCTGGTTCAAAGATTACGAATCTCTGAATGCTTCAAAGAATGGTAAATTTCACTAAGTCCTTGAGCATGAAAATATTTCTTGCGTATACGGCTCTCCTTGCCATACAAGTTATTTGGAGAAGCGTATTCGAGGGGCTACTGTTGGGGGAAAATACTTCATCCCCAAGATCTTCAAGATTACAAGACAAAGACAACTCATGAGCTCGGAGTCCAAGACTTGTTTCCGTACTGACGTAGATTTAAGGCCAGAAGGTTTGCCCGACTCTAGTTCAAAGATACACTTCAAAGGCTCCACCTCCGCAGTGGAAAACTGCCAGCAAGGATAGAAGACTTATCTTCTTTCTGATTAAATTAGCCTTTTACCATTTTAGCCCTATTAGAGGTACCGAAATAGTTTCCACTATGTCGGTTGTAACTTAGCGGTAAAAAATCTTTTCCTTAATATTTTTACCTATAAATACCCCTATTCTCACCCTGTAATAGGCATCGAATATTCATATATTCAATACACAACTTCGAACTAATTCAAGCTATTATCCAATATGGAGTCCTGAAATTGTCTGCTTCACAAACTCTTCATTTGTTAGTTCCTAATCTTAGAGAACCTGTTAGCGTAATATTTTATGCAACAGACGGTTTTCAGCAAAAACCGACAAAGCATCCCCGATCGTCGACGATCGTTGTCATTCCGCGAACTCGACTACTAGCAAGTCTCTCCCACTCTCGATCCCTCGAGCCACCTTGTCACTTGAATTGGCTTCCCTTTCGCTGACTCAACTGACACTTCGTCTTGATTAACCTCCATCTCACGTCTTGCTTGATCTCCATGTGTACATCTGAGTTCACTCTCAACTTCGACTGACACCCTCAACCATCTAGCATTAGACTCCCCATCTAACCCTGATCCCTTGCCATTGACAGTTGACGAGTATCTCAAGCCTGCGCACACGAGACAAACATAGACACACACACGTATCCAAATATCCATACAAAAACTCATGACAAAACCCTTGTCAATCACTCATCATAACCTTGAACCATAGTGACGATCCTCACTAGGTTCCTCAGGCCGACTATGATTGAGGATTGTTTTAGATATTATAGAGGGTGTGAAGCATGCAAAAAGTTTGGAAATATTCAGCTAGCTCCTGCTTCATTGCTTAACCCTATTATAAATCCATGGCTGGTCCGAGGTTGGGGTTTAGACTTCATCGACCAGATTTATCCTCCTTCTTCAAAAGGGCATCGGTTCATGTTGATGGCAACAGACTACTTCACCAAATAGACCGAAGTCGTGCCTCTCAAGAATATGACTCACAATGAGGTACTTGATTTTATCTTGAAGCACATTATACATAGATTCGACATTCCCCAAACTCTCACTACAGATCAAGGTAGTTCATTTATTTCCAAAGAAGTGAGGGACTTTGTCGAACTTTATGTTATTAAGTTGGTAAAATCTTCACCATACTATGTTCAGTCCAATGGTTAGGCTGAATCTAGTAATAAAACTGTGATTAAGCTCATTAAGAGGAAAATCAAAGAATTCCCTAAGAGGTGGCAGTAAGTGCTTTCCGAGGCACTATAGGCTTGCAGAATTGCAAAGCACGGTGCTACCAAAGTTACTCCATATGAGTTAGTATATGGGCAAGAAGCCGTTCTACCTGTAGAAGTAGATCTTGGCTCTTTAAGAGTTCTAAAGCAAAATGGCTTATCGGTCGATGAGTATGAGACTCTTTTGAAGGAAAATCTAGAAGAAGTGACCGATAAGAGGCTAAGGGCTTTAGAAGTTATAGAGATAGACAAGAGGAGATTAGCTAAAGCCTATAATAAGAAGGTTAAACCAAAATCGTTTCGGGTGGGTGACTTGGTTTGGAAGACGATTTTGCCCTTAGGCACTAAGAGCCCTAAATTTGGTAAATGGTGACCTAGTTGGGAAGGCCCTTTCAAAATAGCCGAAATCACTCCAAGTAATGCGTATGTGTGGCAAGGAGAACGGTTTCGAAGAGATTTGAATGGCAGGTACTTGAAAAGGTATTTCTCGAGTGTGTGGCAAATGGCTTGAAAGTGTCGAAAGGCCAATATGAGAGGTATCGTCCTTAGCTCGTTATGTTTTTAGTTCACTAAAAGGCAGGGGGCATGTGTTGATAGCAAAAAATGGCATTAAATGAGTAAGATTGTAAAAATATCAATTTTGGAAATTTGGGCCAAAAATACACAAGTCCTGGATCGGGACGAAGCCCTACAGGGCCAAAGGCCCATTGAAGCTATGGGCTTTGGAAGCTTCCAGCAGGCCTGCTAGCTTCGGCGTGAAGGCCTTCGGAGGCCTGCCTCACCAAAGCTTCGGCCCAAGGAGAAGGCTTCGGCGGGCCTGGCCGAAGGCCCACTTTGGGCTGAATTCCAGAGATAGAGTTTGAGTCTGATTCTAGCTAATTTTATCCCTACGCATGATTAGGTCGAATCTTAACAGATTAATCTTAGAGATTAGAAGACTAGCCCCAATAGATATAGGGGTGAGGCCGGTTTATTAACCCCCCAACACAAATCAACACAAAGCCCTAGCTTTGAAGCCCCTTGCGGAGTTTGAGGTGGAGGGATAGTCGAAGACCCTCCGACTTCGACTGTGTCGAAGGGTATCTCTCCGGAGATCCGAGAGGACCTCCGAGTGGGATTGCGAGGTGCGCTCCGCTTAGGAGGCATGATGTAAGAAGTTGGTAGAGAACGAAGTTTTTTGGACTAGGTTCCCCACGGACGGCGCCAACTGTTGGCGTAAAAGATTACGCTAACAGGTTTCTGTAGAAAAGAAACTAACAAACGAAGTGTTTGCGAAGCAAACTGTTCTAAGCCTCCGAAAGGATAATAGCTTAGAATAGTTCGAAAGTGTGTATTGAATCACTTGTAATCGGTCCCTATTACAGGGTGAAATGGGGGGTATTTATAGGCTTAAACATTAAGGAAAAGACCTATTTACCCCTCTATTACAACCGACATTAAGGAAACTATTCAGTTTCCTTAATAGGGCTAAAATAGTAAAAGACTAATCTAATAAGATAGAAGATAAGTCTTCCATCTTAGCTGGCAGAAAAGATCCTGAAGGGCTTTGGTTCGAAGGCATACTTCGAACCAGTGTCTGTCTTCGGGCTTCGAACCAGGTTCTGGGCATCTTCGAAGATGGTCTTCGGACAATCTTCGAACTGGTTGGCTGTCTTCATGTTGCTTTGGCAATAACCCCGAAGATGAGATATTTTCCCCCAACAGTAGCCCCTCGAATACGCTTCTCCGTTTGACCTGTAACGTTTAGGAAAGCAGTATACGCAAGAAAAGTATTCATGCGTAGGGGTTAACAAATTTATATCATCTCCGAACTATGTGGAGATAAATGCTTCGGATTGGCATTCGAAGGAGTTACATTCGAAGTAACTCAGAAGTGTCTTTTAGAAATACCGAAGACTTTTTAGACTTAGAAAAAATAGCCGTTAGCCTGTTTCTTCTAACAGAAGTTAAACGATCCGTTATTTTCGGAGGAAATAACGGGCAAGAATGCGAAAGGGCAGAACTCAAACGGTAACAAACGGAACATTTAGGCTATAAATAACGAGCCCAAAACTTACCCGATTACCTTTTCACCGTTTCCTCTCAGTCAAAAGCTTTGTGAGCCCCTTGAGTTCTTGAGCCCTAGCCTTTGAGTTCTTGAGCAACCGAGCGATCATAATGGTGAAGACCAAACGATCTGCGCCTCCTTCGGCTTTGGCTCGGCAGCAGGCAGCCGCAGCAGCAGCAGCGGCGACATTGGCGGCGGCACCCTCGATGCAGACGGGAACATCCATGGCGGCAGGGGGGAGAAATCCCCAAATCCCCGATGACCAAGGTCTGTGTCCAGCTTCGACTAAATACTTGGATCAGTCTTTTGAGTTAGGACCCTCTACCTGGAAGAGAGAATCTTTGGCAATCACAGCAGGGGGAAAGATTAGCAATGGGGTTATGGTTCGGAGGCCGGGCAAAGAATCAATTCCATCACCAAGACCCGGAGAGGTCGTAGTGTTCGAAGCTTTTTTCGAAGCAGGCTTAGGCCTCCCTGCTGTGGATTTCTTGGCCGAAGTTCTTGACCTATTTCATGTAACCCTCCCCCAACTGTCTCCGAATGCCGTAGCTAGATTAGCTATCTTTGAATGGGCGCTGAGAGCCGAAGGTTGTGAGGGGAGAGCTGAAATCTTCGCTGCGCTTCATAGAGCAACTTGTCAGCCGAAGACCTTCGTAGGCTCCGGAGGTGAGAAAGTAGTGGTTGCCTTCGGAAGCATCAATTTTAGGCTTCGAGACGAATATGCTCTGCGATTTCCTGCTAAGGCCATCAATGCTAGATGGTACACTGATTGGGTACTGAGGTGGTTTTATGCCGAAGTCGGAGCTAGCAGTCCTCTGGCTGGGCCCCTCAAAGAAATCCGATTCCGGAAAGAAGCCCTAGTGCAACCTGACGAAGGCCAGCTCGAAGCCCGCCTGAACCTGCTTGACTTGGCTGAAGAATTCATCGGTCTTCAAATTCCTCCACTGATGGCCAACTGGCCTATCATCTTCGAAGATGACTCCGAAGGCGGCCTTCGCAAAATCAATTATACTTCGAGCCCTGCAGGTAACTTCGAAACCAACATGCATTGTACATATTTATTTCGAAGAAAGACTAACTCGAATTATTTTTTAGCTTCTTCAGACCCTATTACATCAGAGCAAATCGTAAGGGCTTCGGAGAAGATTCTGGGTGCTCCAACTCCGTCGGAAAAAGAATGGCGAATCAAATTAGTCGGAAGTTGGGAGCGATTTAACAGAGTGTGGGGAATGCTGGAGTTAACTCCACCCCCTCTGATGGATTGGGTGCCTCAGGAGAAAGGCCCCAAGAAAAGAGTAGCTGAAGCCGGAGCTTCAAGTTCAGCGAAAACTCCGGTGAAGAAGGTGGCTCGGAAGCCAAAGAATCTCGCACCTTCGGATCCTGCTCCTTCAAGCTCAAGAACCTCACTTTCTGGTTCTAAAGAGGATGAAGGTATTTTATTAGTGAAATTAATTGATGAAGATGCAGCTCAACGAAGTATTCACATTGAAGATACTGCAGGTATTCCGGAGCCTCAAGCCAACATCGAAGAAGTAAGAGCTCCGGATACCCAAGAGGAACAAATCGAAGCCCCTATGGATGTAGATGAGGCCGAAGTACCTGCGAACATACCGGAGTCTGGAGATAATGCTGATCAACCAAGGACTTCGGTAGTTCAAGAAGATACAATTCAGGCCGGAGTTCCTGTGGACGAAGGTGGGGTCGAAGTCACTATGGCTTCGATTCCCGAAGAAGTAACGAGGACTCCCCAGGACGATGCTCCTGCAGTCCAAGATTTAGCGGCTGATTCGGATGAGGACTACACTTTTGATCCTCCGATCAGTCCAGTACTCGATCTTCCAGAGAATGTCGAAGGTAAATTTTGCATAATTCTTATCAATTTTTGCAAAATTATACAATGTATAATATTTCTGTTTTGGCAGAGCCTCCTGTTGTCGAAGTATCCCTCGAAGATACAATTCAAAGACCTTCGACAACTTCGGAGCCACAACCGGAGGTTACTCTACCGGGGCCTGGAAGAGGAAAAAGACACATAGAGCCTCTCCCTGCTCAAGGATCGACTTCATCTGAGTCAACAGATGAAAGTGAATCGACTGAGGGGGGGCCATCTTCAGAAGTTCCAAGGGCTTCGGAAGAACTCTCCGGACCTTCGCTAAGCAGAGCTGATCAGAAGGCTTCAGTAATGCTTCCTCTCATAACTCCTTTTTTGGAGGAGAAAACCGGACTTGGGACTTTGGTTAAACCTTTGGGTCAAGCCAGTCGCAAAGTCGGGGAAACAGAACTGGTAGCCCTTTTAAGCAGAGCGAAGGGTTCGGAGCTTAATCTTGCTGTGGAAAGAGCAACTTATCAGGTATAAAGCATCTTCGAACCAAATAGAAAATTATATATGAATAATTTCTTATTCCAGTTTTTCTTTTTTCTTAGCAAGCAGTCTTAGCCCGCGCTGCGGCTTTGTCGAACGAAAACGAAATTGCTCAACTTCGGGAAGAGAACGAAACTCTTCAAAGAAATTTTAACTTCTCCGAAGGTCGAGTAGCTCAGATGGACAATGTAATACTAGCAGAGCGAAGGGCTAGGCAAAGCTTGGAGGCTGCGAAGAAAGAGCTCGAAGCAGAAAGAATTGTGCTTCGAACGGAGATTGAAAGACTGCGGACGGAGGATGCTGCCAAGGGGTCTGAACTTGTAAGACTACAAGAAGAGGCTGGCCAACTCCGGACTCAGAAGAATGCTTTGACTACGGAGAATGCTAGAATCTCCGGAGTTTTAGCAGAAACGACTTCGGCTAAGGATGCACTTAATGCGGAAAAGCTCAAGTCTGAGAAGGTGGCTTCGGAGGTCATCGAGCAGATGCTAGGTGTCTTGGAGTACTTCGGTACTACTGGATCACTACCTTCGGATGACAATGTAACTCTGCTGCGCCGGCTAAAGAGGATCCAAGGAGCAGCGAAGCAAATGAAGACGGCAGGCATGCGTTATGGAGAACTCTCCGGACAAGTGTCTGCCCTTGGAATACTTCGTTACTACGAGGATTTGGGCCGAACAATCACTCCGAGCGCAGAGGGCTCCATCATCTTCGACGACGCGAGACTTTTGACCCCTTCCGAAGGCGTAGCTACTGCTTGGCGAGCCTTCCAAACTTCGTGGAGAGCCGAAGGTCGATCTGCGATCAAGGCTTGGATTGATGAAGGCCAACGCCAAAAGCAAGTTCGGAGTCAAGCTTCGAGCAGTCAGCCTCCTCCGAACCCGCAGGTTTAGGATTATTTAGGATTTTTTGATTATGTAAAGCTGATGCTTGTAAATATTTATCAATGAAAGTCTTGTTTGTCATATTTTTAGGCTTTGCCTCTTATGGAAGATATCGAAGTGTTAGAGCTTAACAGCGAACTTCGCTCACTGTGGAACACCTTCGAACTTCTAAAGAGTTATAAACGTCCTCGATTCCTTATCCCTCGAGATGACTCCGGCGTTATTGCGCCCGAAGTAATCAAAGACGTATTGTCTTATATTAAAGAGGAAGATAAAGAGATTGACGCAAACACCTCGTCTTCTGAAGACACTAATTGGTCCGAAGACGAAGGTGAAGCCCAAAATAAAAGATCTGAAGATCTTAGAAGCTGGGAGAGAAGCCCCGAGTGGCTTCGAACTTGGGCCGAGCTTCAACAAGAGCAGAAGGATTTTAGAGCTTCGAAGGGGAGGAAGAGAGTTAAACGTAAAGTTCTTAGAACTTCCGATGTTGGAACTAGTCGTTCCACCCCTAGCTCTCGGGACCGAAGAGGTCTCCGATTCCTTCTTGGTATAGATACCAATTTTTCATAATGTAATCTGTAAACACATTTGTTTTAATAATGAATGCCGATTTAAAATTGTCTCCATATTTACTAGCCCCTCTTTGGGTATAAGCAACTTCGAACTGTATTCAAAGATGGTTATGCGCAAAGAAAAAACTTCGGAGTACAATTTTTTGGAGGTTCGGAGCCCCTCTGTCATTTAAAGATCTTTTGAAATCTTATGAAATGTCTTTGACTTTTTGTAGTCAGAAGAATGGTAACTTGGTACCTTTGTTTGCTTCACGAAAGAAATCAATTGAGATAACTTTCAGGACACTTTAGTGTCTTAAGAAATTTGTCACTTTGGACTTATATGAACAGACATTCGAAGCTCATGACTTAAATGCTGTTTTGCTTTAGCCACCTTCGGCTCTTTTTACGGATGTCTACCAGCCAATGGCTTGGACTCCGTAGAATTGTAGCCACCTTCGGCTATTTTTGCAGAAGTCTACCAGCCGGAGCTTGGACTTCGCAGAATTTGGCCACCTTCGGCTCTTTTTTGCAGAAGTCTACTAGCCGGAGCTTGGACTTCGCAGAATTTGGCCACCTTCGGCTCTTTTTTGCAGAAGTCTACTAGCCGGAGCTTGGACTTCGCAGAATTTGGCCACCTTCGGCTCTTTTTTGCAGAAGTCTACCAGCCGGAGCTTGGACTTCGTAGAATGTGGTATTGGCTCTTTTACGGATGCCTACAAGGTATCAGCTTGGGCTCCGGATGGATTTCAGCCACCACACCGGAGGGTTCGACTTTATGGGTACGAAGTCCGGAAATACAACCCAGCTTAATTACACTTCCCTCTCGATCGACTTCCGTCCCAGCGCGTCCGCTCGGGAAACTAGGAGTGTCAAGGGGAAGGCAACCATCAGGGTGTATGCTTTATTAATTTAGAGGTGATTACAAGCGAATTACAAGGAGCCCTTATGCGAAGTATCGCTTTAGGTGCTCCGCATGCCAAGTATGTGCTAACTCTTCACCTTCTAAAATAGCTAATTTGAATGAACCAGGGCGCCCTGAGCGGACAATTAGATATGGACCTTCCCATTTATTGCCTAACTTCCCTGGTGCTATAATGCTTCGTAGAACAAGATGACCCGGCCTTAACTCGCTGAGCTTAACCTTCGGGTCATACCAAGTCTTCGTCTGCTGATGATACTTTGATAAATTAGCTACAGCTCGAAGTCTTGTTTCTTCTGACAAATCTAACGAAGCTTGTCTTTCTTCTTCGATGTCTGGTTCGGTGCTGCGAAATGATCCCCCTTTGAGCTCCGTTGGAGTCATTGCTTCATCTCCGAATAGTAGTCTGAACGGAGTAAAACCTGTGGACCTTGTTTGCGTAGTCCGAATGGACCACAGAATCTTCGGAAGCTCTTCGGTCCACAGTCCCTTTGATAATCCTACTATTCTTCGATTTAGCCCTGATAAAATATTTCCATTGGCTCGCTCAACGGCTCCATTCGACTGAGGATGTCTCACTGCAGCAAAACATAGTTGAATGCCTAGGTCTTCGCAAAACTTCCTGAAGGGTTCTGCGTCGAACTGTGTTCCATTATCAACTGTGAGATATCTAGGCACTCCGAACCGGCAAATAATGTTCTTCCAGAAGAATTTCTGTACATTGTTCGAAGTGATAGCTGTTAAGGGCTCTGCTTCCACCCACTTAGAAAAATATTCAATGGCTACCACTGCGAACTTCAGATTTCCCTTTGCTAACGGAAAGGGACCAATTAGATCCATACCCCATCTGGCCATGGGCCATACCGGAGCAATGACTTGAAGAGCTGTTGGTGGGCGATGACTCCGTCGACCCATCCACTGGCATCCTTGACAAGTGCGGACCAAGCTCTCCGCATCAGCTGTTATTGTGGGCCAATAAAGCCCCTGGCGAAGTGTTTTTCCTGCCAGTGCTCTAGGGGCTAAATGACTTCCACAAAGGCCTTCGTGAATTTCTCGAAGAATTTCTTGGCCTTCGGCTTGAGATATACATCGGAGTAGAGGGGAACATACTCCGGCCTTGTATAATATACCGTTGATTAACTGATAGTTTCTTGATCTGAGCTTTAATCTTGACAATTGGGGCTCTTCGGGCAAATTTGTTCCTCCTTGCAAGAGTTCTATGATCGAATCTTTCCAATCTGCACTAGGAATGCAGAGAATCTCTGGAGAAGCAACTTGTGGCACCGAAGGTACATTGAGCTCCTCATAGAAAGCTTCGTCAGGCACATCCACAGCTCCGGCAGCAGCCTTCGCTAAAATGTCCGCTTGCACGTTTTCAGCTCTTGGTATACTCCGAATGGAAATACCCTTGAAATGTGCTTCGATCTTGCGAATTTCTTCCAAGTACTTTGCAAGCTGTGGATGTCGGACTTGAAAACTTTTGTCTACGTGCCCTGCTACTATCTGAGAATCTGTTTTTATAATTATCCTTGTAGCCCCTAGAGCACGTGCTTTCCGGAGTCCCAATAAAATTCCTTCGTACTCCGCTATATTATTGGTAGACTTAAAGTTGAGTCTTGCGGAGTACATTGCTCTTTGTCCTGACGGTGAAATCAATACTGCCCCAATGCCTGCTCCGGATGCTTGGAAAGCCCCATCGGAGTAAATAGTCCAAACTCCGTCATCTGATTTCTCCGGAGTCAACTTCGCAGGTGGAGTCCACTCTGCTACGAAGTCTGCTAGGACTTGAGATTTGATAGCTGTCCTTGCCAGGAAAGATATGCCGAAGGGTGCTAGTTCTACTGCCCACTTTCCAATCCTTCCAGTGGAATCTTTGCTTCGGAGCATATCTCCTAAAGGATACGAAGTTGGTACAATTACATTATGAGCCAAAAAATAATGTCTTAGCTTCCTCGAAGCCATTATCAGAGCATAAACGAACTTCTCAAGTTCGGAGTATCTTGTCTTCGCTCCTGACAATGCTTCGGATACAAAATAGACAGGATTTTGGACCAACTTCCCATTGATATCCGCTTCTCTGACAAGGACTGCGCTGACAGCTGAGCCTGTAGCTGCAAGATACAGAAGTAGGGTTTCGTCCGCAATAGGCACCGTAAGTGTAGCAAGATTGCTGAGATAATCTTTAATATCTTCGAAGCTTTTCTGACACTTCGGTGTCCATGCAAAATCTTCGGACCCTTTCAAAGCTTTAAAGATTGGCAAGCTCCTCTCCGCAGACCTTGATAAAAACCTGCTAAGTGCGGCCAGACGTCCGGTCAGCTTTTGCACTTGCTTTAAATTCTCCGGAGGAGCCATCTTCTGCAGCGCAGTTATTTGAGTAGGGCTAGCTTCAATTCCCCTGCTTGAAACTAAGTACCCTAACAACTTTCCAGCCTTAGCTCCGAATATACATTTTTCGGGGTTAAGACGGATCCCACATGCCCGAAGGCTATTGAATGTTTCTGCTAAGTCTAGGCTATGTTGGTGCTTTAAAGCACTCTTTATTACAATATCATCCATATAGGCCTCTACATTGCGACCTAGTTGATGACCTAGAGCCTTAGCAACTAATCTTGAAAAAGTAGCCCCGGCATTTCTTAGGCCGAAGGGCATTCTTACATAGCAGAAGACTCCCGAAGGAGTTACAAAGCTTGTCTTGATTTCATCTTCGCGCTTCAACCATATTTGATGATAACCAGAATACGCGTCGAGGAAGCTTAGTAACTCCGAACCTGCAGTGGAGTCAACTAGTTGATCAATTCGGGGCATGGGGTAGGGGTCACGTGGGCACGCTTTATTCAAAGATGTGAAATCAATGCACATGCGCCACTTTCCGGAAGACTTCTTCCTAACGAAGACTGGGTTGGCTAACAATTCTGTATGGGCCACTTCTCTGATAATCCCAGCCTTCAACAGTTTTTCAACTTCGTCCTTAGCTAGAGCAGCTCTCTCTGCGGACATCTTCCGGAGCCCTTGTCGAACAGGCCGGGCCTTCGGGTTTACAAGCAAACTGTGCTCAATAATATCCCGATCGACTCCGGTGATATCTTCGTCAGACCAAGCGAAGACATCCAAATTTTCTTCTACGACCTTTTCCAAGGAAGTTGCAACTTCAGGAGGTAAATCTTTACCAAATTGAAATGTGTATTCTTTACCATCTTTGACAATGACCTTCGTTGCAATCTCTCCTTCGGGACTTGGTCTTGGAAATGACTTCTTCGAAGCTTCGGAGGAGGCTGAAAAAATTTCTTCATTATCTTGGACACTGTTTACTTGCCTCGGATCAAGAGGAGGACCATGACCATATTCTGCCCTCCGAGCCATGGCTTGATCTCCGAAGACTGTCAGGACTCCTGCTTGTGTGGGCATCTTTATGCACAAGTAGTTGTGATGCGCCACAGCTCCGAACTGATTCAACATGCCCCGTCCGAAGATGAAATTATAAGCATACGGGGCATCTACCACATCAAAGATAACTTCTTCAGTTCGTGCTAGTAAACCTTCTCCGAAGGTTACTTCTAGGCCTATCTGGCCGAGTGCATCAAGCGGAGGTCCTGCGAAGCCTTGCAGAGGACGAGCCGCTGGGAGAAGATGCTTCCGGGAAATGCATAACTGATCGAAGGCTTGTACAAAGATGATATCTGCTGAACTACCTCCGTCAATTAGCACCCTTCGGACTTCAGTCCCTGCAATATCAGCAGTGATAACCAATGGATCTGCATGCGGGAACTTAATACCAGCTGCATCCTCCGCAGAGAAAGATATTGGAACATGAGACCACTCCGGCATTGCAGCTGCAGATGACGAAGTCCCAATATGGCCTACTTCCCGAACGTACTCTCTTCGCTGTCTCTTGGACATGCTTCCGAGGGTACCTCCTCCGGAGATAGGGAGAACTACTCTCTTTCCTCTATCTTGCCCTTCTTCTTGCTTCGGAGGTGGCATAACATTGGCCACCGGAGGATGCCTTGCAGCATCAAAATTTTCTATCCGCGCCACAGCCTAGACCGGCTCCGGGCGCACTGCTGCTGCTGGACTTCGGTCGGTGCTACCTTGACCCGAAGTTCTCTCCAAGTATTCTCCCCGAAGGGTAAGAATAGCCTTGCAAGTGTCAGTTGCATGGCTTCGATTCTCTCCATGAATACAGCAAAAAAGGGTCTGGCCCTTGCCAGCCGTTTTCCCTGGCGGCCTCCAGCCGCTGGACTTGTTCCCCGCAGACTGTGGAGCTCTTGGTGCAAACTTCTGTGAGGGTGCAATGTTTAAGACTTCAGAACGAGGGTGCTTTTGCCCTCTTCTTCTATCATGTTGCACTTCGAAGACTGGTTCTTGCGGCTGTGCCGAAGTCTTCACCTCTGCTTTAACTTCTGTCAATACTGTCGAAGTAGCAGTAGTCCTCCGAAGCCAACCTTCTTCTGACTTCGAGTACTCCTCGAAGTACGACATCAGCTGTGATACTGTGGTGATGCTCTTCCGATGCAGTTTATCCAGAAGGCCTTTATGACTGACGCCTTCCCGAGCCGCATCAACCACCGAAGATGTGGACAGCCCCCGGATTTGCGACTTCGTGTGAGCGAAGCGCTTGAAGTACTGCCTCAATGTTTCTCCGGGGAGCTGTTTCACTTGGAAAAGGCTTCCTGTCGACATGGGGGGCACGAAGGTGCCCTGAAAGTTGCTTATAAACTTCCTCTTCAACTGTGACCACGAAATGATTGATCCTGGCTTTAAAGACCAGAACCATCTCAGCGCCACTCCTTGAAGAGCTAATGGGAAGCACTTCGCCATAGTCTCTCTGTCTCCGCCGCTAGCCTCAATTGCTAGGGCATAAGAACGCGCAAACTCACTGGGATCTTCGTCTCCGGCATACTTGCAGAGCTTCGAAGTTTTGAACTTCGGATCGAAGCGAACCTTTTGAAGCTCAGGATGCAACGGAGATTCATTGTCGTAAGAGGCGTTCTATGGGGCTTCGGGATAACCAAGATCGTCGTCTTCGGGCACTTCGGGGATAGCTGGGGTGGCTTGAGAGCGAAGCCTGTTCGCAGCCTCTTGTCGCCACCCTCGCTACCTCAGCTTGAAGATTGGCCATTTGAGTGGCCATGTCTCCAAGGCTATCTTCATCTCCTCCAGAAGGACCTTCCGGGTCTTGAGAACTGGTATGATCAGTTCGAATCGGAATGGAGGGTGGCGGAGTGGCTCCGGGCGGTCGGAGTATGGAAGGGGTTGGTGGAGAGGTTTCGTATCCTCGAGGAATAGAAGCCCCTTGCGGAGTTTGAGGTGGAGGGATAGTCGAAGACCCTCCGACTTCGACTGTGTCGAAGGGTATCTCTCCGGAGATCCGAGAGGACCTCCGAGTGGGATTGCGAGGTGCGCTCCGCTTAGGAGGCATGATGTAAGAAGTTGGTAGAGAACGAAGTTTTTTGGACTAGGTTCCCCACGGACGGCGCCAACTGTTGGCGTAAAAGATTACGCTAACAGGTTTCTATAGAAAAGAAACTAACAAACGAAGTGTTTGCGAAGCAAACTGTTCTAAGCCTCCGAAAGGATAATAGCTTAGAATAGTTCGAAAGTGTGTATTGAATCACTTGTAATCGGTCCCTATTACAGGGTGAAATGGGGGGTATTTATAGGCTTAAACATTAAGGAAAAGACCTATTTACCCCTCTATTACAACCGACATTAAGGAAACTATTCAGTTTCCTTAATAGGGCTAAAATAGTAAAAGACTAATCTAATAAGATAGAAGATAAGTCTTCCATCTTAGCTGGCAGAAAAGATCCTGAAGGGCTTTGGTTTGAAGGCATACTTCGAACCAGTGTCTGTCTTCGGGCTTCGAACCAGGTTCTGGGCATCTTCGAAGATGGTCTTCGGACAATCTTCGAACTGGTTGGCTGTCTTCATGTTGCTTTGGCAATAACCCCGAAGATGAGATATTTTCCCCCAACACCTTATTACTTTGCCTGTGAAGTATCCATTAATCTACGTAATAGATTGTTATCGCCTTGTTACTTCGCCTGTGAAGTATCCGCTAATCTACGTAACAGATTGCTACCTTCGTTTCCCTACTGCAACACTTAACATATTTGGTCCCTAGGCCGAATTGGCACTTGATCTCTGTTCTAATTGCAGGTTTCACGCTCGGAGCCACTTCGACGGAGGTGTCCGGAGCCAGGAGACTGGTTTCGGAGGCTGCCAGAACACCCCTCGGTGGAATCATAGCTTCGACCACCCGTGCCGGACCATCACGTGTTGTCGGTTTGACCGAGTCCCGCGTGCAAGCACGCTCCGCAGCAGGCTTGGTAACATCAAGCTTCGCCCTGTTTTGTACCCCACGCCAGACGAAGTCATGCCAGTGTGTTGCGTTTTGAGTCATTTTATCGTGTGAGAGAATTCGCGCCGAACCTCGTTGTTCGGAGGTGATTGTTGTGTGGAAATCTGTTCAGAGCTCGCCTTCGACCAGATTAGTTTGAACGCCGAAGACACCCTTCGGAGGGACCCTTTGCATCAGACGCCGAAGGTACCTTCGGTGATAGCCTTTGCACTGTATATTTCGGATCAACTAGGCTCCGTACAACTTACTGATTTATTTTATTTAATATGTATCTTTTTGGCTAATTGGATTATTTCTGTGTGATCTGATTACCTGGCGACTCCACCCCCTTGCCACTGTGAAGGGTAGTCGGAACGCGACGTTAGTGTTGTGTTACGCTTAGGCTTGTCCCTAAGTATCCACACACTTTTGGATCGTTGAACTGACCCATGTGCGGGGGCACGTTTTCGTGTCAATTCCTGGTACCAAGCCACAACCATCTTGGGCACCTCCGGGCATGTACAAATCATAGAGAAGGCAACTACAACGCCTACGGGCACAGGAGATGCGGGAGAAAAAGGCAGAGGATGAAAGAGTCACTATCTTTGAAGAGATCCGCCCTTGGCCAGCTACAAGACAGGTATGGAGGATCAAGCCGGTTGAGATAACTAACCCGGCTCCCAGTCCGAGCGACGACGACGACGACACGCTCGACGATGACTACACACCCATTTTTGAGGGGCCCGCACCTCAAGCGATGCACATCAATGTTGTCATGCTGCCCGCCGAGTTTGCTCTACCACAATACGAGGACGAGGTTGCTCAGTTGAACCTCAGCCCACACAATGCTATTTTTGAGAAACCCAAAGATACAGCTCACCACCTAAAGCCTCTCTACGTCAGGGGTCACATTAACAGGAAGCCCATCTCCAGATAGCTTGTCGATGGTCGCGCCACTGTTAACCCAATGCCTTACTCTCTATTGAAGAAGCTTGGCAGGGGCGAGGAAGACTTGAAGAAAACTAATCTAATGCTCAACGGCTTCAACGGCAAGAGTTCTGAGGCAAAAGGCGTACTTTCCATGGAGTTGACGGTAGGTAACAAGTTGTTACCAACAACATTCTTCGTCGTTGATGTGCAAGGTAGCTAAAGCGTGCTGCTCGGGCGTTACTGGATTCACGCAAATTGTTGTATTCCTTATACTTTGCACCAATACCTAATAGAGTGGGACAACGATGATGTAGAAGTCAACCGGCAGACACTTCGGTCCAGGTAGCATTAGTTGATGTATCCATCGACTCCATCCACAACAAAGTAGAGTGCTTATCAGGTAGGGACCTTTCGGAGTATGACTTCATTAGCGTATCCAGAGGACGTTTCATACCCGTGTTTGTAAAGCCGGCTGGTGTAGCACGACTATTTCTAAATTAGTGATAATGTCTAGTAAAAATAATCTTGATTGGCTAAAGTCGCGTGTAGGGCAATATCGATCTTCTAAAGATGGTATTGCTGAAACCATTGAAGACTTTAGCGAAGTAGAAAAGTTAGGACAAGGTTTTGCGTTAGTCGCTCCGTTATAAGAAATCGATATAGGCAATGATAGCATTCCAAGGCCGACCTGTGTAAACCAAAATTTGCAGGCTGGTGAGAAAGCTGAAGTAATAAAATTGTTTCGGTCGTACGTTGATTGTTTCGCATGGGAATATAGCGAGATGCCTGTATTAAGCCGCGAGCTCGTGGAGCATCGGCTACCGATTAAACCCGTGTTTAGGCCTTATAAACATGCCCCTCGTCGCTTTAATTTGGCCGGGTATGACCGAGTTAAAGAAGAGGTAGAACGACTACTTAAAG
This sequence comes from Zizania palustris, assembly GCA_019279435.1. Classification (NCBI taxonomy): domain Eukaryota; kingdom Viridiplantae; phylum Streptophyta; class Magnoliopsida; order Poales; family Poaceae; genus Zizania; species Zizania palustris. Next base: position 96,806,839 of record JAAALK010000283.1, on the reverse strand, counting down.
CTGAGTTTATTAGGCCATGCAAGTATGCTGAATGGGTCGCTAATATTGTGTCTGTAGAGAAGAAAGGGAGTGGTAAAATACGACTTTGTATTGATTTCAAGGCCTTGAACAAGGCCACTTCGAAAGAAGAGTATCCTATGCCGGTAGTCGACATGTTGATCAACGACACCTCATGACACAAGGTACTAAGTTTTCTTGATGGCAACGCTGGTTATAATCAAATTTTCATGGCCGAAGAGGAAGTCTACAAGACAACCTTTCGATGTCCTAGTTTTATTGGCTTATTTGAGTGGGTCGTTATGACTTTTGGTTTAATGAATGCTGGTGCTACATATGTAGGACCGAAAGTAGCGACCAGAGGGGGGTGAATGGGCGCCTAAAAAATTCTTTCGAATCAATGGTCTTCTCCAAACACCCAACGCACCTTGACAGACAAACAATAGAAGCAAAACAGATCACATGTACTAAAAAATCTAGCCTAAAAATGATCAGTGTCCTAATCAAAAAGACACCAAAAAATTGCTTAAAGGCGGATCAACAGGACATTAACTCATAGGAATTTCATCCATCATAAAAATAATCATCATCGGCATTTAATCCAAAATACAATAACTGTAGATGTTTAAATATGTTCTCAACCAACCATCAATCAATCACAGGCCGTTCATATACAAGTCATGCACACTATTTGACGCAATAAAAACAGTCCAAACCAATGCAGGAAACAAATGTGCTATGAAATTAATTCATCTATTGCATAATATTCAGAGTTGAAACCATTGCACGAAATCCGTTGAACACATGGCCTGCATGTGCCACGCACGTCACAACAATTAATGAACCACAACACCGTGTGCACGCAACCCACCGATCAACAACTCTGTAGTTCCTACCGCTCGGCTGGCCGGCTTCCGTGCACGCTGCTCCAAGCGGCAAGCCTTGAGACTTCTCGCCGGCGACCAGGCCTAGAAGCATCCCCCTTCTCCCCACGCTGCAGGCGCCAAGACCCACGCCCTGACGCCGCCTGCTCCATGGCTGATAGCCCATGGCTCCCACTGCACGAGCTGGTTGTGACGTGCCTTGTCTGCCGTGCAGACGCGCTGCAAGTGCACAGCCTAGGCTGCTAGGTAGCTGCAACCTATGCACGCACCGATCGCTCCGCCATCCTTACGCCAAGTGCCAACCGGCCACGCATGCGTCTCGCAAGCCATGCTACTACTGTCGTGGCGGCTGTGCTGCTGCAAACGAGAGGCGGCGGAGGAGAAAAAAAACCGGGAAGAAACAGTGGAAGGGAAAACGGGATGAACTCTTATTTTGATATTAAAGTGAGTTTACCCTAACCCTAGGGAGTTGGGGCCTATTTATAGGCAGCCCAACAAAAGGGAAAAAGACAAATTTACCCCTAGGGTAAATTACACAGACTCTGAAATAAACTGAAAAGACAAATGTGCCCTTAGGATTTTTACAGACTCGACTAACACAGACTATGGGCCTAAAGGCAAAATAGTAAAATCCTAAATAAAGATAACTTGTTCTGTTGCAGAGCATATGTAGCATCTACGGCTTCGCCTCAGAACTGTAGGATCCAAGAACAGCGGTTGTCAGTTTTGCGCCGAAATTGACAAAGTGTCCACCGTCTTCGAACTGGGTACCCAGATTGGGCCGGCCTGATTCCGCGGCTCCCTCAGCCCGGCAATTGCTCGCCGCCCGTGTACCTAAGTCAATCCCGGTCAACAGACCAGTGGATCCTCTGCCGCTCCTAGCCCATGTACTCGGATTGGCCGGCCCAACTCCGTAGCCCCTCTGCCCGGCAGTTGCTCGGCGCCCGTATACCTGAGTCACACGCGGCCCAGACACGGTAGGTCTCATCTTCTCTTCACGTCTCCTCTTTGACTTTCATTGACAATCACTTATCACATCTAGAGCCATGAGGCCCATATTCTTCAACATGGCTCCTCAATCTCCCCTTTGATGAGTGCATTGTCAACACCCTCTTCATCAGCTCTTCAGAACCTATAGACACATGTGGAAACACGAAAACAAAACACAAGAAGACAGAAAGAAGAAGAAAAATAAAATAAAAAATTTAACCCTGATGACCAAAAGCCGAACAAAAACCAAAAAACGGTCATTGTGGTTAAACAAAAATAAATAACTCAAAACGAGTGCAATCTTAGAACTATCAACAAGGATATCCAAAGAGTAACGGCAAAATACCTAAAAATCCCCCTGAAACAAATCCCAGAGAAAGACAAAAATCCCTCTAAACTCTTCTAAAAGATCAAGTAACCCAAAATTTCTCCCCCTTGTTGATAATTGGACTCATCAAGTGAGACTAAATGCACTAAAAAAACAAATACTCAAACTCCCCCTTAAATGCAACTCCCCCTCAAAATATGCAAGGAATGCAACTAGGGTACATGTGGAGTGAAAAAGCATGCTTCTCATATATGATTGACTTCAATGACAACATCTAGCAAGTATAGCAAAAGAAGTACTGTCTAAGACACATGGCATGATTAGTGTAACAGATGATATCCAAAGAAAGTCATTAGCACGCATTTTTAGATTTTTGCAAACAAAAGCATCACCACATTTTCTAGTTAACAAGCAAAGTAAAGCATGAGATACAAAGGCTAGCTGATATCTACCAAGATAAGCATTGTCTAGAAAAAAGAGCTTTAGCAAACTTGTTATCTTTTTAATGTTCAGGCTTTTTCTTTTCCTTTTTTCAGTTTTTGCCAGGGATTATTTGCATGTCAACCTTATGCTAACCGACGAAGTCAAGCCTAGGCCAGGACTAGACCATCAGAAGCTTAAGACATTGGTCTTGGCATACATTACACTATCCTAGTTTATACCAAAGTGCTATGGTAAGCAGTCCAGAACAATACAATGCGACAAAGCAAACCCACCTGGATCTTTTCAATTAAGCATAAAAGGCATGGATTTTTCATTTTTCTGATTTTTTATCATTTTTATCGCACATTTTCCATGTTAAAGCATATAGATGTCCAAGTTGCATATCTGCATCAAAGTAAGGATCTAGCTTCAAGGTATGTAAAAGATAGCAGATGCATTTAGCCTACACATGCTAGTTACCAGAAGCAATGGTGATCATTTTTCAATTTTAAAGCACAAGAGCCATGCATATGACAGATATCAAACATATCATGTGAACTGAAGCAAAGCATGATCATCGACAAGTATTCAAAAGCATATACTAGCTAGAGAAAGTAAAGCAGATCAATCATATAACAGAAGCAAGCTCAAAGTGTGATATGTGAATATGCATGATATGAACTCACACAAAAAGACTCAAGAAAAGAGTAAAGAAGAAAGAAAACTGACTCAAAATATCCTAAAAAGGATACACAACTCCCAAATCCCCTCGCAAACGCTCAAAAGTAGACTGATCTAGGGGTTTGGTGAAAATGTCATCCAACTGATGATGGGTATCAACATGAACAAGGTCAATGACACCTTTCTCATATTGATCCCTTAGAAAGTGAAACGCACATCAATATGTTTGGTTTTTGAATGAAGACATGGGTTTTTCCCTACACTAATCGCGCTAGTGCTATCACAAAACAAAGGAACTCTGGCAGGGAAGAACAACCCAAAATCTCGCAAAGTGGAAATCATCCAAACCAACTGTGAACAGTAGCTAGCAACAGCTACATACTCAGCCTCAGTGGTAGAAAGTGCAACTCCAGATTGCTTACGCGAAGACCAAGAAACAAGCGAAGAACCAAGAAACTGGCAAGTACTGGAAGTCGACTATCGATCCAGCCGACACCCACAAAAATCAGCATCGGAAAAGCCAGATAACTCAAGAGATGATGATGCTGAATAGTAAAGACCAAGATCGGGCGCATAGGTAAGGTACCTAAAAATGCGCTTGACAGCCTGCCGATGAGATGCGTGTGGTGAAGACTGGAAGCGCACACACAATCCCACGACGAACTGAATGTCTGGTCTCATCGCCGTCAAGTACAGCAGCGATCCGATCATCCCTCGATACTCTCTCTCATTGACCTTGACGCTACTCTCGTCCTTGTCCAGGCCCCCAGATGTACCCATTGGGTTCATCTGAGGCTTTAGCTCTCCACCAAAGTCAAACTTCTTAAGCATGTCTCGCGTGTACTTGCTCTGGTGGATAAAGATACTATCCTTGGTCTGCTTGATCTGGAGCCCTAAGAAGTACTTGAGCTCACCCATGAGGCTCAACTCAAACTTGCTGTGCATCTGCTCAGAAAACTTGTACACGAGATCATTAGTAGAACCACCAAAAATAATGTCATCCACGTAAATCTGATCAATCAAGAAGTCTGAGCCATCTCCGAGGAAGAAAAGAGTCTTGTCCCAGAACCCATCACAAAGCAACTCCCCAACAAAAACTGCTTTAAACGGTCATACCAAGCACTGGGGGCTTGCTTCAGACCATATAAAGCTTCCTGCAACTTGAAAACATGTCGAGGAAACTTAGGGTTCTCAAAACCAGGGGGCTGCCTAACATAGACCTCCTCCTCTATGTACCCATTAAGAAAAACACTCTTGACATCCATTTGAAAAAGCTTAAAACCATTAGAAGCAGCGAATGCCAAAAGTATGCGAATGGACTCAAGACAGGCAACAGGGGCGAAAGTCTCCTCAAAGTCAATACCCTCTTTCTGGCAAAAACCCTGGGCAATTAATCGAGCATTGTTGCGCACCACAACCCCATCTTCACCTTCCTTGTTCTTAAACACAGACTTGGTGCCTATGGGGTTGCATCCAGGTGGCAGCTCAACCAGTGTCCAAACCCGATTGCGAACAAAGTTCTCAAGCTCTTCTTGCATGGCGTTTATCCAATTTGCATCAGAAAGAGCATGAGAAACATCTTTGGGCTCAAAAGTGGAAACAAACACAGATTCAGCAAAAATAGCGAGTGAGCCAATAGAAGAATGCAAGGACCTCGAAGTGAGATCACCGATGATGAGCTCTGAGGGGTGATCACGCTAAACTACTCAGGATCCTAGGTGATCTGAGGTCACCACACTGAAGTCAGCAGCTGTCACCTCTAGACTCGACTTAGCGGGATCGATCGAAGTAGAAGAAGTGATCAGAGGTCTGCCCTCGTCCTCAGTCGAAGTCTCATGAGGTGTGGGTCTGCAGGCTGTGCAAAAGGCCGACCCTCATCAACAGTAGGAGCGTCATCATCTACCTCGAAGATGGACTCTCCAAGCTCATCATCTCTAGAATGCTCAAAAGAAGGAGTCAGCGAAGGCATGGACTCATTAAAAGAAACCTCACACGTCTCGACAAGCTGTTGGACGTCAAGGTTCCAAACACGAAAGCCTCGAGAATGCAAAGCATAACCATGAAAGACTCCATCCCAGCAACAAGACTCAAACTTGTCCAAATTCCCTCCGTTCTTGAGCACAAAGCACTTGCAGCCAAACGCTCGCAAGTGACTCACCTTGGGCTGTCTGCCAAACCCTAACTCATATGATGTCTTACCTAAGTAAGCTCTAAGAAAAATGCGGTTGGCCAGATAGGAAGCCGTGTTCTTGGCTTCAGCCCAAAAATTCCTAGGACTCCTATGCTCATCGAGCATTGTCCTGGCCATCTCGACTAGCGTGTGGTTCTTTTGTTCCACAACGCCGTTCTGTGGGGGAGTGTAAGGGGCAGAAAACCGGTGCTCAAGACCCTGATCACTGCAGAAACTAACGAACTGAGAATTCTTGAACTCAAAGCCATTGTCAGAGCAAATTGCTCGCATCCGACCATTGTTCTCATTCTTCAGCTTCAAAATCAGGTCATGAACAAACTAAAAATCCTCATCCTTAGACTCCAAAAAGAAAACCCACAAGAATCGAGAAAAGTCATCAACTATCACAAGCGCGTACCACTTCCCACCGACTGAGCGTACCCGAGCTGGACCAACATTATCCATGTGTAGAAGCTCTCCTGGGTACGAGGTCATCACTTGAGTCACAGGTGCATGAGAAGCAGCAACCATTTACCCATGACAACAGGGATGGCAAACTAGATCCTTCTCCATCTTAAGCTTGGGAAATCCTCGGATAAGGTTCATAGAGCTCAATGTAACTAGCAGATCAAAGCTCAAATGACCTAACCTCCTATGCACTTCTAGAGCTCAGAGGAGGATCCAACAATCAAACAACGAGAAGGGCCAAAAGAACTAGATAAATAAATCTGAAAAACCTTACCGAAGGTAAGATCTGGCAAACCAAAGATCCTCTAGAATCAACAACAGAAGACATGCCCTTCTTAACACGAACGTCTGAACCATCCTCAAGAAGTTGCGAAATAGAGATCAAATTAAAATTCAAGTTTCCAACCAAAGCAACATTCTTCAAAGAGAAATGATCAGAGATTCGAATCGAGCCAATACCTTGTACCTTCCCTTGACCACTGTTCCCGAAAGTGATGTACTCCTTGGAGCTCGGGGAGGTGAGGCTGGAGAACCATCTGTGATGTCCCGTCATGTGGCGAGAGCATCCTAAATCCATGATCCACACATCCTCCAGTCCTCGATCCTGCACGATCAATGGTCATAAGTTGGAGCAAATAGGCCAACACCAGGTTTAGCGAAGGATCTAAACCAGTGTAGAGCCATATGAGTCTAGACCAAAGCGTGGCTCAAAACGTGGTCCTATGTTCTGCCTGAAGTCTCGGCCACGAGGTCCAAAGACATATCCAGAATGACCTAGAGCTCTACCGGAGCGAAAATCACCCTACGGAGCACGGGCATGAAAACTGTCTCCTCTACCACCACCTACACGACGTGGCCTAGCCTCTAGCCTCTCTCCACGTTGATGGACTCTCTGCATACCACCCTGCTGGTAGAACTGCTCCTGCCCACCTCGAGCTCTCTCTGCTCTTTCAACCCGCTTCCTCCTAAAGAAAAACTCCTCAAGATGCTCGTCTCTCTAACAAAACTCACAGTGATAGGTAGGCTTCTTGGGATGTGGTTGAGGCTTGGGGTTCTTAGGCTGGTGGTGTTGGGTGTAGACTCTTTGGTGTGAGAGGGTCCAGGTAGAGAGTCAAGAGAAGTGTGGAGATGCTTGGGCTTTGGGACCCAGATGGGCTTCTTAGGTGGAGCTTTAGGTTGTTCTTCGAACACTCCATCCTTGGGCTAACAGGCCTGGAATGACTAAGTGGAGTGAGTCTTGGGATATCTCTGCTCTAGAGTCATCTTACTCCACTCCACTGCATGGCTAATGGCACTCTCAAAATCAGCCTTGGTGTAGGTGTAACCTACCCCAAACCCATCTGCCTCTTGAACTACTGGATCATCATGCCAAGCTATGGCTCTCTGGCACTCACCCAACTCATGATATGATGGAGGTAAAAGTTCTTATTCTGAGCATCAGCTTGCTCCTCTCTCAAGGAAGCTAGCACCTCCACCTGAGACAAGCAAATCTCACACTCTTTATCAACTTGAACAGACTTCTCAGCTTTTAGCTTGATCAATTCCAATCTCAGGGACAAGTAGTTCTCATAAACAATGAGTGGAACTGACAATGTCTCAAGCTCAAGCTTAGTTTGCTCCAGCTCAGCTCTCACTCTCTCCAACTCGCCCAATTGCTCGTCACTCTCGGTTCTCATCTCAGCTAAACTAGATAGATGGGATGGGCAGTCTAGATAGGGCATGATGACAGTGGCATGAGAATCTTTCATCTCTAGCTGAGCGCTCCGAAGCTCAATGGCCAAAGAATCTCTCTCATCTACCCTCTCTGTGTACCTAGACTTCAGAGTCGTCAGGTCACACAACAGCACCTCACAGTTAGGGCACTCACTGCTACCACCCAAGCAAGGGAAAGAAGATAGACTCTCAATCTTGCCATTGGTCATGGCAAGCTCACTCTCAAGCTCATCTATCCTTTTCTTAGCCCCTCTAAGCAGTTTCTCCCGATACGTCAACTCTTGACGGTTATCTTCAAGTAATTCAACGACTTCTTGTTCATAGGAAGATACCTTTTCATCGTCATCGTCGTCGGAGTTGTCGGGGGAGCCCTTATCTTCCTTATCCCTAAGAGACATTGAGCAGAAGCTCTTGTGGGATCTTTGGCTGTGATGTGAGCAGCTCTTCGGCTTGTCCCCGAAAGCCATGAAGAAGAGGCCCACCGGTAGATCTGATAGAGCCTAGCCTTGACCTAAGCTGTCCCCTCATGGTGTGCCTGGAGGGTAGCCCAGATCTATCGAGCAGTGTCGAGATGGCTAACACGCTCAAACTCACTTGGACCTAAACCATAAAATAAAATGTTCAAAGCTTTGCTATTGTTCTGATGTTGGGTGACTATCTCAAGAGAAGTGCGCTCAGCAACAGGAAGCACAATAAAAGTAGCGTAAGCACAAACATCCCAAATGTCTGAGCTCTGGCTCATGAGATAGGCTCGCTTGCAAGTCTTCCAATAAGTGTAGCCAAAAGCTTGAATGGATGGGACCTTACCAGAGGAAGTCATGATCACTACCTAGGGTTAGAACCGGTTAAGGTATGGAAAAACCCTAACCAAGCTTTGATACCACTTGTAGGACCGAAAGTAGCGACCAGAGGGGGGATGAATGGCCGCCTAAAAAAATCTTTCGAATCAATGGTCTTCTACCAACACCCAACGCACCTCGACAGACCAACAACAGAAGCAAAATAGATCACATGTACTAAAAAAATCTAGCCTAAAAACGACCAGTGTCCTAATCAAAAAGACACAACCAAAGTGCTTAAAGGCAGATCAACAAGACATTCAACTCATAGGCATTTCATGCATCATAAAAATAATCATCATCGACATTTAATCCAAAATACAATAACTGCTGATGTTTAAATATGTTCTCAACCAACCATCAATCACAGGCAGTTCATATACAAGACATGCACACTATTTGATGCAATCAAAATAGTCCAAACCAATGCAGGAAACAAATGTGCTATGGAATTAATTCATCTATTGCATAATATTCAGGGTTGAAACCAGTGCACGAAAATCGAAGAAAGAATGTTACTGTGCAATTTTGTCTCCTGTTCACAAGACTTCCGTCGAACACCTGGCCTGCATGTGCCATGCATGTCACAGCAATTCACGTGCCACAGCGCCGTGTGGACGCAACCCACGGATCAACAACTCTGTAGTTCCTGCCGCTCGGCTGGAAGGCTTCCGTGCACGCTGCTCCAAGCGGCAAGCCTTGAGACTTTCCGCCAGTGACTAGGCCTAGAAGCAGCCCCCTTCTCCCCACGCTGCAGGCGCCGAGACCCACGCCCTAACACCGCCTGCTCCACGGCTGACAGCCTATGCCTCCCACTATGCGAGCTGCTTGCGCCGCGCCTTATCTTTCGTGCAGACGCACTGCAAGTGCACAACCTATGCTGCTAGGTAGGCGCAGCCTACGCACTCGCCGACTGCTCTGCCAGCCAAGCACCTGGTGCCAACCGGCCACGCATGCGTCTCGCAAGCCGTGCTACTACTGTCGTGGTGGATGTGCTGCTGCAAACTAGAGGCGTCCGAGGAGAAAGAAAAAACTAGGAAAAAACAGTGGAAGGGAAAAGGGGATGACCTCTGATTTTGATATTAAAGTGAGTTTACCCTAACCCTAGGGAGTTGGTGCCTATTTATAGGCAGCCCAACAAAAGGGAAAAAGACAAATTTACCCCTAGGGTAAATTACATAGATGTTGAAATAAACTAAAAAGACAAATGTGCCCTTAGGATTTTTATAGACTCGACTAACACAGATTGTGGGCCTAAAGGCAAAATAGTAAAATCCTAAATAAAGATAAGTTGTTCTATTGTGGAGCTTTCGTAGCAGCTACGACTTCGCCTTAGAACTGTAGGATCAAAGATCAGTGGTCGTCAGTTTTGCACCGAAACTGAGAAAGCGTCCACCGTCTTCGCACTAGGTACCCGAATTTGGTCGGCCTGATTCCATGGCTCCCTCAGCCCGGCAATCGCTCGCCGCCCGTGTATCTGAGTCAATCCCGGTCAACAGACTAGTGGATCTTCTGCCGCTCCTAGCCCATGTACTCAGATTGGGCTGGCCTGACTCCGCAGCCCCTTTGCCTAGCAGTCACTCGCTGCACGTGTACCCGAGTCACACGCGGCCTAGACACGGCAGGTCTCATCTTCTCTTCACGTCTCCTCTTTGACTTCCATTGACAATCACTCATCACATTTGGAGCCATGAGGCCCATGCTCTTCAACATGGCTTCTCAACATATTGAAGTGCTATGAACTTGATCTTTCATGACTTGTTAGGAGTTATGTTAGAAGTATACATAGATGATGTTGTAGTCAAATTGGACGCTATGGATAACAACTTAGCCTGTTTGAAAGTTGCTTTTGATAGAATGCGACAGTATGGCTTAGAAATGAACCCGCTCAAATGTGCTTTTGGCGTGTCGGCAGGCAAGTTCTTAGGATTCATGATACATGAAAGGGGTATTGAGATTGATCCTAAGAGGCTTGAAAGGATTAGAAACTTTGCAGCACCAACATGTAGGAGAGATGTGCAGAAGTTGCTAGGCAAGATGAATTATTTGTGTCACTTTATATCTAACTTGTCTGGTAAAATCGATGCTTTTGTCCCTATACTCCGGCTAAAAATGAAGCCGAGTTCACTTGGGGGAAAGACAGCAAAGCGCCTTTGAAAATATTAAAGAGTGTGTATCATCACCACCCGTGGTGAGAGCACTAAAGGCCAGAATTCCATTTCGGCTATATATCACCACAAAAGATAGCATGAAAGGAGACGTGTTGACCCAGGAGGTGGAGGGAAAAGATTACATCATCACATTCTTAAGCCGCCGCCTGCTTGATGCCGAAACGAGGTACGTGTTTTGGAGCGTCTTTGTTTATCACTTTATTACACATGTACCAAATTGTGTCATTATGTTCTTCCTACTACATGTATTATCGCTTGCCAAACCGATGTCATAAAATACATGTTGCAAAAGCCGATTCTAAGTGGAAGAATTGGAAAGTGGGCTTACTCTCTAATTGAGTACGATTTGGCTTATGAACCTCTAAGAGCTATGAAAGGCCAAATAGTCGCTAATTTTATAGTTGATCATCACGTGGATGTCAATTGGGGTAACGATATTGCTCTAATTGAGGTAGTACCATGGAAACTTTATTTTGATGGCTCAGCTTGTAAGAATGGCCAAGGTATCGGGGTAGTTCTCATATCACCTAGTGGAATGCACTTTAAAACCTCAGCCTGTTTAGAATTTCCCTCTACTAATAACCAAGTTGAATATGAATCTCTATTGTTAGGACTTGAATTGTTGGAATCCATAGGTGCTAAACATGTTCATGTGCATGGCAATTCTTTGTTAGTAGTAC
>JAAALK010000283.1:96718092-96794495 GCA_019279435.1 Zizania palustris | reverse complement strand
CGAAGATCTAGGCATTCAGTTATGTTTTGCTGCGGTGAGGCATCCTCAGTCTAATGGAGCTGTAGAAAGAGCCAATGGAAATATTTTGTCAGGGCTAAATCGAAGGATAGTAGGACTAGCAAAAGGACTGTGGACCGAAGAGCTTCCGAAGATTTTGTGGTCCATTCGGACTACGCAAACAAGGTCCACAGGTTTTACTCCGTTCAGACTACTATTCGGAGATGAAGCTATGACTCCAACAGAGCTCAAAGGAGGATCGCTTCGCAGTACCGAACCGGAGATTCAAGAAGAAAGACAAGCTTCGCTAGATTTATCAGAAGAAACAAGACTTCGAGCTGTGGAAAATTTATCAAAGTATCATCAGCAGACGAAGGCTTGGTTTGACCCGAAGGTTACGCTCAATGAACTAAGACCGGGTCATCTTGTTCTACGAAGCATTATAGCGCCAGGGAAGTTAGGAAATAAATGGGAAGGTCCATATCTAATTGTTCGTTTAGGACGCCCTGGCTCTTTTAAATTAGCTAATTTAGAAGGTGAAGAGTTAGCACATACTTGGCATGCGGAGCATTAAAGCGATACTTCGCATAAGGGCTCCTTGTAATTCACTTGTAATCATCTTCTAAATTAATAAAGCATATGGTCCAGATAATGCCTTCCCCTCATAGACTTCCAGCTTCCGAGTGGACGCACTGGAAACCACGGGGTTGACCGAGAGGGAAGTGTCATGAAGCTGAATCGTATTTTCGGACTTGGAACCATTAGTTTTGAAGCTTCCGACGTGGGGCTGACATAATCCGGAGTCCAAGCCACCGGCTTGTAGGCATCCGTAAAAGAGCCCAAAACCACATCATACGGAGTCCAAGCCATTGGCTGGTAGACTTCCGTAAAAAGAGCCGAAGGTGGCCAAAACATGCGAAGTCCAAGCCATTGGCTGGTAGACTTCCGCAAAAAGAGCCGAAGGTGGCCAAAATATACGGAGTCCAAGCCTTTGGCTGGTAGACATCCGTAAAAAGAGTCCAAAGAGACGATTGCAAACTCCGAACCATTGGTTCGACAGAGATCGCAAAAATGAGCCGAAGGTGGCTAAAGCAAAACAGAGTTTGAGCCATGAGCTTCGAATGTCTGTTAACATAGTCCAAAGCGACAAATCATTTAAGATACTAAGATATCTTGAAAGTTATCTCAAGTGATTTCTTTCAAAAAACAAGGGTATTAAGTAGTCATTCTTCAGACTACAAATAGTCGAAGACATTTTATAAGATTTTAAAAGATCTCTAAATTGCAGAGGGGCTCCGAACCCCCAAAAAATTGTACTCCGAAGTTTTTCTTTGCGCATAACCATCTTTGAATACAGTTCGAAGTTGCTTATACCCAAAGAGGGGCTAGTAAATATGGAGACAATTTTAAATCGGTATTCATTATTCGAACGAATATGTTTACAGATTACATCATGAAAAATTGGTATCTATACCAAGAAGGAATCGAAGACCTCTTCGGTCTCTAGAGCTAGGGTTGGAACGACTAGTTCCAGCGCCGGGAGTTCTAACAACTTTGCGTTTAACTCTCTTGCTCCCCTTCGAAGCTCTAAAGTCCTTCTGTTCTTGTTGAAGCTCGGCCCAAGTTCGAAGCCATTCGGGGCTCCTTTCCCAGCTTCCAAGTTCTTCAGGTTTTTTACTTCGAACTTCATCTTCGTATTCAGACCATATAACGTCTTCAGAAGACGAAGTGTTCAAGTTAACCTCTTTTTCTTCCTCTTTAATATAAGACAGTATATCTTTGGTTACTTCAGGCGCAATTGCACCGGAGCTATCTCGAGGAACTAAAAATCGAGGACGTTTATTAGCTTTTAGAAGATCGAAGGTGGTCCATAATGAGCGAAGTTCGTCGTTAAGGTCTAACACTTCGATATCTTCCATATGAGACAAAGCCTAAAAATATGATAAACAAATTTTCATTGATAATGTTCATAAGCATAAAGCTTTACATAGCCAAAAATCCTAAGGTATTTCTAAACCTGCGGGTTCGGAGGAGGCTGACTGCTTGAAGCTTGGGTCCGAACTTGCTTCTGGCGTTGACCTTCGTCGATCCAAGCTTTGATCGCAGAACGACCTTCGGCTCTCCATGAAGTTTGGAAGGCTCGCAAGGCAGCAGCCACACCTTCGGAAGGAGTTAGCAGTCGCTCATCATCGAAGGTAATTGGGCCCCCTCCTGCGTCCGGAGTTATCGATCGGCCCAGATCTTCGTAGTAGCGAAGTAGGCCGACAGCAGCCTCTTGTCCGGAGAGTTATCCGTATCGAATGCCCGCTGTCTTCATCTGCTTCGCCACTCCTTGGATCCTTTTCAACCGGCGCAGAAGAGTGATGTTATCATCAGAAGGAAGTGTCCCAGTAGTACCAAAGTACTCCAGGACACCTAGCAGCTGATTCATAACTTCCACAGCCACCTTCTCAGACTTCAGCTTGTCTTCGTTTAGTGCATCCTTCATCGAAGTTACTTCTCCAAGAACCCCAGAAAGTCTAGCCGTTTCAGTGGTCAAAATATTCTTTTGGTTCACAAGCTGGCTAGCTTCCTCTTGGAGTCTGACAAGTTCGGTCCCCGCAGTAGCGTGCTCCGCCCGCAATTTTTCAATTTCTGCTCGAAGCACAATTCTTTCTGCTTCGAGCTCTTTATTCACAGCCTCCAAACCTTGTTTGGCCCTGTGCTCCGTTGACACTATATTATCCATTTGAACCACTCGGCTTTCGGAGATGCTAAGATTCCGTTGAAGGACGTTATTTTCCTCCCGAAGATGAGCGATCTCTTCATCATTACATATATTCGCAGCTCGGGCCAAGACAGTTTGCTGCAAAAAGAAAAAACCAAGGTAAATATTTATTCGTAGACGAATTCTATGTTATTTCGTAGATGCTTCGTACCTGGTAAGCTGCGCGTTCTATAGCAGCGTTAAGCTCCGTCCTATCCGCCTTGCTCAAAATGGCCACTAAGTTGGTCTCCCCTATGTCGCGGCTAGCTCGATCCAAAGGTTCGAGTAAAGTCCGAAGACCGGTTGTTTGCCCTAAGAAAGGAGCTAGCAGGGGGAGCATACTTATCGCCTGTTGGTCATCTTCGTCTAACGAAGGGCCGGAGCGTTGGCTTGTAGTCTTCGGAGCCTCTGGAGACTGGCCCTCCCCGGAAGATTGGCTCTCGTCTGTTGAATCAGACGGAGTTGATCCGGAACTCGCACCAGGGAGGGGTTCTATATTCCTTTTGCCTCTTCCAGGTCCCATTTGAGTAGCTCTCTGGGTTGGCTCTGAAGTCGTCGAAGGTCCAGGAATTATTTCTTCCTGGCGGACCTCTTCCATAGGAGTGGACTCTGTAAAAAAAAGTATTATACATTGTATAAATACAGAAAATAAACATGAAAGAGTTATTCGAAGTCTACCTTCGACATTTTGCAGAGGGGTAATTATCGGACTGTTCGGCGGATCGAAGGCGAGATCTTCGTCCGAATAGCCCGTTAAGTCTTCGACTGCAGGAGCATCGTCCTGAGCAGTCCTTGTTGCCTCTTCGGGAATCGAAGCCATAGTAACTTCGACCCCACTTTCATTCACAGGAACTTTGTCCTGAGATATATCTTCGTGAACTGCCGAAGTCCTTGGTTGCTCAAGATTATCTCGGGACTCCGGCACGTTCGCAGGTACTTCGGCTTGTGCAGTCCTTTGAGTTTCATCTTCGTCTATCAGACGCACAAGAAACCTCCCTTCGTCCTCTTGGGAGTCAGAGACTAAAGCCCTTGAGCTCGAAGGTGCAGGATTCGAAGGTGCAAAATTTTTTGGCTTCCGAGCCACCTTCTTCACCGGAGTCTTAGCAGAGCTCGAAGTCCCAGCTTCGGCTTTCCTCTTTTTGGGTCCTTTCTCCGAAGGCACCAAATACATCAAAGGGGGTGGAGTGATTTCCAGCATTCCCCACACTCTGTTAAATCTCTCCCAACTCCCGACCAACTTGATTCTCCATTCTTTTTCGGTCGGAGTTGGAGCGCCCAAAATCTTCTCCGAAGCCCTTACGATTTGCTCCGAAGTAATAGGGGCTGAAGAAGCTAAAAAATGAATCAAGTTAGTTTTTCTTCGAATGAATACGCATAATACATGTTGTCTTCGAAGTTACCTGCAGGGCTCGAAGTCGAAGTGATCTTTCGGAGACCGCCTTCCGAATCCTCTTCGAAGACGATAGGCCAGTTGGCCATAAGCGGAGAGATTTGTAAACCAAGGAATTCTTCGGCTAAGTCTCGCATGCTCAACCTCCGACTAATCTTCTGAAGTAGGCTGAGGCGAGCTTCAAGCTGACCTCGGTCCGATTGCACTAAGGCTTCCTTCCGGAATTGGATTTCTTTCAGAGGTCTGGCCAGAGGATTGCTCGCCCCAACTTCGGCATAAAACCACCTCATGACCCAGTCAGTATACCATCTAGCATTGATGGCTTTAGCAGGAAATTGAAGGGCATATTCGTCCCGAAGCCTAAAGTTGATACTTCCGAAGGCTACTACCACTTTTTCACCTCCGGGGCCTACGAAGGTTTTGGGCTGGCATGAAGCTCTATGTAGCGCAGCGAAGATCTCTACCCTCCCCTCACAGCCTTCAGCTCTCAACACCCATTCGAAGATAGCCAAATGATCTACTGCGTTCGGAGACAGTTGAGGAAGGGTGACGTGAAATAAATCAAGTACCTCCGCCAAGAAGTCTACTGCTGGAAGGCCTAACCCGGCTTCGAAGAAGGCTTCGAAGACGACCACTTCTTCGGGCCTTGGCGACGGGATGAGTTCTTTTCCAGGCTTGCGGATCATAACTCCGGTGCTAATCCTCCCTTCTACTGCGATTGCTAGTGACTCCCTCTTGCAGGTAGAAGATCCCAGTTCAAAGGATTGATCCAGGTACTTCGTTGATGGTAGGCAGAGACTTTGATCATCAACATTTTGGGGATTTCTCCCTCCTGCCGCCATGGATGTCGTTGCGGATGTTGGAGGCACCGTCGCCAACGGCGTAGCCGCTGCTGCTGCAGCCGCCTGCTGCCGAGCCAAGGCCGAAGGGGCTCCAGAACCCTTGGTTTTCGCTATTGCAGTTACTGGGTTACTTTGGGAGAAAAATGGAGGCTAGGGCTCAAAGGACTCAAAGGGCTCAGAAGGTGTTTGTTTGCAAGAGAGCAGTGGAAAGGTAATCGGGTAAGTTCTAGGCCCTCTATTTATAGCCTAGACTTTACATTTTTACCGTTAGTCCATGCCGTTTCGCATTCCTGCCCGTTACTTTTCTCCAAAATTAACGCATTCTACGGTTTCCGTTAGAAGAAGAAAGCTAACGGCTATTTCTTCTAAGTCTAAAAGACTCTCGAACTTCCTGAGTCAGTTCTAAGATAGTTCGAAAGTAATTGTTTTAAGACTGATTCGAAGTTTTATATCTTCGCACATTTCGGAGATGAATTAAAATCTAATAACCCCTATGCCTGGTTATTTTTTCCTTCCGTATACTGCTCTCCTAACATTACAGGTTAAACGGAGAAGCGTATTCGAGGGGCTACTGTTGGGGGAAAATATCCCATCTTCGGGGTTATTGCCGTAACAGCACAAAAGCAGATAATGGATTCGAAGGTTTCCAGACGTCCATCTTCGAAGATACCCTGAGTCAAGCTCGAAGTACGAAGATAGGCATTGGTTCGGAGTACATCTTCAAACTAAGGCTTTTTGAGATCTTTATTACCAGCTAAGATGGAAGATTTATCTTTTATATTATTAGATTAGTCTTTTACCATTTTAGCCCTATCAAGGGTACCGAATAGTTTCTACTATGTCGGTTGTAATAGAGGGGTAAATAGGTCTTTTCCTTAATATTTGGGCCTATAAATACCCCCCATTTCACCCTGTAATAGGGACCGAATACAAGTTATTCAATACATACATTCGAACTATTCTAAGTTATTATCTTTTCGGAGGCTTAGAACAGTTCTCTTCGCAAACACTTCGTTTGTTAGTTTCTATTCTACAGAAACCTGTTAGCGTAATCTTTTACGCCAACACAACCTTCGACTGATCTTCTGAAGTAGGCTGAGGCGAGCTTCGAGCTGACCTTGGTCTGGATGCACTACGGCTTCCTTCCGGAATTGGATGTCTTTCAGAGGTCCGGCCAGAGGATTGCACGCCCCAACTTCGGCATAAAACCATCTCATGACCCAGTCGGTATACCATCTTGCATTGATGGCCTTAGCAGGAAAGTGAAGAGCGTATTCATCCCGAAGCCTAAAGTTAATACTTCCGAAGGCTACTACCACTTTTTCACCTCCGGGGCCTACGAAGGTTTTTGGCTGGCATGAAGCTCTGTGTAGCGCAGCGAAGATCTCTGCCCTCCCCTCACAGCCTTCGGCTCTCAACGCCCATTCAAAGATAGCTAAGCGAGCTACTGTGTTCGGAGAAAGTTGAGGAAGGGTGACGTGAAACAGATCCAGTACCTCGGCCAAGAAGTCCACTGCTGGAAGGCCTAAGCTGGCTTCGAAGAAGGCTTCGAAGACGACCACTTCTCCGGGCCTTGGCGATGGGATGAGTTCCTTTCCAGGTTTGCGGATCATGACTCCGGTACTAATCTTCCCTTCTACTGCGACCGCCAGTGTTTCTCTCTTGCAGGTAGAAGGTCCCAGTTGGAAGGATTGATCCAAATACTTCGTTGATGGCGGGCAGAGACCTTGATCACCAACATTTTGGGAATTTCCCCCTCCTGCCGCCATGGATGTTGTTGCGGGTGTTGGAGGCACCGTCACCAACGCCGCAGCCGCTGCTGCTGCGGCCGCCTGCTGTCGAGCCAAGGACGAAGGGGCTCCAGAACTCTTGGTTTTAGCCATTGAAGTTACTGGGTTGCTTTGGAGGAAAAATGGAGGCTAGGGCTCAAAGGGCTCAAGGGGCTCAAAGGGTGTTTGTTTGCAAGAGAGCAGCGGGAAGGTAATCAGGAAAGTTCTACGCCCTCTATTTGTAGCCTAGACTTTACATTTTTACCGTTAGTCCATGCCGTTTCGCATTCCTGCCCGTTACTTTTCTCTGAAATTAACGCATTCTGCAGTTTCCGTTAGAAGAAGGAAGCTAACGGCTATTTCTTCTAAGTCTAAAAGGCTTTCGAACTTCCTGAGTCAGTTCTAAGATAGTTCGAAAGTAATTGTCTTAAGACTGACTCGGAGTTTTATATCTTCGTATATTTCGGAGATGAATTAAAATCTAATAACCCCTACGCCTGGTTATTTTTTCTTCCGTATACTGCTCTCCTAACATTACAGGTTTAACGGAGAACCGTATTCGAGGGGCTACTGTTGGGGGAAAATATCCCATCCTCAGGGTTATTGCCGTAACAGCACAAAGGCAGATAATGGATTCGAAGGTTCCCAGACGTCCATCTTCGAAGATGTCCTAAGTCAAGCTCGAAGTACGAAGATAGGCATTGGTTCGGAGTATATCTTCGAACTAAGGCACTTTGAGATCTTTTTTGC
This sequence comes from Zizania palustris, assembly GCA_019279435.1. Lineage (NCBI taxonomy): Eukaryota > Viridiplantae > Streptophyta > Magnoliopsida > Poales > Poaceae > Zizania > Zizania palustris. The sequence goes on along the minus strand of JAAALK010000283.1, from coordinate 96,787,001 downwards.
CAGCTAAGATGGAAGACTTATCTTTTTTCTTATTAGATTAGTCTTTTACCATTTTAGCCCTATCAAGGGTACCGAATAGTTTCCATTATGTCGGTTGTAATAGAGGGGTAAATAGGTCTTTTCCTTAATATTTGGGCCTATAAATACCCCCCATTTCACCCTGTAATAGGGACCGAATACAAGCTATTCAATACACACATTCGAACTATTCTAAGTTGTTATCCTTTCGGAGGCTTAGAACAGTTCACTTTGCAAACACTTCGTTTGTTAGTTTCTAATCTACAGAAACCTGTTAGCGTAATCTTTTATGCCAACAGTTACTTTCTCCTTGAGCCGGTTGCACTCTCGCTCATGTGATATAGCCGCAGCTCGAGCTAGGACTATTTGCTGCAAAGGAAGAAAAAGAGCAATGTAAGTAAATTATTTACATATGTTTGAACTAATTCTATTGTTGCAGATACTTCGTACCTGGTAGGCTACCCGCTCCAAAGCTACGTCTAGCTCTGACCCCTCAGCTTCCCCAAGAATGGAAACCAATTCAGTCTCCCCAACTTCATGACTAGCTCGATCCCGAGGCTCTAGCAAAGTCCAAAGTCTAGTCCTCCACTCTAGAAAAGGAGGTAGGAGGGGCAGCCTTGACAAGGCACTCTGGTCATCTTCATTCAGAGATGGGACGGAGCGCAGCGAAGCATCTTCGGAGTCTTCCGTGGATTGACCTCCCTCCGTGGATTGGCCTCCTTCCATAGACTCTGATGGGGTCCACCCTGGAATAGGAGCAGGCAAAGGTCCATCTTTACCTTTACCTTTTCCAAGACCCATCTTCATAGCTACTTCAGGAATTGGCTTCGGAGACACGACTGCCTCCGGCACAATCTCCATAGCGGGGGTCACCTTCATCGGAACCGATCCTGTGAAAACCAAAGGTATACGATATTGCATAAATTTTGCAGGACACAAAAAGAAGGAAAAAGAAAAGGTACTCTGCTAAAGTATATCGTCAATGTTCTGTTTCCAAACAAGCACTGGACTACTCGGAGGCTCGAACATCTGACTGAAGTCCTCTTCGGACTCTGGGCTTCGAACCAAAGGATTAGCTGCCAAAACTTCTTCAACAACTGTAGCTATTACTTCATCCGGAGGCGAGGCTTGGGCATCCACAGTCTCAACTCTGCCTTCTTCCGCAGGAGGGGCTTCTACTTGACCAAGCAGGATGCTCACAGTTTCTACCTGCTCGAGGTTTTCTCCAGTGACGGGCGCCACCACCACGTCGTCTAGAGCAGGCACTTCAGCTCCCATCCGTGATTCATCATCCCCTGTTAGGAGGGATTTGAACTCCCTTCCCATTTCTATGTTTGCTTCATCTTCAGATGACTCCGAAGACGAAGTGGGGGATTTAGAAGGAGCAAGGGACTTTGGTTTCTAGTCCACTTTCTTCACAGGCGTCTTGGCTGGTGCTAACGTCCATGCTTCAGCCTTCCTCTTCTTAGGAGCTTGCTCGCAGATGTCCCAGTCCGGAAGAGTGGGAGATTCAACTCCGAGTACACTCCATACTCGGTTGAATCGCTCCCAGCTGCCAACCAACTTCACCCTCCACTCCTTTTCGGTGGGCATAGGAGCCCCAAGGATTTTCTCTGAAGTCCGGACAATTTGCTCTACAGTGAGGGTGGCGCGTGGAGCTGAAAGATAAGATTTCCTTTAAGTTAAATCATTTTTGTAAAATCAATACTATATGTAAAACATTTTGCAGGGCATTCGAGGTTACCTACAGCACTTGAAGAGAACTCTCGGAGTCCACCCTTTGGGTTCTCTTAGAAGTTTATCGGCCAGCTAGCCATCAAAGGCGGAATTTGGAGTCCAATAAACTCCTCTGCTAAGTCTCGCATGCTCATGCGATGACTTATGGCTTGCATCAGTCCGAGACAAGCTTCGAGCTGGCCTGGGTCAGGATGAACCTCTACTTCCCTCCGGTAGAATATGTCTTTGAGGGATCTAGCCAAGACATTGTCCGCTCCTACCTCGGCATAAAACCAACGAAGGACCCAATCTATGTACCATCTGGCATTGATACACTTCACTGGAAACCAAGTTTAATACTCATCTCCGGGCCAGAAGTTGATGCTGCCAAAAGCAATCACCGTCTTCTCTCCTCTGGTTCCTTGGTAATTCTTCGGTTGGCAGGAGGCTTTGTGAAGCACTGCGAAGATTTCAGCTCTCCCCTCGCAGCCTTTCGCTCGCATCGCCCACTCAAAGATAGCTAGGCGTGCAATGACATTGGGTGACAGTTGAGGTAGAGTAACATGGAACAAGCCCTGTACCTCACAGAGAAAATAAACTATCGAAAGCCCCAATCCAGCTTCGAAAAATCTCCGAACATGACCACCTCTCCGGCCCATGGTGAAGGAATTGCTTCTTTGCCAGGTTGGCGAATCTTGATCCCCGGACCTGTCTTCCCCGTAATTGTCGCCTCAATGGACTTCTTCGAGCAAGTTGACGGTACCAGGTTGTATGACTAGTTCGTGTATTTGGCTGACACCGGGAGGATATCGTGAGGACCAGCCGGATGAGGATTGCCTGAAGGCGTTGCAGCTGCTACTGCCACCATCGCTTTCTGCCTGGCCAACATCGAAGCAGGAATGGGAGATTTGTGGCTAGTTTTCGCCATGAGATAAGATGGAGTTTGAGTTTGGGTTCAAGAAGCAGAAAGGGGGAAAATGCAGGAGCAGTTGGTAAAGTATCCAAAACGCACTCCTACCCTCATATTTATAGTGTGAATTTCCAGGCAGTGTACCGTTCATATGTGCCTTTTAGTATTCATTACTGTTACAAATTATAATGACTCTTCGTGAGAATTCATGTCTCTAGAAATGAAGCGGTGGTGTAACTCTCTTTGAGAAAAGGGATAACATCTATTTCTGTGAGTCTAACGATTATTTCAGCTTCGCAAATATTTGTTTTTGGAGCTATTCCGACGAGTACCTTCGCATAGAAGCTGGTTCAAAGATTGCGAATCTCTGAATGCTTCAAAGAATGATAAATTTCACTAAGTCCCTGAGCATGAAAATATTTCTTGCGTATATGGCTCTCCTTGCCATACAAGTTATTCGGGGAAGCGTATTCGAGGGGCTACTGTTGGGGGAAAATACTTCATCCCTAGGATCTTCAAGATTACAAGACAAAGAAAACTCATGAGCTCGGAGTCCAAGACTTGTTTCTGTACTGACGTAGAGTTAAGGTCGGAAGGTCTGCCGAGACTCCAGTTCAAAGATACACTTCGGAGGCCCCACCTCCGTAGTGGAAAACTGCCAGCAAGGATAGAAGACTTATCTTCTTTCTGATTAAATTAGCCTTTTACCATTTTAGCCCTATTAGAGGTACCGAAATAGTTTCCACTATGTCGGTTGTAACTGAGGGGTAAAAAGGTATTTTCCTTAATATTTTTACCTATAAATACCCCCATTCTCACCCTGTAATAGGCATCGAATATTCATATATTCAATACACAACTTCGATCTACTTCGAGCTGTTATCCAATACGGAGGCTTGAAATTGTCCGCTTCACAAACTCTTCATTTGTTAGTTCCTAATCTTAGAGAACATGTTAGCGTAATATTTTACGCCAACAGACAATTTCAGCAAAAACCGACAAAGCCTCCCTGATCATCGACGATCGTTGTCAGTCCGCGAACTTGAATACTAGCAAGTCTCTCCCGCTCTCGATCCCTCGAGCCGCCTTGACACTTGAATTGGCTTCCGTTTCGCTGACTCAACCGACACTTTGTCTTGATTAACCTCTGTCTCACGTCTTGCTTGATCTCTATGTGTACATCTGAGTTCACTCTCAACTTCGACTGACACCCTCGACCATCTAGCATTAGACTCCCCATCTAACCCTGATCCCTTGCCATCAATAGTTGACGAGTATCTCAAGCCTGCGCACACGAGACAAACACAGACACACACACATATCCAAATATCCATACACAAACTCATGACAAAACCCCTGTTAATCACTCATCATAACCTTGAACCATAGTGACGATCCTCACTAGGTTCCTCAGGCCGACTATGACTGAGGATTGTTTTAGATATTATAGAGGGTGTGAAGCATGCCAAAAGTTTGGAAATATTCAGCTAGCTCCTGCTTCATTGCTTAACCCTATTATAAATCCATGGCCGTTCCAAGGTTGGGGTTTAGACTTCATCGACCAGATTTATCCTCCTTCTTCAAAAGGGCATCAGTTCATGTTGATGGCAACAAACTACTTCACCAAATGGACCGAATTCGTGCCTCTCAAGAACATGACTCACAATGAGCTACCTGATTTTATCTTGAAGCACATTAAACATAGATTCGGTATTCCCTAAACTCTCACTACAGATCAAGGTAGTTCATTTATTTCCAAAGAAGTGAGGGACTTTGTTGAACTTTATGGCATTAAGTTGGTAAAATCTTCACCATACTATGCTCAGGCCAATGGTTAGGCCGAGTCTAGTAATAAAACTGTGATTAAGCTCATTAAGAGGAAAACTCAAAGAATTCCCTAAGAGGTGGCATGAAGTGCTTTTCGAGGCATTATAGGCTTGTAGAATTGCAAAGCACGGTGCTACCAAAGTTAGTCCATATGAGTTAGTATATGGACAAGAAGCCGTTCTACCTGTAGAAGTAGATCTTGGCTCTTTAATAGTTCTAAAGCAAGATGGATTATCGGTCGATGAGTATGAGACTCTTTTGAAGGATAATCTAGAAGAAGTGACCGATAAGAGGCTATGGGCTTTCGAAGCTATAGAGATAGACAAGAGGAGAGTAGCTAAAGCCTACAATAAGAAGGTTAAACCAAAATCGTTTCAGGTAGGTGACTTGGTTTGGAAAACGATTTTGCCATTAGGCACTAAGAGCCCTAAATTTGGTAAATGATGACCTAGTTGGGAAGGCCCTTTCAAAATAGCCGAAATCGCTCCAAGTAATGCGTATGTGTTAGAATCTCTGCAAGGAGAGTGGTTTCGAAGAGCTTTGAATGGCATGTACTTGAAAAGGTATTTCTCGAGTGTGTGGCAAACGGCTTGAAAGTGTTGAAAGGTCGATATGAGAGGTATCGTCCTTAGCCCGTTATGCTTTTAATTCACTTAGTTCACTAAAAGGCAGGGGGCATGTGTTGATAGCAAAAAATGGCATTAAATGGGTAAGATTGTCAAAATATCAATTTTGGTAATTTGGGCCAAAAATACACAAGTCTTGGATCGGGCCGAAGCCCTACAGGGCCGAAGGCCCATTGAAGCTATGGGCTTTGGACGAGGTCCTCTGTTCTGCCTGAAGTCTCGACCATGAGGTCCAAAGCCATGTCCAGAATGACCTAGAGCTCTACCGGAGCGAAAACCACCCTAAACGACGCCGCCTGGCCTCTAGCCTCTCTCCGCGTTGAAGGACTCTCTATCTACCACCCTACTGGTAGAACTGCTCCTTCTCACCTCGAGCTCTCTCTGCTCTTTCAACCCGCTTCCTCTTAAAGCAAAACTCCTCAAGATGCTCGTCTCTCTGACAAAACTCACAGTGATAGGTAGGCTTCTTGGGATGTGGTTGAGGCTTGGGGTTCTTAGGCTTGGTTGTGTTGGGTATAGTCTCTTTGGTGTGAGAGGGTCTAGATAGAGAGTCAAGAGAAGTGTGGAGATGCTTGGGCTTTGGGACCCAGATGGGCTTCTTAGGTGGAGCTTTAGGTTGTTCTTGGAACACTCCATCCTTGGGCTGACAGGCCTGGAAAGACTCAGTGGAGTGAGTCTTGGGATATCTCTGCTCTAGAGTCATCGTACTCCACTCCACTGCATGGCTAATGGCACTCTCAAAATCAGCCTTGGTGTAGGTGTAACATACCCCAAGCCTCTCTGCCTCTTGAACTGCTGGATCATCATGTCGAGCTATGGCTCTCTGGCACTCACCCAACTCAGAATCTGACGGGGGTAAAAGTTCTTGTTCTGAGCATCATCTTGCTCCTCTCTCAAGGAAGCTAGCACCTCCACCTGAGACAAGCAGATCTCACACTCTCTATCAACTTGAACAGACTTCTTAGCTTTTAGCTTGATCAGTTCCAATCTCAGGGACAAGCAGTTCTCACAAACAGTGGGTGGAACTGACAATGTCTCAAGCTCAAGCTTAGTCTGCTCCAGCTCAGCTCTCACTCTCTCCAACTCGCCCAACTGCTCATCACTCTTGGCTCTCAGCTCAACTAAACTAGATAGATGGGATGGGCAGTCTACACAGGGCACGGCGATAGTGGCCAAAGCATCTCTCTCATCTACCCTCTCTGTGTACCTGGACTTCAGAGTCATCTGGTCACACAACAGCACCTCGCAGTTAGGGCACTCACTACTACCACCCAAGCAAGGGAAGAAGATAGTCTCTCAATCTTGCCATTGGTCATGGAAACCTCACTCTCAAGCTCATCTATCCTTTCTTAGCCCCTCTAAGCAGTTTCTCCTGATACCTCAACTCCTAACGGTTCTCTTCTAGTAATTCAACGACTTCTTGTTCATAGGAAGATACCTTTTCATCGTCGTCATCGTCGGAGTTGTCGGGGGAGCCCTTATCTTCCTTATCCCTAAGAGCCATTGAGTAGAAGCTCTTGTGGGATCTTCGGCCGTGATGTGAGCGGCTCTTCGGCTTGTCCTCGAAAGCCATGAAGCAGAGGCCCGCCGGATCATCCTTGTCCTTCCCTTTCTTGATCACGATATCTTCATCACTTGAGCTTGAAGATGAGGGAGAAGACGATGACCTCTTGGAGTAGCTTCTCTCCATCTCAGCGAAGAAGGCCTTGTCTCGCTTCTTGTTCTCACGCCGGTAGTCCTTCAGGGCCTTTCGAAAGAACCTCTTCTTGGGCTTGCCCTTTGTGAAGGTGGAGCTGTCGTTCTTGCTGGAGTCGTAGAAGCCACCGCCGGTGCCCTTCTTGTGACAGTTCCGCTTGGGGCAGTCGGCGATGAAATGACCTAGATCACCACACTCAAAGCATATAGATTTTGTGTCGTGTCTTTTGAACATTCGTTTATCATAGACACGACACACCCGGTCATTAAACAAACACAAATCATCATATCCTAGCGAATCAAAATGGTCCTCAGTGATAGACAAAAAAGAGAACGTGGCACAACTCAAAGCAGTAGGATCAGTAGAAGGTGTCGCAAGGGCCAGGGTTTTTGAGCCAGAACCAGTGAGATTTGATCTCAATTGGATATCAACCTCTGAGGCCTCGAGCTTACTGAAAAGTTCTGCGTCAGTCAAGGTATCATGGGAAGCGCTCTCAACAATAGAGGATACCTTGATCTCCCAGATCTTAGGGTCCAAGGTATGAAGAACCTTGAGTGCCTGTTCATGATCTGAGACCAGCTGATCACGATCGGCCTTGTTGGCCCGAAGCTTGTTAACGATCGACGGAAAACGACCAAACAAGACTTCAACAGTCTCACCCGACTTCTGTGAGAAATTTTCATACTCACGCCGGTAGGTATGATAGATCCTAGCCTTGACCTGAGCTATCCCCTCATGGTGTGCCTGGAGGGTAGCCCAGATCTCTCGAGCAGTGTCGAGATGGCTAACACGCTCAAACTCACTTGGACCTAAAGCAGAAAATAAAATGTTCAAAGCTTTGCTATTGTTCTGATGTTGGGTGACTATCTCAGGAGAAGTTCGCTGAGCAACAAGAAGCACAGTAAAATTAGCATGAGCACAAACATCCCAAATGTCCGAGCTCTAGCTCATGAGATAGGCTCGCATGCGAGTCTTCCAATAAGTGTAGCCAAAAGCTTCAAGGGATGGGACCTTACCAGAGGAAGTCATGATCACTACGTGGGGTTAGAACCGGTTAAGGTATGGAAAAACCCTAACCAAGCTCTGATACCACTTGTAGGACCGAATGTAGCGACCAGAGGGGGTGAATGGGCGCCTAAAAAATTCTTTCAAATCAATGGCCTTCTCCCAACACCAAACACACCTCGACAGACAAACAGCAGAAGCAAAACAGATCACAGGTACTAAAAAAATCTAGCCTAAAAACGACTGGTGTCCTAATCAAAAAGACACAACCAAAGTGCTTAAAGGCAGATCAACACGACATTCAACTCATAGGCATTTCATGCATCATAAAATAATCATCATCGGCATTTAATCCAAAATACAATAACTGCAGATGTTTAAATATGTTCTCAACCAACCATCAATCACAGGCAGTTCATATACAAGTCATGCACACTATTTGACGCAATCAAAATAGTCCAAACCAATGCAGGAAACAAATGTGCTATGGAATTAATTCATCTATTGCATAATATTCAGGGTTGAAACCAGTGCACGAAAATTGAGGAAAGAATGTTACTGTGCAATTTTGTCTCTTGTTCACTAGACTTCCGTCGAACACCTGGCCTGCATGTGCCATGCATGTCACAGCAATTCACATGCCACAGCGCCGTGTGCACGCAACACACCGATCAACAACTCTGTAGTTCCTGCCACTCAGCTGGCAGGCTTCAGTGCATGCTGTTACAAGGGCTTGGCCCTGCTTTTATCGGCACGCAGGACAAAGGAAAAGACCTAAATGCCTTCTACAAGTCATAGGCTCATAGGGGTAAAAAGGGAAAAGGAGCTAGCTACTGTACAATGTGCTTTACATCTTTACAGACATGTCAGATAAACGCCACTTCTTGACCAGCTAAATGACATACTAGGGGTAGAGGGGCCCCTGGTATGACTTCTACACTGTAGCGAGGTGCAGATATTTCTGGGTTCGTAGTAGGGGCCAGATCTCTTCAGGCGGAGGCCGCAAGGAAGGCTTCAAAGTACACTCCGAAGTGGGGTTCGAAGTATACTCTGAACTGAACTCCGAACTGGGTTCTCGGAGACTTAGCTTTGAATCAGCTAAAAAGGGTCTGAAGACTAGCTCTAGGGAGCTCCGAAAGGAGCTCGAAGGTTAACTCCGAACAGAGCTCGAAAGTTAACTCCGAAGTTAGCCCGGAGGATAACTCCAAAACTAGCCTGAGACTTAGCTTCTGCAAACTTTAGAGAGATCTTGAGGGCATCGTTCTGGAGGGCTCCGAAGGGGTTCGGAGGCCTAGCTCCAGGGTGCTCCGAAGAGAACCTTGGGACTTAGAAATAGCTTCTTTAGATATGGACATGCTTCGATAGTGTTGGGCTCCGGGCCGAAGGCTGTCGGAGGCTGACGTCATTTGGCCCCTATTTAAGGGAAAACTTATTCCCCCAACACCAACAAAAGGGAAAAAGACAAATTTACCCCTAGGGTAAATTACATAGATGCTGAAATAAACTAAAAAGACAAATGTGCCCTTAGGATTTTTATAGACTCGACTAACACAGACTGTGGGCCTAAAGGCAAAATAGTAAAATCCTAAATAAAGATAAGTTGTTCAGTTGTGGAGCTTTCGTAGCAGCTACGGCTTCGCCTCAGAACTGTAGGATCCAAGATTAGTGGTCGTCAGTTTTGCACCGAAACTGACAAAGCATCCACCGTCTTCACACCGGGTACCCGGATTGGGCCGGCCTGATTCCACGACTCCCTCAGCCTAGCAATCACTCACCGCCCGTGTACCTGAGTCAATCCTGGTCAACTGACCAGTAGATCATTTTCCGCTCCTAGCCCATGTACTCAGATTGGGCTGGCCCGACTCTGCAGCCCCTCAACCCAGCAGTCACTCACCGCTCGTATATCTGAGTCACATGCGGCCAGACACGGCGGGTCTCATCTTCTCTTCACGTCTCCTCTTTGACTTCCATTAACAATCACTCATCACATCTGGAGCCATGAGGCCCATGCTCTTCAACAAGGCTCCTCAACATATTGAAGTGCTATGAACTTGATCTTTCATGACTTGTTAGGAGTTATGTTAGGAGTTATGGACATGCTTCGACAGTGTTGGGCTCCGGGCCAAAGGCTGTCGGAGGACGACGTCATTTGGCCCCTATTTAAGGGAAAACTTATTCCCCCAACAGTAGCCCCTCACTTGCAGGCCTTCGGGACAAAGGGGTGCGTGCGCCCTTGGGACAAATGATAGTAAAAATTGCAACTTCAGAGAAAACAGGCCTTCGGAGCTTGGACCGAAGGCGGCTTTGACTTGAGCAGGTAATAATTGCCTGCGTCAGCTATCAGAACAACCTCGGGGAGATCAATTGACTTCGCAATGGCTATAAAATTGACCGTTACAGGGCGTCGGGTCGCTTCACCTTCACTGGGGGCCCACCTGTCAGTGGCTTCGGCACGCGAACCGTCAGGATTTTTACCGCATATAAATAGGGGTTTACATCACACGGCTTCAACACACCTCTTATTTTCTTTTCTTCTCAACGCCTTGCATCCTTCGCTCTCTTCTCCTCCTTCCTAACTTCGCGCGGAGCCCACCTCGCAAGCTTTAGCACCCTTCACATCGAAGCTCCACAAAAATGCCGAAGAAAGTTGCTTCAAAGGCTTTGGCCTTTGGCTCGAGCTCCAGCTCCACCCAAGCGCAGGTAGCGGCAGCAGCGGCAGCGAAGCCTGCAGCGAGGCGGTTGGAGCCGAAGAACCTTCGGTCACCATCCGACAAGTTCAAGCAAACATTGGAGATGAGGGCCTCGATCTCGACAGAGGATTCTGTCCGGAGAGCCTGCGCGGGGAAGATCTCGCCGAAGATCGAACTTCGAGTCCCAGAGAAGTCAGAGGCCATACCGAGGCCTCGGGTTGACGAAGTGGTGTTGTTTGAGGCCTTCTTCGAAGCCGGCCTTGGATTGCCAGCCGTGGGATGCTGAGCGAAGTCTTGAAGGCTTACAACCTCGAGCTTCCTCAACTATCGCCCAACGCCGTGGCGAGGCTTGCAGTGTTTGAATGGGCCATGAGGGTCGAAGGCTGTGAGGGCCACGCCAACGTCTTTGTAGCCCTCCACGACGCTAACTGTCAACCGAAGCCGAGGGAGGGTGCAGACCACGTCAAGAGGGCTTTGGCCTTCAGAAGCGCCAACTTCCAGCTTCGGAGGGAGTACCAAGATGCCTTCCCAGCGAGGGCTGCCAACAGCAAATGGTACTCGAGGTGGGATCAAGAGTGGTTCTACGCCTCCGTCGGCGCGAACTCTCCCCTTTGGAGTACCAATGTGCTTATCTCTTACCGGCACGAAGGCGTGGTGAAGACGAGCCCTGACACCCTTCGCTCGAGGATCTTGCTCCTTCGGAAGGTGGTCTCGAAGATGAGCATGAGGGACCTAGCGGAGGAGTTTATCACCCTCCGGCTCAGCCCCCTTGCGTGCTCTTGGCCGAAGGGCCTCTTCCAACCTTCGGGCCGAGGGGTCCTAAACGAGGTGGCAATAGAATTCCTTGGTAAGACTTCGAAGCCTTTCCACTTTTATACTTCGCCAAAAAACTTTACTCTGACATGGAATATTGATGAAGCCTCTCTTGAAGTGAGGACCCCGGAGGAGGCCATCATGGCGGCGGAGCGTGTTGTTGGGGCCCCGACACCTGAGGAGCAGGCCCAATGGCTTGCTCTGGTGGGGACCTGGGAGCACAGGAATAGGGTGTGGACCCTACTCGGCATCAAGGGGGTCCATGCTCTGCCAGACTTCTCCAATCAGGTACCTTCGACAACTGGCTCCAAGAGGAAGAGGGGGATGACGACGAGCCCGAAGCTTCGAGGGTTCGGTCGGAGGTCCCCACAACCGAATGCCCTACTCCCAAGGAGGCAACGGTCGAGAACCCTCAAACAGAAGCGGAGCCAGCAGGGGCTCTGGCAGCAGCTACCGAGGTGGTAGCAAAGACCTCGACGGCGACGGCTTCGGGCGCGGAGGCTGAAGCGCCAGCTTCGCAGCAAAAGGATTGGGGGGCACACATCGACCCCTCTACCTTTGAAGACATCTCCGATGAAGGTAAACACTTTAAACATACCTCTCTTTTATATGTGGATATTGACTTGAACTTTTTGCAAAAGAGGATGCCGGTGCGAGGCCCACCGCACCGAAGCCAGTAGAGGCCTCCGGTAGCAGCAGCAGCAGCGGTTCGGAGTACGACAGCTCCTCAACTGAAGAAGACGGAGGCAGCAGTCATGACGAAAAGGACCCCTGAGACGACGAGGACGTCGAGGTGGTGGACCAAATCCAAGTTCCGCCGAAGCCTATGCAGGAGGTTGAGGTGGAGGAAATTGTCCGGCCTCTGCTGCCGAAGGGGGCCGTGACAGAGGCGGCCATCCATGACTTCCGTGAGGGCTGCGTGGCTGTGGAGGCAGGAGGCTTGGTGGCTCAACTCAGCCATTCGAGCCCCATGGGCCTCTTTATCAACGCAAATGAAGCCCTCATCTAGGTGAGCGAAGTCCTATGCAGCCTTCAAGTCGTACTTTGGTCTTCGATCAACACTTATGATTTTCTTGAACTCTTTCAGGCCTTCGCACTGAACGCTGTAGCGTCAACCTCTGCGGACAGGTGGATGACGCGCTTGGCGGAGGAGAGGGACGCCCTCCGACACGAAGCCTCGGTGGAGGCTGAGAAGCGAAGGTGGGCCGAAGCCTCAGCCGAGGCGGCGAGGGCTGAGGCCAACAAGGCAAGGGAAGCCTTGGCCTCGGAGACCGACAGGCTCCGAGTGGAGCTTTGAGCTGCAAAGGATGCTGGAGCTCAACTTGCGGAGTAGAACTCCAAGCTTTGCCAAGCCGGCCACTGGCTTCAAGACTTCGTCGTTGCTAATGTCGACGAAGCCACTCTGAGCCTGAACGAGGTGCTAGAACAAATAGGGACTGAGTGTTGGGCTCTAGAATTCGGCAGTTAGGATCCAATTGGGGACCGCGTCGATTTTTTGAAGGTGGTGGCTGCGACGGCGGAGCAATCTTTGAAGGGCTTTGCCTTGATGGCCGGCCGAGTGGCGGGTCAAGGGGTGTTGAAAATGCTTCACGACATGGGGTGCAACCACCTCGAAGCAGCAACCTCGGTGACTCCATTGGCCTTCGAAGGCCAGCACTTGGTGATGCCTCCGGCCAGCATCCGCGGAGCCTGGCGGCGACTTTAGGTGCCTTGGAAGGCCCAAGGCTGCGAAGCAGTCCTCGAACTTCAGAAGGCCATCTGCCTTCGCTGATCCAGGGCACATGCCTCGCTAGCTCAGCCTTCAACGTCAGCACCTCCGCCTCCGAAGGTGTAGATGTCCTTATGCTCCTTGTAATTCTTAGCTATAGGCTTGTAAAAACTTATCAGTTTATTAATATAAATGCGGGGGTACTTTATATCTTCCCAGGCTCAGCCTCCGAATGTTGACTTCGAAGTACTTGAGGACTCTGAAGAACTTCGCCAATTATGGGTGGTCCTCGAGGTAGCTAGGTCCGAAGGCCCCCCTCAGTTTAAACTTCCGATGGGGCCTAACGGCGAAGCCATCCCCGAAGTATCTCAAGAGCTGCTGGCTACCATGAAGACGGAGCCCCTTCGGAGTTCTTCCTCCTCGCCCGACTTAAGTTTCTTTGCAGTAGACTCACGTAGCGAGGGGGTACAACCTTCACGAATGGCCTTGGTAGGTGATGAAGCCTTAGACTTTTCTGCCTTCGACACGTCACCGCCTGCCACGGAGACTTGTACAAACCTGCAAAGTGGAAGACGAGATATGCGGGCTTTGGGGCGTGGACGAACCAGACGTAGGAGAGCAGGCTACGACGAGGCTTCGTCCAACCGAGGGGGCCCTAGCCAAAATAAGGGCAAACGAGGGTTGGGGCCTCTAGCTCACTTTTTCTTAGGCTTAGATACAGACTACTCGTAATTTTGTTTTCGAAGTGTATTTGTAATATACTTCTCAATTATTATTCAATGAATGGAATTTGTTATATTTTCATACTTCGTCTGCATGCTTCGCATAGTTTGATGGCTTCGAATGTTTTACCTTGTCATGCTCGTACTGCGCATTACATTCGCACACTTCGCATACATACTTCCTCCCTTGCTCGTGGCAGCTAGGGACTTAGTCATTGCTGGTGCGGGCAATTAAAAATGTGAAGGGGTGCGCCTTTTTGGCGGCTTTGGATGCTTATAACACATTAATTTGGAGCGAAGCAAGGCTTCAGCGTAGCCAAATTAAGCGAAGCATGCTTCGCACGCTTGGATTTGGATGTTGTGCGTGAGCGAGGCTCCAAAACACACTTAGATTTTAAGCGAAGTATGACTTCGAGATGCTTAAATTTTAGATTAGATTGACACGGGAAGCAAGGCTTCAAAGCGTGTTTAGATAGTGAAGAAAGGCTTCAGAGCTTGATTCTTTACTGAGAATGGATAATTGGTGTGGATTCACCGAACCTGTGATTGTGAGCTGCCTTTGCTCTGAGCCACCTTCGACTCTGAATACTGAGAACGGATCTCAGGATTCTAGGATACGTTAAGCCGGTGGCCTTTGTATCCCAGATGCATTAGGTCGATGACCTAGAGTCCTTGGACGCATCGGGCCAATGGCCCGGAGTCCTTTAGCCCACTGCTACGGGCCCGAAGGCACTGTGTAGCCTTCAGAGGGGTACTCCAGATTTTGTAAAGCGAAGCAAGGCTTCGATTTTTAAATAAGATCGAACAAATTTTTGCTTTAAAGTAGAAGCAAAGGTTTGCTTTTAAGGCAAAGTAGGGCTTCAATTTCATACTAAAGTAATTGCAAAATTGTACATCGAAGTGGTACTTCGGACTGTGTACATACCTCGTAAAGTGGGTGGAAACTTGCCTCGTAGCCCGTGGGGCTTTGATGGCCTTCGACACGCGAAGCGAAGCCCCTTGCTGGAGGGTGAGCTCCGGAGCGCGAAGGATGGAGAAAGGCGAAGAAGGCCTTCGAACTGCACCCGAAGCCCCTTGCTGGTGGGTGCGCGAAGCAAAAAAAACTTCAAAGCTCCCCCCTCAAGCGCACTTTGAATTGCAGACAGTGGCAGAGAACTTAGCTTTTAGGACTAAGCTCCCCATGGACGGCACCAACTGTTGTAGCAATTGTGTTAGCTACAACACAGGTTTTGTATGTGTGTATGGTGTGTAAAATGAACCTCAAAGGGTTCTCTCAGAAGGAGTAAAGATTTATACTGGTTCGGACCCCTCCTATGGGATAATAGCCCTACGTCCAGTTTATGGTGGATTTGGCATAATATGCCTCAGTGTAGTGTAGTGAGTTCTAGGGTTCTCATGGCCCTAGAGAAGCTAAGCTGTTACAAGGGCTTGGCCTTGCTTTTATAGGCACGCAGACCAAAGGAAAAGACCTAAATGCCCTCTACAAGTCATAGGCTCATAGGGGTAAAAGGGAAAAAGGAGCTAGCTACTATACAAAGTGCTTTACAGCTTTATAGACGTGTCAGATAAACGTCACTTCTTGACCAGCTAAATGACATACTAGGGGCAAAGGGCCCCTTGTATGACTTCTACACTGTAGCGAGGTGTAGATATTTCTGGTTTCGGAGTAGGGGCTGGAGGTCTTCAGGCGGAGGACGCAAGGAAGGCTTCGAAGTACACTCTGAAGTGGGTTACGAAGTATACTCCGAACGGAACTCCGAACTGGGTTCTCGGAGACTTAGCTTTGAATCAGCTAAAAAGGGTTCGAAGACTGGCTCTAGGGAGCTCCGAAAGGAGCTAGAAGGTTAACTCCGAACAGAGCTCGAAAGTTAACTCCGAAGTTAGCCCGGAGGATAACTCCGAAACTAGCATGAGACTTAGCTTCTGCAAACATTAGAGGGATCTTGAGGGCTTCACTCTGGAGGGCTCCGAAGGGGATCGGAGTCCTCGTTCCAGGGAGATCCGAAGAGAACCTTGGGACTTAGAAATAGCTTCTTCAGATATGGACATGCTTCGATAGTGTTGGGCTCTGGGCCGAAGGCTGTCGGAGGCTGACGTCATTTGGCCCCTATTTAAGGGAAAACTTATTCCCCCAACACCAACAAAAGGGAAAAGACAAATTTACCCCTACGTTAAATTACATAGTTGCTGAAATAAACTAAAAAGACAAATGTGCCCTTAGGATTTTTATAGACTCGACTAACACAGACTGTGGGCCTAAAGGAAAAATAGTAAAATCCTAAATAAAGATAAGTTGTTCTATTGCGAAGCTTTCATAGCAGCTACGGCTTCGCCTCAGAACTGTAGGATCCAAGATCAGTGGTCGTCAGCTATGCACTGAAACTGACAAAGCGTCCACCGTCTTCGCACCGGGTACCCGGATTGGGCAGGCCTGATTCCATGACTCCCTCAGCCTGGCAATCGTTCATCGCCCGTGTACCTGAGTCAATCCTGGTCAACAAACTAGTAGATCCTTTGCCGCTCCTAGCCCATGTACTCGGATTGGGCTGGCCCGACTCCACAGCCCCTCTACCCAGCAGTCACTCACCGCTCGTGTATCTGAGTCACATGCGGCGAGACACGGTGGGTCTCATCTTCTCTTCACGTCTCCTCTTTGACTTCCATTGACAATCACTCATCACATCTAGAGCCATGAGGCTCATGCTCTTCAACATGGCTCCTCAACATATTGAAGTGCTATGAACTTGATCTTTCATGACTTGTTAGGAGTTATGTTAGAAGTATACATAGATGATGTTGTAGTCAAATCAGACGCTATGGATAACCACTTAGCCGGTTTGAAAGTTGCTTTTGATAGAATGCGACAGTATGGCTTAAAAATGAACTCGCTCAAATGTGCTTTTGGTGTGTCGGCAGGCAAGTTCTTAGGATTCATGATACATGAAAGGGGTATTGAGATTGATCCTAAGAGGCTTGAAAGGATTAGAAACTTTGCAGCACCAACATGTAGGAGAGATGTGCAGAAGTTGCTAGGCAAGATGAATTATTTGTGTCACTTTATATCTAACTAGTCTGGTAAAATCAATGCTTTTGTCCCTATACTCCGGCTAAAAAATGAAGCCGGGTTCACTTGGGGAGTAAGTCAGCAAAGCGCCTTTGAAAAGATTAAAGAGTGTGTATCATCACCGCCCGTGGTGAGAGCACCAAAGGCTAGAATTCTGTTTCGGCTATATATCACCGTAGAAGATAGCGTGATAGATGTGCTGACCCAGGAGGTGGAGGGAATAGAGTACATCATCACATTCTTAAGCCGCCGCCTGCTTGATTCTGAAACTAGGTACGTGTTTGTGGAACGTCTGTGTTTATCACTTTATTACGCATGTACCAAATTGCGTCATTATCTTCTTCCTACTACATGTATTGTCGCTTGCCAAACCGATGTCATAAAATACATGTTGCAAAAGCCGATTCTAAGTGGAAGAATCGAAAAGTGGGCTTACTCTCTAATTGAGTACGATTTGTCTTATGAACCTCTAAGAGCTATGAAAGGCCAAATAATCGCTAATTTTATAGTTGATCATCACGTGGATGTCAATTGGGGTAACGATATTGCTCTAATTGAGGTAGTACCATGGAAACTTTATTTTGATGGCTCAGCTTGTAAGAATGGCCAAGGTATTGGGGTAGTTCTCATATCACCTAGTGGAATGCACTTTAAAACCCCAGCATGATTAGAATTTCCCTCTACTAATAGCCAAGCTGAATATGGATCTCTATTGTTAGGACTTGAATTGCTAGAATCCATAGGTTCTAAACATGTTCATGTGCATGGTGATTCTTTGTTAGTAGTACAACTAGTAGCAAAAAGTGCTCAATGCTTTAATGGTTTGTTAAATAGTTACTTGGATAGATGCTTAGATGTAATTACTACTTTCGACGACTTTAAAATTTATCACGTGTCAAGAGAGGCCAACTCAATTGCAAATGATTTGGCTCAACAAGCATATGGCTATCAAGTCAAGAGAGGAAACTTTTCTGTACAGGAAAAGCCTATGCTTGGTCTCACTACCGACGCTAGAAGCTTCAAGTAGGCACGAGGTCTATCGAACCCTCCGGGTCAGACCCCCCAGCCACTAGAGGGTGTCATGTGCTGGAGCCCTCGTGCCGAAGCCCTTCATCTGCCGAAGGGTCCTACTCACTGGATCCTACATGCCAAAGTCATCTAGGAAGTAGAAGCCCTCACACACCGATCTCCTCCGATGGAAGGCTTCGTTCTGATCGGCTCCGCATGGCCAATCCAGTCAACATTCAGCAGAAATAGGAAAGGCCCGAGGGGCACTCTGATGTCAGTAACTTAGACATCACTCTGGGAAAGGAGTTAGGAAACCCTCCGGATATCTATGAGGATGATTGGAGAATCCCAATCATTCAATATGTAAGAAATCCCAGCCAAAGGGTGGATCGAAATGTTCGCCGACAAGCGTGTAAATTTGTATTACTAGATGCTGATTAATCCAAAGTAGCTATAGGAGAAGTCCATGAAGGACTTTGTGGCACTCATCAGTCAGCCTAGACAATGAGTTGGATGCTCAAAAGAGCAGGTTTCTACTGGCCAACTATGACTGAGGACTGTTTTAAATATTATAAAGGGTGTGAAGCATGTCAAAGGTTTGGTAATGTCCAATTATCTCTTGCACCACTACTTAGTCCCATTATCAAGCCATGGCCATTCTGAGGTTGGGGACTAGACTTCATCGACCAGATTTATCCTCCCTCTTCAAAGAGGCATCGGTTCGTATTGATGGAGACAGACTACTTCACCAAATGGACCGAAGCCGTGCCTCTCAAGAATATTACTCACAATTAGGTAACTGATTTTATCTTGAAGCACATTATACATAGATTCGGTATTCCCCAAACTCTCACTACAGATCAAGGTGCTTCATTCGTTGCTAAAGAAGTGAGAGACTTTGCTGAATTTTATGGTATTAAGGTAATGAATTCTTCACCATACTATGTGTTGGGGGAAAATACATCATCCTCAGGGTCACTACAGTAACAAGACGAAGGCAATCTATTAAACCGAAGTTCTAGTATCTAACTCCGGTTTAGTACTGGGTCAAGTTCGAAGAATCAATGCGGGCTCTTGTTCGGAGTATGGCTTCGAACGTCGACTCTTCAGAGATTTTATTAGCCAGCTAGGATGGAAGACTTATCTTCTTTCTCATTAGATTAGTCTTTTACCATTTTTGCCCTATTAAGGGTACCGAATAGTTTTCACTATGTTGGTTGTAATTGAGGGGTAAAAAGGTCTTTTCCTTAAGATTTTCACCTATAAATACCCCCCATTCTACCCTGTAATGAGGATCGAATACTGAGTTATTCAATACACATCTTTGAACTGCTTTGAGCTATTATCCAATTCAGAGGCTTGAAATAGTTCACTTCACAAACACTTCGTTTGTTAGTTTCTAATCTCTGAAAACCTATTAGCGTAATCTTTTACGCCAACAATTGGCACTGTCTGTGGGGAACCTAGTCCAAAAAACTTCGTTCTCTACCAAGTTCTCAAAACCATGCCTCCCAAGTGGAGTTTAGGTGGTAGTCCTACTCGGAAGTCCCCTCGGACCTCCGGAGTAAGATCTTTGAACACAGTCGAGGTCGGAGGACCTTCGGTAATTCCTCCACCTCAGACCCCCGAAGGGATTCCCCTTCCTCGAGCATACGGAGTTCCTCCTCCAACTCCATCTATACTTCGGCCATCTGGAGTCCCTTCTCCAGCTCCGATTCCGCTTTGAACTGACACGTATAGTTCTCAAGACCCGGAAGATGCTTCCGGAGGAAATGAAGACGATCCTAGAGACATGGCAACTCAAATGGCCAGTCTCCAAGCTGAAGTGGCGAGGTCGAGACAAGAGGCCGCAGATAGGCTTCGTTCTCAGGCTACCGCGATCATTTCCAAAGTGCCTCAAGACAACGAACTTCCTTATCCCGAAGCCCCAAAGAACGCTTCCTTCGATAGAGAGTCTCCGCTGCATCCTGAGCTGCAGAAAGTGCGCTTCGACCCTAAGTTTAAAACTTCGAAGATTTGTAAGTATTCTGGAGACGAGGATCCTAGGGAGTTCTCCCGTTCTTATGTTTTGGCAATTGAGGCCAGTGGAGGAGTGTGAGACACTATGGCCAAGTGTTTCCCTCTTGCTCTCGAAGGGGTGGCTTTGCGGTGGTTTTGGTCCCTGAAGCCGGGATCAATTAGAACCTGGGAGCAATTAAGGAAGAAGTTCATAAGTAACTTTCAGGGTACCTTCGTACCCCCAATGTCTACGGGAAGTCTTTTCCAGGTGAAGCAGCTGCCTAGAGAGACTTTAAGACAATTTTTCAAGCGCTTCGCCCATACGAAGTCGCAAATACGAGGGCTGACTACATCCTCCATAGTTGATGCAGCTCGAGAGGGAGTTACCCATGCGGGCCTCCTTGATAAACTTCATTAGAAACAGATATCCTCTGTTGCTCAGTTGATGGCTTATTTTGAAGAATATGTTAGGTCAGAAGAAGGGTGGCTCTGGAGAACTGCTTCAACTCCGTCAATCCTGTAAGAAGTCAAGTTCGAAGTGAAGACTTCAACACCTTCGCAGGGTCCTAGAATCGAAGTCTAGCATGACAGGCATCGGGGGCAAAAGCATCCTCATTCAGAAGTCCTGAACATTGCTCCTCCGCAGAAATTTGCCCCCAAGACTTCACAAGCCCCGAGAAGCAAGACCAGCGGCTGGAGGCCGCTAGGGAAGCCGGCTGGCAAAGCCCAGGCCTTCTTCTGTTGCGTCCATGGTGAGAATCGAAGTCACGCTACTGATGTGTGCAAGTCTATACTCACTTTAAGAGGCGAGTACCTTGAAATAACCTTGGGTCAAGGCACTACTAACCGAGTTCCTTCCGAGGTACGTCCGGAGCCTGTCCAGGCTGTGGCACGTATAGACAACTTCGACCCTGCAAGACAACCTCCGGTGGTTAATATTATGCCACCTCCGAAGCAGGAAGATGGTCAAGATCGAGGTAAAAGAGTAGTCCTCCCCATTTCCGGAGGAGGGACCCTCGGCAGTATGTCGAAGAGACAGAGAAGAGAATATGTCCGGGAAGTGGTCCATATTGGAACTTCTTCGTCCGCAGCTTCCATGCCTGAGTGGTCCATGTGCCGATATCTTTCTCTACAGATGATGAAGCGGGCATAAAGTTTCCGCATGCAGATCCCCTTGTCACTGCTGCCGACATAGCAGGGACTGAAGTCCGGAGATTGCTGATTGATGGACGGAGTTCAGCAGATAGTATCTTCATCCAAGCATTTGATCAGCTCTGTATCTCCAGAAAACATCTCCTCCCTGCAGCTCGTCCTTTGCAAGGCTTCGTAGGACCCCCTCTTGATGCCCTCGGCCAAATAGGTCTGGAGGTTGCTTTCGGAGAGGGGCTACTCGCAAGGACGGAGGAGGTGATTTTCGATGTTGTAGATGCCCCGTATGCATATAATGTTATCTTCAGGAAGGGCATGTTAAATCAGTTCGGAGCCGTGGCGCATCATAATTATCTATGTATGAAGATGCCCACGCAAGCGGGAGTACTCACTGTCTTCGGAAATCGGGCCACTGCGCGAAGAGCAGAGTATGGCCATGGCCCCCCTCTCGACCCGAGACACGTGAACAATATACAAGGCAATCCGGAGGATATCTCTGCTTCAGGTGAACCTTCGAAGAAGTCCTTCCCAAGACCCAGCCCCGACAGAGAGATTGTAATGAAGGTTATTGTCAAAGATGGTAAAGACTATTCATTTCAGTTCGGCAAGGATTTGCCTCCAGAAGTCGCTACTTCGTTAGAAAAAGTAGTCGAAGAAAACTTGGACGTCTTTGCATTGTCTGATGAGGACATTCCCAGAGTCAGTCGGGATATAATTGAGCATAGCTTGCTTGTGAACCCGAGGGCTCGACCTGTCCGACAAGGACTTCAGAAGTTATCTGCAGAGAGGGCCATCCTAGCTAAGGCAGAAGTAGAAAAGTTGCTGAAGGCTGGGATTATTAGAGAAGTAGCTCATACGGAGTGGCTAGCCAACCCAGTCTTCGTCAGAAAGAAATCTTCCGGGAAGTGGCGCATGTGTATTGATTTTACATCCTTGAATAAAGCATGCCCCCGTGACCCCTATCCCATGCCCCGAATTGATTAATTAGTTGACTCCACTGCTGGTTCGGAGTTATTAAGCTTCCTCAACGTGTATTCTGGCAATCATCAAACCTGGTTAAAGCGCGAAGATGAAATCAAAACAAGCTTTGTAACTCCTTCAAGAGTCTTCTGCTATGTAAGAATGCCTTTCGGCTTAAGAAATGTCGGGGCAACTTTTTCGAGGTTAATTGCTAAAGCTCTAGGTCATCAAATAGGCCGCAATGTAGAAGCCTATATGGATGACATTGTAATAAAGAGTGCTTTAAAGCACCAACATAGCCTAGACTTAGCAGAAACATTCAATAGCCTTCGGGCATGTGGAGTCTGTCTCAAGCCCGAAAAATGTATTTTCGGGCTCAGGCTAGAAAGTTGTTAGGATATCTAGTTTCGAGTTGAGGGATCGAAGCTAGCCCTACTCAAATAACTGCATTACAAAGGATGGCTCCTCCGGAAAATTTAAAGCAGGTGCAAAAGCTAACTGGCCGCCTAGCAGCACTTAGCAGGTTCCTAGCAAGGTCTACGGAGAGAAGTTTGCCCATTTTCAAAGCATTGAAAGGGTCCGAAGATTTTGCATGGACACCGGAGTGTCAGAAGAGTTTTGATGATATTAAGAATTATCTCAGTAACCTCGCTACTCTCACGGTTCCTGTTGCGGACGAAACCCTACTCCTCTACCTTGCAGCTACTGGCTCTGCTGTCAGTGCAGTCCTTGTCACAGAAGTTGATTTCAATGGGAAGTTGGTATAGAATCCAGTCTATTTTGTATCCGAAGCATTGTCTCGAGCAAAAACAAGATATTCTGAGCTTGAGAAGTTCACCTATGCTTTGATAATGGCTTAGAGGAAATTGAGGCATTATTTTCTAGCACATAATGTAATTGTACCAACTTCGTATCCCTTAGGAGATATGCTCCGAAGCAAGGATTCTACAGGAAGAATTGGAAAATGGGTTGTTGAATTGGCACCCTTCGGCATCTCCTTCGTGGCAAGGACAGCGATCAAGTCATAGGTGGTGGTAGATTTTGTGGCAGAATGGACTCCATCCGCGGTATGGGCTCCGGAGAAATCAAATGAAGGCATTTGGACTATATACTCCAATAGAGCTTTCCAAGCATCTGGAGCAGTCATCGGAGCAGTAATAATTTCCCCGTCAGGGCAAAAGGCAATGTACTCTGCAAGGCTCAACTTTAAGTCCACCAATAATACAGCGGAGTATGAAGGAATTTTGCTAGGACTTTGAAAGGTGCGTGCTTTAGGTGCTACAAGAGTTGTTGTTAAAACAGATTCTTAAATTGTAGCAGGGCACGTTGATAAAAGTTTTCAAGTTCGTCACCCCCAGCTTGCAAAGTATTTGGAAGAAATCTGTAAGATTGAAGCAGCATTTAAAAAGATTTCCATCCGAAGTATACCTAGAGCTGAAAATATGCAAGCTGATACCTTAGCAAAAGCTGCAGCCGGAGCTATGGACATTTCAGAAGGAGCTTTTTACGAAGAGCTTACTTAACCTTCGGTGCCACAGATCCCTTCTACGGAAGTTCTTTGCATTCCATGCACTGATTGGCGGAGTTCAATTATGGAGTTGTTGCAAGGTGAAGCAAATTTGCCTGAAGGGCCACAGCTTTCGAGGTTGAAGCTCAGAGTTCAAATTATCATATAATCAATGGTATTCTCTACAAGGCCGGAGTTTGATCCCCTCTGCTCCGATGTATATCTCAAGCCGAAGGTCAAGAAATGCTCCGAGAAATTCATGAATGCCTTTGTGGTAGCCATCTAGCCCCTCGGGCTTTGGCAGGAAAAACACTTCGCCAGGGACTTTATTGGCCTACAATAGTAGCTGATGCGGAGAGTCTAGTTCGCATGTGCCAAGGTTGTCAATGGATGGGAAGATGAAGTCATCGTCCACCAACAACTCTTCTAGTCATTGCCCCAGTTTGGCCCATGGCCAGATGGAGCATAGACCTTATTGGCCCCTTCTCAGTAGCAAAAGGAAATTTGAAATTCGCAGTGGTAGCAATTGAGTATTTTTCCAAGTGGGTCGAAGCAGAACCCCTCACAGCTATCACTTCGAATAATGTACAAAAATTTTTCTGGAAAAGTATTATATGCAGGTTCGGAGTACCTCGACAGCTAACAGTTGACAATGGGACACAGTTTGATGCAGATCCCTTCAGGAAGTTTTGTGAAGATCTTGGCATACAAATATGCTTTGCTGCTATGCACCATTCTCAGTCTAACGGAGCTGTCGAAAGGGCCAATGGTAATATCTTGTAAGGGCTGAATCGAAGAATAGTAGGGTTGGCAAAGGAACTGTGGACCAAAGAGCTTCCGAAGATTTTATGGTCCATCTGGACCACTTGTTGGCGCAAATGTTATGCCAACAGGTTCTCTGAAATCAAGAACGGACAAACAGAAAGTTCATGCTTTAGGACTACTTTGAGCCTCCGAGATGGATAATAGCACAAGTGGTCCGAATAAGTGTAAATGAACAACTTGTTCTGCCCCCCTTTTACAAGGTACAATGGGGGGTATTTATAGGGGAAAAAGCATAAGGAAAAGACCTATTTACCCTTAGATTACAACCGACAAAGTGGAAACTATCCGGTATTATAATCAAGGTTATACACGGTAAAGTACTGCAAGGTAGATGGATAAGCTGGACATCCAATCAATCATGTCTTTCGTCTTCGAGGCCTCCATCTTCCCTTCAGAGGGTTCTCTAGGGCTTCACACCGTAGCACCCTCCGGTCGTGGCGACCTATGCTTCGAACAACAGTCCGCCAGCTTCGGAGTCCTCATCAGCCTTTGAAGGGTTAATCTTTAAGTCTTGGAAATGGAGTAATTTCCCCCAACAGTAACCCCTCGAATACGCCTTTCTGTAGTTAACCTATTTAGAAAGAAGGCAGTATACGGAAAGAACATTTCTATTTTCTGAGACTTAAAGAGGATTTGGGGATGCTGCGACTTAGCCGAGGATTTTGAGCCCAACGCGTTCGAACCTCCCCCTTCGAGTTCTTGACACAGTGGGAACGCACGTTGGGAAGGGAACGGTTTCGGAGTGTGAACGTCGTGGAGCGCCGTTAGAAGTAACCGTTACAGCGCAAGTAGTCGTTACCCTCTGCAAAAAAGGTAACGGTCGATTTTTACAGCGGTTGTACGTCGTTCCAATTACCGGACCCACTTGTCGGTGACGGAAGCCGAACCTGCAATGTGAAATCAATCGAAGAGTAGTACTGGTCGCGTGGTTATAAAAGGGGGAGACGGAGATTAACCGAGATTTTTTACCGCACTCATCACCTGCGATTCACCTTTCCCCCAATCTTCCAAACTCTTGAACACTCGAGCACGATGGCGAGAACTAGCCACACCACCCCGGCGGCGGCCAACACCCTGGCGCAGAGGCAGGTGTGGGCCGCTTCGGCAGCAGCGGCAATGGCGGGGGCTCCGAGCGGTGCCTGGCCCAAGAATCCTCGGGCGCTCCATCCGCCCTCCAAGAAGAAGATTGCCCAAAGCTTCATCATCGGCCAATCCTTGAGCACCGCCGAGTCCATTGAAGAAGCGGTGGACGGAAAGTTGGGCGCTGGGCTGAGGACCCGAGTCCCCGGGACGGAGTCGACTCCAAGGCCACGGAGCGGAGAGGTGGTGGTCTTCGAAGCATTCTTCGAATCAGGCCTGGGGCTGCCAGCTGTGGATTTCTTGGCAGAGGTGTTGGACTTATTCCATATCACCCTGCCTCAGCTGTCCCCCAACGTCATCGCCCGCTTGGCCATCTTCGAATGGGCGCTCCGGGCGGAGGGGCGCGAAGGACGCTCCGAAATCTTCGTCGCGACCCACGAGGCCATATGCCAACCGAAACGACAAGACGGGCCAGGGGACTCCAAGGTGACGATAGCCTTCGGCAGCGTCAATTTCCAACTGCGGAGGGAGCATGCCCTCCACTTTCCTGCAAAAGCTATAAACAACAGGTGGTACACAAACTGGATACTTCGGTGATTTTATGCCGAAGTCGGAGAGGACTCCCCTCTCGCTGGTCCTCTCCAGGAGATCTGGTTCCGGAAGGAAGCGGACATCTCTCCGAACCCTAGCCTGCTCTCGACGAGGCTAGGGTTGCTCACTTCGGTGGCTCGTCGTATGAGCATGCGTGACCTGGCCGAGGAGTTCGTCGCCCTTCGGATCCCTCCCCTCGGAGCCAACTGGCCGATCGTGTTCCCACAAGCCTCGGAGGGGGACCTCCGAAACTTAGGTAAACCTTCTCCTTGCTGCATCATATTTAAATGAAGAAATCAATTATACTCATATTCTCATACCTTTTTTCTTTCAGCGGCGCCTCTAGCATTGGCTCTGGAGGATGTAGTTCGGGCCACCGAACGAGTTCTCGGAGCCCCTTCAGTGGCCGAGAGGCAAAGAAGGTTGGAGCTGGTGGGGAGCTGGGAGCGATCCAACAAAGTGTGGAGAGCTCTCGGCATGGAGCCCCCGAATCTTCCTGACTTCGCCTCGACTGGAGCGGTTGGCCATAAAAGGAAAGCCGCTGCCAAGCCCTCCAAGAAGGCCGGCAAGCAGCCGCTTCGGAAGAAGAAGGTAGCGAAGCACCCTTCGCAGTTGGCGCCTACCTCGTCTGCTTCGTCGCCGGGTGCGCAAAGCTCAGCCTCCGAAGAGGCAGAGGACTCCGACGGCCAGACAGCGGCGGCCTTCGAAGCCTACCTCCTGGACGACGAAGATATAGGGGAAGTCCCCCCTAACGCCTCCGTCAGGGAGGTGGTAAGTGTGACTCCGACTGCTCCTCCTGCGCCCGCCGTCGTGCAGGTGGAGTCAGACTCCCCTACTCCCAACTTGCCCGCACCCGAGGCGGTCCATGCGGAGGTCGTGGCTCCGACGGGAAATGTTGAGGGAAGGACCTCGGGGGATGACTTCGCCGACATCCTCCAGATGTACGAAGTCTTGGAGGATCCAGCAATCCTTCCCCACGAAGCTCCCAGAGGTTCTTTCCGAAGCTCCTCCTTTTTTACTTAACCCTGCCTGCTGTCTGTGAAAACATGCTTATTAATTTTGTTATTGAAATAGGTACCTCTTTGGGTGCTGATGCTTTGGTGGCGTCCAAAGCCCCTGCGTCTTTGGAGGCTGCCATTCGAGCGGACCCCTTTGCGCCTCTGGAGGCTCCGAATTTGGCGGCGGAGAATGTGTCTTTCGGGGCGGACGACGTGCTCGCCGGGACGGAGTTGGCGATGGAGGTCACTCCTGTAGTGGCCGCCTCAACCACCGAGGTTGCCTCCGCCGCTGCGGTTCTGGTCGAAGAGGTGGTTGCCGATGGTCGGAGTACTCCTGCTTCGCCCTCCTTCGTACCGGGGAGGGGCAAGAGTATTTCTAGCCTCGGTCTTCTTCCTAGCCAGGCCGCACCCTCCATTGGCAATTCGGAGGATGAGGCCGCAGCGGATGATGCTCAAGCTTTGTCTTGGCTTCCTCTGCTGGCTCCGTTCCTGGAGCACCGTAGTGGCCTCTGAAGACTCATGGAGCCGCAGGCTGAGAGAAGCAAAGACATTGCTAATTCGGAGTTGATCTCCGTCTTGAGTGAGGCCAGGGCTTTGGTACTCAACACGGCCCTCGAAAGGGCTGCCCTTCAGGTATGAAAAAGACACCATAGCTACTTCGCATTAGTGGTCATAAATACTTCATTACTTACTTAGTTCTTGCTAGAGCGGC
The DNA here is from genome assembly GCA_019279435.1 of Zizania palustris. Classification (NCBI taxonomy): domain Eukaryota; kingdom Viridiplantae; phylum Streptophyta; class Magnoliopsida; order Poales; family Poaceae; genus Zizania; species Zizania palustris. The sequence goes on along the minus strand of JAAALK010000283.1, from coordinate 96,759,378 downwards.
AGCGACTTCCAACGAGGTCGAAGTTAATCGACTTAAACGGAAGGTCACTACCCTCCAGACGGCCCTTAATGACTCCACCGGGAGATCCCTCAGGCTGGAGGAAGAAGTCTTGGAGGAACGGAGGGCTAGGGCGGCGTCTGACGAAGCCTTTAGAGCCCTCCGTTCATCTGCCCAGGAGGTCGAGGCCGAGCGCGTTGTCCTTCGAGCGGAGGTTGAAAGACTCCGCCAGGAGGCCGCTACCTCAAGTGCGCAGCTGGTGGAGCTTCAGGGGGCTCTTAGCCAGGCGATGGCCCTCAAGAGTTCTTTGATGCTCCGGGTGGCCGAAGTGGGTGTGACTGCTGCAGGCCTGGAAGCAGCGGAGAAGAAGAACTCTAGTACTGCGGATCGTACCTTGGAAGCCCTTCGGGGTACGTTGGAGTACTTCGGCACCATGTGCCCTTCGTCTTCTGCTGTGACCCACGAGCCCCTTGACCGGAAGCTGACGAGGATCCAGGTCGCTTCGTCGTTGATGAAGAACTCTGGTATTCGGTACGGGGAGATCTCCGGACAGTGTGCTGGTATCGGGGTTCTTCGTCATCTTGAATCCCTTCGGATCCCCCTTGGCTCAGTCGGAGGTTCGTCTCCTGGAGGCTTCGCGGACGACGACTTGCTGTGGCCATCTTCGGAGGTGGCTTCGGCCTTGGAAGCCTTCCGGTCGACCTGGAAGACGGACCATAAGGTCGCAGCTAAGGCTTGGATTGACGAGGCCCGTCGGCAGAAGCAAGCGCAAACAAAGCCACCACTTCCCGCTTCACCAGCCCCTTCGGTTCCTGCTCCGCCGATCGACCCGCAGGTCTAGCCGCCTAGGACTGCTATGTATTTGAAGCCTTGTAAACCCTGTTTTTATTAATGAAAAAGTTATAAACGGGAACTTGTCTTGGGTGTTCTGCTCTTTTTTAGGTTTTGTCATGCCCTTCGAGCCCTGACTTTGAACTTCTGGAAATTACCGACGAGCTCCGAAAGGAGTGGGCAAACCTCGAGGGTTTGAGGCCTTACCGTCGCTCCCGCTTTTCTGCTCCTCGTGGAGACGGGGGGAGATCACCCTTGAAGTTCGAAGGGACGTCTTAGCTTATATTAAAGAGGAAGAGAAGACGGAGGGGTCCTCATCTTCCGAACCTATTGACTGGTCCGACTCGGAGTACCGAGCTGAAGACCCTGCGGAGGCTGACTCCGAAAGGCTCCTGACATGGGCTGAGCTTCAAGAGGAGCAGAGGAAACTGCGAGCCTTGAAGAAGAAGAGAAGCACCCAGACTAAAAGGACGACTTCGGCGGCTTCGAGCTCCGAAGGGCAAAGTAGCCGTAGGGGTAGCTCTAGGGGCCGAAAGGGTCTCCGATTTTATTTAGGTTTAGACACAAATTTCTCTTGATGTACAATTATAATGATTTAATGTGAAATGCTTCGAAAGTATGCTGTGTGACTCGTACCCTCCGACCCCCCTTGTGGGTGGTGGAGCCTTTACCATAGAAAAGGGTTCGCTAGGCACAATGACTGTCCGAACACCTGCATGCTTCGAACTTTGTACTTATCATTTGCTTTCGAAGACTAAAAATTTTCTCGCTTTTTTTTAAAAATCTTTAGACTCTTGTACGGATCCTAACAAGCCGGAGCCTGGAATCCGTAGGTTGGCCACCTTCGGCTCTTTTACAGATACTTCACACCCGGAGGCCGAAAATCTGTTTTTCTTTAAAGTCCTTAGACTCTTCTACGGATCCTAACAAGCCGGAGCCTGGAATCCGTAGGTTGGCCACCTTCGGCTCTTTACAGATACTTCGCACCCGGAGGCCGAAAATCTGTTTTTCTTTAAAGTCCTTAGACTCTTCTACGGATCCTAACAAGCCGGAGCCTGGAATCCGTAGGTTGGCCACCTTCGGCTCTTTTACAGATACTTCGCACCCGGAGGCCGAAAATCTGTTTTTCTTTAAAGTCCTTAGACTCTTCTACAGATCCTAACAAGACGGAGACTGGAATCCATAGGTTGGCCACCTTCGGCTCTTTTACAGATACTTCACACCCGGAGGTCAAAAATCTGTTTTTCTTTAAAGTCCTTAGACTCTTCTACGGATCCTAACAAGCCGGAGCCTGGAATCCGTAGGTTGGCAACGTAGCCCTTGAACCAATGGTTCGAAGGCGGCTGCCTGGGTCTTGAGAAAAATGCTTGGCTCTACGAGCATCTCTGTCCTCCTAATGCGTCCATCAGGAGTAAGGGATATTCGGAGAGCAAACAAAATTCAACCCTCATCTTTATTCATAGAAAGGGAAGTTTTTACAAATGATTACAAGGGGCCCCTAAGCAAAATAACGCTTAAGGTGCTCTGCATCAACAGCTCCGTTGGACTGTGGATGCCGTACTGCTGCGAAGCACAACTTAATGCCCAGTTCTTCACAAAATGTTTGGAAGGTATCATCTTCGAACTGGGTTCCATTATCCACCGTTAACTCTCTTGGAACTCCGAACCTGCATATGATATTTTGCCAGAAAAATCATTGCACATTCTTCGAGGTGATAGCTGTTAGCGGCTCCGCCTCAACCCATTTTGAGAAATATTCGATTGCCACCACCGCAAATTTCAAGCCGCCTTTTGCCACTGGGAAAGGGCCTATGAGGTCCATGCCCCATCTATCCATTGGCCATACTGGGGCAATAACTTGAAGCTGAGCTGGCGGGCGATGGCTCCGTCTGCCCATCCACTGGCAGCCTTGGCATGTTCGAAATAGTTCTTCCACATCTCTTACTATTGTTGGCCAATAAAACCCTTGCCGAAGCGTCTTGCCTGCTAGCGCTCGAGGGGCTAAATGACCTCCGCATAGTCCTTCGTGGATGCCCCGAAGTATGTCTTGACCTTCGGGCTGTGAGATGCATCGAAGTAGGGGTGAACACACTCCGGCCTTGTATAGTACTTCATCAACAAGCTTGTAATTTTGAGCTCTTGCTTGCAATCTTTGAGCTTCTGGGCCTTCAGGAGGGTCCATGCTACTTTGAAACATGCTTATTATCGGAGCTCGCCAATCTGTAGTTGGAATGCACATTACTTCTGACGAGGGTATTTGGTCAGCCGCTGGCTGCTCTAGCTCTTCGTAGAAAGCACCCTCCGGGAGGTCCACCGCTCCTGCTGCAGCCTTTGCAAGAATATCTGCAAGTTGATTCTCTGCCCGAGGGATGCTTCGAACTGTAAACCCTTTGAATGCTGCTTCGGCCTTGCGGATTTCTTCAAGGTATTGCGCGAGATGTGGGTTTTTTGCTTGAAAACTTTTGTCAATATGCCCCGCGACGACTTGGGAATCTGTCTTGATCACTATTCTTGCAGCTCCGAGCGCTTTAGCCTTTCGGAGGCCTAGCAAGATTCCTTCATACTCGGCAATGTTATTAGTGGTTCTGAAGTTGAGCCTTGCGGAATACATGGCCTTCTGCCCTGATGGTGACATGATGACGGCCCCTGCTCCGGCACCTGATGCTTGATAAGCTCCGTCAGAAAATATTGTCCAAAAACCTTTGGAGGGTTCTTCCGGGGTCCAGATTGCAGATGGAGTCCATTCTGCTATGAAATCTGCTATAATTTAAGATTTAACAGCTGTCCTTGCCGTGAAGGAGATTTCGAAGGGTGCCAGCTCGACCGCCCATTTTCCAATCCTGCCTGTGGAATCTTTGTTTTGGAGCATATCCCCAAGAGGATACGACGTAGGGACGATCAGGTTATGCGCCAAGAAATAATGCCTCAGCTTCCGCGAGGCCATTACTAGGGCATAAGCAAACTTCTCGAGCTTGGAGTATCTGACTTTAGCTCCGGATAATGCCTCCGACACAAAATACACTGGGTTCTAGACTAGCTTTCCTTTAAGCTCAACTTCCCGGACTAGTACTGCGCTCACTCTGAATTTGTTGCTGCAAGATAAAGGAGCAATGTTTCTTCTGGGAGGGGAACGGTCAAAATTGATAATCTTCCGAGGTATTCTTTTATATCATCGAAGCTCTTTTGGCACTCCGATGTCCATTGAAAGCTTTCGGACCCCTTTAGTGCTTTGAAAATTGGGAGGCTCCGCTCTGCTGACCTGGCCAGGAACCTGCTAAGAGCTGCAAGTCTCCCTGCTAACTTTTGAACCTGGTTCAAATTCTCTGGTGGAGCCATCCTTTGCAGTGCACTTATCTGTGTTGGGCTAGCTTTGATTCCCCTGCTCGAAACTAAGTACCCTAGCAGTTTTCCTGCTTGAGCTCCGAATATACATTTTTCCATATTGAGGCGTACTCCACATGCTCGGAGGCTCTCAAACGTTTTGGCTAGATCTAGGCTATGCTGGTGCTTTTGAGCACTTTTTATTACAATATCATCCATATAGGCCTCGACATTTCGGCCTATCTGATGACCTAGAGCTTTAGCTATTAAACGAGAAAAGGTTGCTCCAGCATTCCGCAGCCGAAAAGGCATTCTTACATAACAAAATACTCCGGAAGGAGTTATAAAGCTTGTCTTGGCTTCGTCTTCGCGTTTTAGCCATACTTGATGATATCCGGAGTATGCGTCGAGGAAACTTAGCAATTCGGACCCAGCTGTGGAATCTACCAACTGATCTATTCGGGGCATTGGGTAGGGGTCTCGCGGGCATGCTTTATTTAATGAAGTGAAATCAATACACATGCGCCACTTGCTCGAGTCCTTCTTCCTTACAAAAACAGGGTTAGCCAACCACTCGGTATGGGCTACCTCCCTGATGATGCCAGCCCTTAACAATTTTTCTACTTCAGCCTTGGCCAGGCTTGCTCTTTCTGCTGACAGCTTGCGGAGCCCCTGGCGCACCGGCTTGGCCTTCGGGTTGATGAGCAGACTATGCTCGATGATGCTTCGATCGACCCCGGTGATGTCTTCGTCAGCCCAAGCAAATATGTCCAGATTTTTCCTGACGACTTCTTCTAAGGAGGTGGTTATTTCTGGAGATAGCCCCTTGCCGAATTTCACTGGGTACTCTTTGCCATCTTCCGAGATTATTCTTGTCTCAACATCACCCTCCGGGCTTGGCTTGAGCGAAGATCCCTTCGGAGGGTTCGAGGCCTCCGGTACTTCTTCGATGCTTTCCGCCGCATTATGCACTTGTCGGGGGTCCAATGGCTGCCCATGGCCATACTCCGTCCTCCTGGCTACAGCTTGGTCTCCTGAAATAGTAAGCACTCCACCTTGCGTGGGCATTTTGAGACAAAGGTAATTATGATGTGCTATAGCCCCGAACTGGTTCAACATCCCTCGGCCGAAGATAGCATTGTAAGCGTATGGGGCATCAACCACATCGAAGATCACCTCTTCTACTCAGGCCAAAGGCCCCTCTCCGAAGGCAACCTCGAGGCCTATTTGGCCGAGGGCATCGAGAGGTGGTCCTGAGAACCCTTGAAGCGGCCGGGCTGCTGGAAGTAGATGCTTCCGAGGTATGCACATCTGGTCGAAGGCCTGGACAAAGAGTATGTCTGCGGAGCTCCCGCCATCTACTAGGATCCTTCGAATGTCTGCTCCTGCTATATCAGCAGAGATGACTAATGGGTCAGCATGGGGGAACTTCACCCCCGCCGCATCGCAGGCTGTGAATGAGATGGGCACACGGGACCATTCTGGCATCCCTTTGGCGTAACTCGAGGTCCCAATGTGCCCGACCTCGCGGACCACTCTCTTGCCGTGGTCTTGCGGGTCTTCTTGCTTTGGTGGTGGCATAATACTGGCCACCGGTAGTCGCATGGGGGCTTCGAGGGCACCGGCTCGGGCCACAGTTTGAACAGGCTCCGAGCGTGCCGACGGTGGGGCCCGATCCGAAGTACCCCGCCCGGTATTTTGCTCAAGGTAGTCGCCCCGAAGGGCCAACACTGCCTTGCAATCCTTCGTGTCATGGCTTCTATTGTCGCCATGCACGCAACAGAAAAAACTCTGGCGCCTGCCAGGCATCCTTTCTTGAGGCTTTGGTGGTCCGGCCTTGAAATTCTTCGCCTGCTGGAAATTGGCAGGTGCCTTCGGAGCTGAAGGTGCAATGTTTAGCACCTCCGAGCAGAAATGATTCTTCCCTCGCTTGTACTCGTTGAAGCGGTTGTCTTGTGGAGGTTGCAGAGTAGCGGAGGTTTCAAGCTCCCTTTTGACTTCTCGGAGGGTGGGCAATGGTGCTTCAGCTCGCCGAAGACATCCTTCCTCCGCCTTGGCATACTGTTCGAAGTATGCCATGAGCTGCGCCACAGACGTCACCGGCTTCCGATGGAGTTTGCTGAGGAGGTCGGGGTTCAGCACCCCTTCGCGGGCAGCATCAACTACCGAAGAGGTAGACAGGCCCTTGATCTGTGACTTGGTGTGGGCGAAGCGCGTGAAGTACTCCCGGAGGGTTTCTCCCACCTGCTGCTTTACCTGAAACAAACTTCCTGTGGACATCGGGGCCACGAAGGTACCTTGGAAGTTGCTCACAAATTTCTTTTTTAGCTGCTCCCATGAACTGATCGATCCTGGCTTTAGGGACCAGAACCAGCGGAGTGCTACGCCTTCGAGAGCGAGGGGGAAGCATTTTGCCATGGTGCTTCGCACCCCTCCGCTCGCTTCTATTGCTAGCGCGTAAGAGCGGGCGAACTCTCCGGGGTCCGACCCCCCGGAGTACTTGTGTAGCTTTGAGGCCTTGAATCTGGGGTCGAAAGGCACTCTCTGCAGATCCGAGTGTAATGGAGACTCGTTATCGAAGGATGCATTCTCGGCTTCCTCCGGGACTTGGATAACTTCTGGGGGATTGCGGGTTCCATCGTCTTGAGGCCCTCCTGGAGTTTCGGTGGAAGCTTGAGTGCGGAGGCGATCGGCGGCCTCTTGCCTCCACCTAGATACCTCCTCCTGAAGCCTGGCTAGCTGCGTAGCCTCGGTTTCGGGAGGGCCTTCGTCTTCGTCGGAGGGCACTTCTAGATCCCGGCTAGCTGCGTAGTCGGTCTGAAGCACCGTAGGAGGAGCTAGAGGGCCCCAGGGCGCTCGACGCCCAGCGGTCTCGGTGGGAATCGCCGGATTAGCCGAGGGTCCGGCTCCGTTGGTCCGAGGGGACCTTCGGAGAGGACCTGAAGCCTGGCTACGCTTCGGAGGCATAGCTAGCCGCGAAGAGGTCTTGGAGATGGAGGACTTCGAACGACTCGAGGGGTCGAGAGAAGGCCTTCGAGCTGCACTAAGAAGCCCTTAACTGAAGGGTGCGCGGAATCTTGGGACTCCGAGGCTCCCTCCGTAAGTGCTCTTCGGAGTGCAGTCAGCAGTAGAGAACAAGCTTTTAGAACTTGGTTCCCCACGGACGGCGCCAACTGTTGGCGCAAATGTTACGCCAACAGGTTCTCTGAAATCAAGAACGGACAAACAGAAAGTTCATGCTTTAGGACTACTTTGAGCCTCCGAGATGGATAATAGCTCAAGTTGTCCGAATAAGTGTAAATGAACAACTTGTTCTGCCCCCCTTTTACAAGGTACAATGGGGGGTATTTATAGGGGAAAAAGCATAAGGAAAAGACCTATTTACCCTTAGATTACAACCGACATAGTGGAAACTATCCGGTATTATAAACAAGGTTATACACGGTAAAGTACTGCAAGGTAGATGGATAAGCTGGACATCCAATCAATCATGTCTTTCGGCTTCGAGGCCTCCATCTTCCCTTCGGAGGGTTCTCTAGGGCTTCGCACCGTAGCACCCTCCGGTCGTGGCGACGCATGCTTCGAACAACAGTCCGCCAGCTTCGGAGTCCTCATCAACCTTTGAAGGGTTAATCTTTAAGTCTTGGAAATGGAGTAATTTCCCCCAACACCACTCAAACAAGGTCCATAGGTTTTACTACCTTCAGACTATTATTCGGAGATGAAGCTATGACGCCAACGAAGCTTAAAGGAGGATCTCTTCACAGCACCGAACCTGAAATAGAAGGAGAAAGGCAAGCTTTGCTTGATTTAAAAGAAGAAACAAGACTTTGAGCTGTCGCCAATCTGTCGAAATATCAGCAGCAAACTAAGACTTGGTTTGACCCGAAGGTTAAGCTTAACGAACTTAAGCTAGGTCATCTAGTTTTGTGAAGCATTATAGCACCAGGAAAATTAGGAAATAAGTGGGAAGGTCCATACATTATTCTCTGTTCAATACGCCCTGGTTCTTTTAAGCTAGCTAATTTAGAAGGCAAAGAGTTAAAGCATGCCTAGCATGCGGAGCACTTAAAGTGATATTTCGCATAGGGGCTCCTTGTAATCATTTGTAAACCCCTTCTGACTTAATAAAGTTCATGGTTCAGATAATGCCTACCTCTCAAACACTTCCTACTCCTAGTGGATGCACTAGAAGAATGAAGTTGGGTGTGAGGGAAGTGTCATTGATTTGAACCAATTTTTCGGACTTCGAACCACTAGTTCGAAGATTCCGATGAAGTGGGAAAGTCACTGAAAAATGGATTCCAAGCCACCAGCTTGAAAGCATCCGTAAAAAGAGTCCAAGGAGACCAAATGATGTGGATTCCAGGCTCCGCCCTAAAAGCATCCGTAAAAAGGGTCCAAGGAGACAACTGCGAATTCCAAACCACTGGTTTGATAGCATTCGCAAAAAGAGCCGAAGGAGGCCAAGCAAAACAGAATTTGAGCTAATAAGCTTCGAATATCTGTAGAAAGAGTCCAAAGTGACCAATTGTTTTGGATGCTAAGGTACTAGTTTTCAGACTCCAAGTAGTCGAAGACATTTTTGAGATTTTAATCAATCTCTAACTTGCTAAGGGACTCTGAGCCTCCAAAAATTGTACTCCTAAGTCATTTTTATTTACGCTTAACCATCTTCAACTAAACTTAGAAGTTTCTTATGCCCAAAGAGGGGACTCTGAGCCTCCAAAAATTGTACTCCTAAGTCATTTTTATTTACGCTTAACCATCTTCAACTAAACTTAGAAGTTGCTTAGGCCCAAAGAGGGGCTGGGAAGTAGGGAGACAAATTTAAAATCTTAATCTTTATCATTTGAACAGATTACATTACATTACGAAAAATTTGTGTCTATACCAAGAAGGAAACGAAGACCCCTTCGATCCCTAGAGATACCACTAAAGTCAGAACAACTAGTTCCGGAGTCGGGAGTCCTAATAACTTTACGTTTAATTCTCCCTCCCCTCGAAGCTTGAAAATCTTTTGTTCCTGTTGGAGTTCAGCCCAAGTTCGAAGTCGCTCGGGGCTTCTCTCCCAGCTTCGAAGTTCTTTAGGTTTCTTTGTTTGTTCTTCAGCAGTATTCTCTTCTTCGAACCATTCAACGTATTTAGAAGATGAGGTTTCCATGTTAACTTCTCTTTCTTCCTCTTTAATGTAAGATAATATATCTTTGTAGATTTCAGGCGCAATCGCACCTGAGCTTTCTCGAGGAATCAGAAATCGAGGTCATTTGTGAAGTCTTAGAAAGTCGAAGGTAGCCCATAGCAGGCGAAGTTCTTCGGTAACATTTAATACTTCGAGATCATCCATACGAGGTTGGGAAGCCTAAAAACATTTCCAAATAAGTCTTCATTCATAACAGATGAAAGCATAAATTTTTAAATGTTCAGACCCCTAAACAAAACTAAACCTGCGGGTCTAGCGAAGGCTGGCTGCTCGAAGCCTGCGACCGATATTGTTTCTAGCGAAGCCCTTCATCAATCCAAGGCTTGATCGCCGTTCGACCTTCGGCTCTCCAAGACGCTTGGAAGGCTTGTCAGGCTACGGCCACATCTTCGGAAGGGTTTAACAGCTGGTTGTCGTCGAAGGTAATAGGAGCTACCCCCAAGTCTGGTGCTACTAATAGCACTAGATCTTTGTAGTAACGAAGTATTCCAAGAGCAGATACTTGGCCAGAGATTTCTCCATACCGAATACCCGCTGTCTTCATCATCTTCGCTTATCCTTGGATCATCTTCAATCGTCACAGCAAGGGGATGTTGTCAGTCGAAGATAGTGTCCAAGAAGTATCGAAGTACTCTAAGACACCTAAAAGGTTATTAATGAATTCCGCAGCTACCTTCTCCGACTTCACCTTGTCTTCGATTAAAGTATCCCTTGACGAAGACAGCTCGTCTATCTCAGAGGATAGTTTAGCTGCCTCCGTGGCCAAAGAGTTCTTCTGGCTAAGCAGGTTGCTGGCTTCCTCCATGGACTTCGTCTTTTCATCTCGGAGCTTAACTAGCTCAGCCCCCACAGTTGCTTGCTCCATCTGCATTCTTTCTATTTCAGCCCAAAGCACGATTTGTTCGGCTTCGAGCTTCTGATTTGCAGCCTCTAGACCAAGTCTAGCTCTCCTCTCCGATGCAACCATATCGTCCAAGCTAGAAATTCGAATTTTGGAGGGCAGTAATCCTCTCCTTAAGACAAATACTTCCCCGCTCGTTCGAAACAGCTGCAGCTCGAGCCAAGACTATTTGCTGCGAAAAAGAAAAAATGAGATGAGAAATTATTCATAAGTTGAAATTAATCTTGCTTTTGCAGATACTTCATACCTGGTATGCTTCCCATTCCAAAGCTACATTCAGCTCCGACCCTTCAGCCTCCCCAAGTATGGCTACCAAGTCAGTTCCCCCAACTTCGCGATTAGCTCGATCCAAAGGCTCAAGCAGGGTCTGAAGTCCGATCCTTCGCTCTAGAAAAGGAGCTAGGAGGGGGAGCATTGATAAAGCTCTTTGGATTGGCCCCCCTCCGTAGATTGTCCTCTGACTGTCGATTCCGACGGAGTTAATCCCGAGTTCAGAGCAAGAAAAGGATCCATTTTGTCTTTACCTTTTCCGGGCCCCATCTGTGTAACTTCTTCTGGAACCAACCTCGGAGATGTCAAAGTCTCAGGAGCAGTCTTCGTAGGAGGAGTCATCTCCATGGGAGCAGACCCTGCCGAAATGAAGGTATTATATATTGCATAATTTTGCAGGGTGAAGAAAAAGGTGCTTTAATGAAGTTTACCTCAGAAATCTTGTCGGCGAATGAGTACGGGGCTACTTGGAGGGTCGAAGGCCCCTTCGAAGTCTTCATCAGATTCAGGGTCTTGAACTGAAGGGTTGGCTGTTGAAACCTCCCTTGGAGCAACAGTTACCACTTCGTCCGGAATCGAAGTTTGTTCAGTTATGACTTCGACTCTGCCTTCAACAGCATGGGCTTCTTGGCTCGGCAAGTCAGGCAGGACACTCGAGGTCCCGGCCTGTTCGGAGTTATCTGGCGCAGCCGGCACACCTGCTACATCACCCGTGTCTACTACTTCGGCATTCGCCAGCGCTTCTTCATCTTCGGTAATAAGGTCCATAAGGGCCCTTTGCATTTCTCTTACTCCCTCATCTTCAGATGAACCTAAAGACAAAGCAGCGGGCTTGGAAGGAGCCACGTTTTTAGGCTTATGGGCTAACTTTTTTACGAGAGTCTTGGCTGGTGCCGAAGTCCCAGCATCTTCTTTCCTCTTCTTCGGGCCATGCTCAGAAGGCATCCAGTCCAGAAGAGGAAGGGCTACGACTCCGAGTACGCCCCATACTCGGTTAGGTCGCTCCCAACTGCCCACCAGTTTCTTCCTCCACTCCTTTTCAGCCGGGGTAGGAGCCCCAAGAATCTTCTCCGAAGCTCGAACGACTTGCTCCGAAGTCATAGGGGCTTGTGAAGCTGAAAGATAAGTTTTTATTAGTAATTTCATGAAATAATCATATATAAAGCATGTTATAGTTTTCGAAGTTACCTGCAGAGCTCATGTTTGAATGAATTTTTCGGAGTCCTCCCTCCGGATCTTCTTCGAAGTTGATAGGCCAGTTGGCCATCAAAGGCGAAATCTAGAGCCCGATGAACTCCTCCACTAAGTCCCGCATGCTCATGCGGCGACTAATTCATTGGAGAAGATTGAGGCGGGCTTCGAGCTGGCCGGGGTCTGAGTGGACTTCGGCTTCCCTTCGAAAATATATGTCTTGCAGGGGTCCGGCCAGACGGCTGTCTACTCCAACTTCTGCGTAGAACCACCAGAGAATCCAATCTGTGTACCATTTGGCATTGATGGCCTTCGCAGGGAACCGCAGTTGGAATTCATCTCGAAGTCTGAAGTTGATGCTGCTGAAGGCTACTATGATTTTTCCCCTCCTTCCCATTGGCTCGCTCTACGGCTCCGTTGGATTGTGGGTGGTGAACTGCTGTGAAGCATAACTTGATGCCCAGTTCTTCACAAAATTCTTTAAATGTTTCAGCTTCGAACTGGGTTCCATTATCCATAGTTAGCTCCCTTGGCACTCCGAACCTGCATATAATATTTTGCCAGAAAATTTTTTGCACATTACTTGAAGTGATAGCAGTAAGGGGTTCTACTTCGACCCACTTAGAAAAATATTCAATTGCTACCACTGCAAACTTGAAGCTGCCTTTTGCCATTGGAAAAGGGCCGATGAGATCCATTCCCCATCGTGCCATTGGCCATACCGGGGCAATAACTTGAAGTAGTACTGGTGGACGGTGGCTTCGTCTTCCCATCCACTAGCATCCTTGGCAGGTTCGAACCAACTCCTCTGCATCTCTTAAAATTGTCGGCCAGTAAAGCCCCTGCAGAAGTGTCTTTCCTGCTAGAGCACGGGGGGCTAGGTGGCTTCCACATAAACCTTCATGAATGTCCCGAAGTATATCTTGGCCTTCGGGTTGTGAGATGCAGCGGAGTAGAGGAGAACAAACTCCGGCTTTGTATAACACTCCATTGACAAGCTTATAATTTCGAGCCCTTGCTTGCAACCTTAGGAAATCCAGACCTTCTGACGAATCTGTGCTGCTTTGCAAGACATCCATTATCGGAGCTCGCTAATCTGTAGCTGGGATGCAAAGGACTTCTATGGAGGGTAATTGATTTACTACAGGCTTGACTAGTTCTTCATAGAAAGCACCCTCCAGGAGGTCCAATGCTCCAGCTGCGGCCTTCGCCAGAATGTCTGCAAGTTGATTATCTGCTCGAGGGATACTTCGAATAGAAAATCCTTTGAATACTACTTCTGTTTTGCGGATTTCTTCCAGATACTTTGCTAGACGTGGGTTCCTTGCTTGAAAGCTTTTGTCAACATGCCTTGCGATGACTTGGCAATCTGTTTTAATTATTATCCTTGCTGCTCCATGTGCCTTTGCCATTCGGAGGCCTAGCAGGATTCTGTTGGACCGGAAACGGCGACCAGAGGTGGGTGAATGGGAGCTTTTCAAAATTTCAGGCTAAAAATAGCCTTTTGTTTTAACTCAGTCTACTGCGGAACAGGCTTCGAACACAACCTTCGAAGTTCTGGTTCGGAGGTATTCGACGGCTCCGAACACAGGCTTCGCAAGGAGCAAAAGTTCGAAGCCAAGAAGACTTCGCTCCATGTATACCCGAAAAACCAACTCCGCTAAGTCAGTGCAGGCTCTGCACACAGGGTGCTTCGAGCAGGCTTCGCACTTCACCCTTCGCAAGAGTGGACTATCCTCTGAGGACTTCGACCAAGTACTTAGCGACAGCAACTGGTGCTGGGCTTCGTACACCGAAGGTCTAACTGCACACTAACAGACTTCGCTAGGGGCTTAGACACGAAAAGCAACACGGGCTTCGCTCAAGGCTTCGCTAGTAAGCAGCGAGGTCTAGCCTCCTGTTACACAGAGCGAACGCACACTGAAAAGCACACTTCGCACAAAACACACTTCGCCTAGACAGGCTTCGGCACACTACAACTAGCGAGGTATGCAAACAAGCTCAAGCAGAAACACAACACAGAAGCAGGGCTTCGCTGCTTGAACAAGGAACACTAAAAATGGACTCACTGGATGAATACAAAGAGTGGTGGCTAGTACAGGAGCTCAACAATGAATGCTCAAAGTGTTAAATGTTACCTACCCAGCCCCCATATTTATAGCCACTATTCACCCAAGTGAATTAACTACTTTACCCCTAGGGTTTACATCGGTTTTGTCTCTACAGAACATAGGGGTACAAAAGGTAGTCAACTTTATTCTGGAGGCTTCTCTGCCAGCTTTGCAGAGGGGACAGCGTCAGCTTTTTGCAGAGCAGACAATGTCAGCCTTTACAGTCTTGACTTTTCTGAAGCACCCCTTCGCACGCGAGGGGTGCGGTAGCTTCGGTGAGAAGCCTTGAGCCTGACGGCCTTCGCTTCACCGAAGTTATCCTCCGATACAATGACGGTTTTTAGCCGAAGCCGTCAAATCTCTTGGGCCTTCGCACCACCACCTCCTAAGTGGACCACCAAGGCTTCGCAGCTTCTCCCAGCTCGAACTCTGTCAGTCCGTGTTCCGAAGCCATGCATGGCCGAAGTACCACAAGTCCACCTCACTCCGGAGCTAGCCTCGCTCCGAAGCCTGGTTCACTACGAAGCCCCACCTTCGGAGTTCCACCCTTCGAAGTCCCTCCTTCGTCCAAGGCCTCCGCATGAAGCATTCCATGAGCCCTTCATCGCAGTGTCTCTCCCCGAGCACACTCCTCGACGAGCCTCACCCGGACCATGCCTTCGATGCGCCTCGACTTCTGAGACCTTCGTCGGGTACCTTCGAGTGTCTCCCTCCGGAGCACACCTCGAACACCTTGCCTCTGCTTAGGACTTGATCCACCAAACTCCGAAGTCACTCCATCCAGAGTACCCTTCGAAGTGCCTCGCCTCCGAGGACTTCGTCTCGGAGTACCTTCACCTGGAGCCACGCTCCGCACTTACTGCCTTCACTTGGTGCACCTCGACCGGAGGACCGACCTAGACCCCTTCGCAGCCTCCGTGACGGAGCTCCCCACTCCACTGGCATCAAGCCTCCCGCTTGACCCAGGTTCACCTGCTACGAACCGTTCGTCACCTCCGCAGTCCCCTGCGCACCATAGACAAACAGACAAGTGTATCCAGTACTCCGGAGACCTCTCCGGGTTAGCAACCTTTGGCACACACTCCGGTGTACCGCCCAAAGTACTGAGACCTTCGGTACAAACCCAGTCATCATGTACTGTCGGACCCCTCCGACAGGCACACTCCGCTGCAACAGCTGCAGCAACCAAAGCAGCCTCCGAACACCTTCGGTGAAACCACCTCTGAAGACCCCTTCGGAGAACCAACCTCCGAACCCCTTCGGAGGTACCCCTTCGAACCAGAGGGTAAAAGCCTGTCAATCACTCATCACAGACTCCGAAACCAACCCTTGGTTTCTCAATCTCCCCCTTGATGAGTGCATTGACAACCAAATTCAAATTCAAGAAAATTTGAAGAATTTCAGCACACAAGTGACCATAAAAACTCAGAAACGAGCCAAAACATGTCACTTGACAAAAGAATTTTCCTCCCCCTTTTCAAAAGAGTAAAAGCTCCTTCGGCAAATCTCCCTTTTCAAGATAAAAACTCCCCCTGAGTAAATTTACCCCTTTGCGACAAAGAACTCAACAATTTCTCCCCCTTTGGCAATGCAAGCATTAAGGAGCATGTAAAAGATGCATTGCTTGGAAACGAGCAGAATTGCAAAGACATATAAAGCAAAAATATGCCAATATTAATACCAATGACCATGTGCTCAGCTCAATTTAACATTCTCTAAAAAACATGATGATAGCATGTGATTTTATCATTTTGAAATAAAAGCATCACCACTTAATCAAGAAAACTAGACAAGTAAAAGCAGGGACTGCACAAAGCTAGTCAATTTCTACTCTAGATAGACAAGTCCAGTTCAAGTGGAGCATTAAAAGCAAACTTGATGAGCAATGAATTTTGTTGTTCTTTTCATAATGCCGGGGGTTATTTGTTTGTCCACCTTATACTTTCAATCAAGCCAAGCCTAGGTATGAAAGCCATCAAAAGCTTAAGGCAATGATTTTGGCAGACACCACACTATTCCAATTCAGACCAATGTGCAATGGTAAGCAGTCTAGAATAGAGTAGTGCGACAAACAAACCCACCTGGATCTTTTAACTTGAAGCATGTAAATCATGGATTTTTGAATTTTGATTTAAATGAATAATTTGTTTAGCATTTTATGAATATCCATGAATATGTAGAACAATTTTTCAAGTTGCAAAGATTAGCATCCAGAGAAAAGGTGTCTTGCTATCAAGCAGATAAAAGATAGCTAAAACAGTCCTGCCTATACATGCTAGATACAAGATTGAGCAGTGAGCATGATTTGGTTTTGGAAAGAAAGCATCATGCACATTAATGTTTCAGATAAATTAAAAAGAGCTGAGCTGTCATGATTTCATGAATTAGAATTGGGCATATAAGTGCAACAGATGTAAATGCAATTTCACACATGATGAGCATATGCAATACAATTAAAGACAGCTCCCCCTCACAAAATGCCGTACGGGTGACAAATACCAAGTTCCCCACGCAAGTAGGCAAAACGAGAAGCATCGAGGGGTTTTGTGAAAATATCGGCAAGCTGGTGTTGGGTATCAACATATTGAAGTTCAATATCACCCTTCTCATTATGATCTCTGAGAAAATGACATCGCACATCAATGTGTTTGGTTCTGGAGTGCTGAACCGGGTTGTTTGCAATACAAATAGCACTAGTGTTATCACAGAAAAGTGGAACACTCTTATAATCTAACCCGAAATCTCGCAAAGTGGAAACCATCCACAAAATCTGAGAGCAACAGCTAGCTGCAGCAACATATTCGGCCTTAGCCGTTGATTGTGCGACACTAGACTGTTTGCGAGAAGACCAGCAAACCAGTGATGTACCCAGAAAATGACAAGTACCAGAGGTACTCTTCCAATCAATCCTACACCTAGCAAAATCCGCATCGGAATAACCTCGAAGACATAAAGATGAAGATGTTGAATACCATATGCCGAATTCAAGGGTATGTTTGAGATACCTTAGAATGCGTTTTATCGCTTGGCGGTCCGAAGCTCGTGGTGACGCCTGAAAACGAGTGCACAGACACACTGTGAAGTGTATGTCCGGCCTCGTAGCAGTCAAGTAGAGGAGGGAGCCAATCATGCTTTGGAACTCCTTCTGATCTACGGCATCTCCATCTTCGTCAGGATCGAATGCTACAGATGTAGCCATTGGAGTGGCGAGGGCTTCGCATCTGCCATGTCAAATTTCTTGAGCAGGTCCTTGGTGTACTTCGTCTGGTGGATGAAAGTACCTTGTTTGCTTTGCTTGATTTGCAAACCAAGGAAAAATGTAAGCTCGCCCATCATGGACATCTCGAATTCCCTGCTCATGGCATCTGCAAACTCGGCAACCAAAGCATGAGAAGAGCCACCAAAGATGATATCATCCACATAAATCTGCACTAGAAGGAAATCTTTGCCATGCTTGAGAGTTAACAGAGTTTTATCAACAGAGCCCATCAAATACCCCCGCTCAAGCAGAAAAGGCTTAAGTCTGTCATACCAAGCCCGAGGGGCCTGCTTGAGTCCATAAAGAGCCTTATGAAGTTTAAGGACTTTATGTGGGTACTTGGGGTTTTCAAAACCAGGGGGTTGTTTTACATAAACATCTTCACCTATGAAGCCATTAAGAAAAGCACTTTTGACATCCATTTGATAGAGTTTGAATCCTCGGGATGTCGCAAAGGCAAGCAAAATCCTATTGGCCTCAAGGCGAGCAACAGGTGCAAAATTTTCAGTAAAATTAATCCCTTCTAGTTGAGAATAACCCTGAGCTACGAGTCTATCCTTGTTTCTAACTATAGTCCCATCCTCCCCTTGTTTATTTTTGAAAATCCATTTTGTTCCAATGAAATGAACATTTGGTGGAGGATGAACTAAGGTCCAGACTTGGTTTCTCTCAAAATTTTCAAGTTCTTCATGCATGGCATTGATCCAACTAGAATCAGAAAGTGCATGACTAACATCTAAGGGCTCGAAAGAAGCAACAAAAGCAGAATTAGTGAAATGAGCATGTGAGCGTGTTACCCTTTGATCAAGCTCACCAATGATCTGGTCGGGAGGGTGCATCCTTTGAACATGATGTGGAGCCTCGCGGCGAGATGCAGTCTCCCCCTCAACTTGTGCGTTGGAGTGGTCCAAGATGACCGATATCAAGGTAGTTGCTTCAGGACCTTGTGCCGAAGTGGTCGAAGCGGGGTCAGCTTCGGGGGTCGATGTCGAGGGTAGTAGGGGTTCATCCTCGAAAACTCCGGGATCTTCTTCTTCGAAGATGGTCTGTTCCATGTCGTGTTCATTTGCTTGTTCAAGAGCAGAACTAACAGATGGGGTTGATTCATCAAAAGTCACATCACATGACTCGATGACAGTGTTAGTCTCCAAATTATAAACACGATAAGAATGACCATGAGTAGTGTAACCCAAAAAGATCCCGTCAGAAGAACACGACTCAAATTTATCCAAATTACCATGTTTTAGGATAAAGCAACGACAGCCAAAAACTCGAAGATGAGTAACCTTGGGCTGTCTCCCAAAACGTAGCTCATAAGATGTCAAGTTTAAAATTGAGCGCAAGAACATTCGGTTTGAGATGTAACATGCAGTGTTCATGGCCTCAGCCCAGAATTTTCTAGGAGTCCTATGCTCATCAAGCATCGTCCTAGCCATCTCAACCAAAGTGCGGTTCTTCCTCTCAACGACACCGTTCTGTTGAGGAACCCGCAGAGCAGAGAATTGATGTTCTATGCCATGCTCCATGCAAAAGTCAACAAAGAGACTATTCTTGAACTCGGTGCCATTATCACTTCGAATGAATTTTAATGCACCTGGGAGTTCAGTGAAAAGTCTCAAAGCCAAGCTCCAAAAGTGTGAAAACACTTCATCCTTGCTGGCAAGAAAGAAGACCCAAGAGTAGTGAGAGAAATCGTCGACAATAACCAATACATACCACTTGCCGCCTAAAGAACTAACCCAAGAAGTACCTACAGTGTCCATGTGGAGAAGTTCTCTAGGTTGTTCAGTCATCACTGTGGTGACTGGCGAATGCGAAGCGGCAATCATCTTTCCATGTCGACAAGGAGCGCAAACTAAATTCTTCTCAAACTTGAGCTTGGGCAATCCTCGGATCAGACCTAGGGCACTCAGACGAGCGAGCAACTCAAAGCTCATATGCCCTAGTCTCCTATGCCACTTCCAAAGCTCAGAAGTAGAATGTGCATCAAGACAATGAGAAGAACCAGATGACTCAGGAAAGTCAGCTCCAAAAACTCTCCCAACTCTAAAGATCTTACAGACCACAACGCCATCAGAATTGAGCACTTGCGAAGTATCGCGATGAAATCGCACTTCGAAGCCCTCATCAAGCAACTGAGATACAGACAGCAAATTGTATCCCAAGTTTTCAACCAAAGCAACATCTTTGAGAGTGAAATTCGAGTTAATTCTTACCACACCTTTACCTTTCACTCTTCTCCTTCGATTGTTGCCGAAGGTGAAATGTTCCCTTTGCTTGGTTGTGGTGAGGCTAGAGAACCATGCTGCATCTCTGGTCATATGGCGCGAACAATCAGAGTCCATGATCCACGTGCCCTCCAAGCCTCGGTCTGTCGCCTACACATGATAAGAATATCTCGATCGCTCAGTGCTGGGGTGAGTGAAAATATGACGAGGCATCCAGCATTGAGTGACACGAGTAGTAGGCACAGTAAAAGTAGACTGTCTACGCACATGATAATAAGAATGATGCAAAGTGCGAGGTCTACCTACATGTTGTGATCTAACAACATGACGAGGTCTCCTACTCTGACGAGGTACAAAGCTACTCACCCGGGGTCTACCACCATATGGAACATGGTGAACACCTCGAGGAGCAAAACCTCTCCGAGAAGCACGAGGAGCCTCAAAAGCAGGACGATAGTAGAACTCAGAGTCATGCATACCTAAAGATGGGTAATGCATGTCCTGGTAACTCATCGCCTGAGAGCGTCGCTCATCCTTGATGCGACGAAAACAGAACCCAACCAAATGACCCGCCCGCTGACAATAGGAACATTGAAAAACTCTCCTAGGGGCACTCTCATGGGTCTTAGGAGCAACTCTCACAGGATCATTGGGCTTCTACTGAGTGGTTTTCTTGGGAGGGATTTTCTTGGCAGGATGAGTGGTTTTCTTTTGAGCTCGGGTAGGCTTTTTGGCCGAAGGAGTGTCTAACAGAGCTCTCTCTTTCTCTAAGGTAGTGGGTGAGGTGAAAACAGTTTTGTTCTTACTGTCTGAAGAAATCCTCTCAAAACCCAAACCTAGAGCTACCCCGGCTCTGTCAGCACACATCTTGGTCTTGGCCAAGAGCAAATCCATCCTACCCTTACCCACAGTGCATTTATTAACCACGGAAAGAAGGTATTCATTTTCAGTCATGAGGTTCTCAGCTCGCTCTCTAATAGTGCCTAGCTGGTCCTTAAGGGTAATGCAAGTGTCACAAACAGGTTGCACATCCTTAGAACTACCGGCCCTCTCCAATCTAGCCTCTAAATCATGAACATGTTTATCACGTAAAATAATGCTCTCGCGTAATGAAGAACAGTTCATGCATTCAATAATATCATGAGGTCTAGAATCCACCACAAAAAGTTGCTTCTGTGCAGTCTCAAGCTCAGAAAGAGTTTGAGCATGAATAGAACGCAACTGAGCAAGCTCACCCATGACAACAGTACAAGATTCACATTCAGCATCATTTACTTTAGACTTAAGCATGGCATACTCAGTAGAAACAGATTCTAGCCTAAGTCTAAGGTCTTTTCTTTCTCTAGCGGCTTGCACAAGTAATCTATCCTGACCAAGAACTACTTCATTCAGTTCATCTAATTTAATTAAAAGCTGGTTAGATGATAGTGGTACCTCAGATGAGTCAAGCTCATCGCCGCTGTGATCGCTGTCGGCCATGATGCAAAGGCCAGTGAAGTCTCGTCCCTTCTTGTCCTTCTTGTCCTCTTTCCTTTGGGACTCCTCCTCAGAGCTCGACTCTTCAGTTGAGGAAGTGTCGATGTCGCTGAGAGCAGCAACAAATGCTCTGGAAGCGGCTTTGGATACTCTCTTAGCCACCTTGCCGCGCTTGCCCTTCACAAAGGGTTTCCTTTCCTTCTTGTGGTATTTGGGGCGCTCACTCTCATATCTCTTTTTGAGTTTCGGGCAATTGGCCTTGATATGAGAGGTGTCGCCACACTCAAAACAACCACTAAAACCACTTCTCCTCTGATCCCGTCTCTCATGATGAAAACGGGTGAACCTTCTGGCAATGAGAGCAAGCTCATCATCATCCAGAGTATCCACCTGCTCCTTTGTGATGGAGACCAGGGAGGACAAAGCAAAACCATCTGCAAGAACACAACTACCAGATGTGCTCGGTTCTGTAGTGGTGCCATGACTAGTGCTGGAAACCTATGCCAATGGCTGTGGCAAGGTGTTCTTGTGCACTGCAAGAGATGCCTTGGCAATCTCTGTGGACTTCAGCTTGCTGAAGAGCTCATCACAGGTCAATGTGTCATAACCTGTGGACTCCTCAATGCTGGATATCTTCACTTCCCATATGCTACGGTCAAAAGCATAGAGAAGCTTGATAGCCCTATCATGATCATTGTAAGCAAGCGTCCCGTTGGATCGCAAGTTACTCACTATTGCATCAAAGCGAGAAAACATGGCATCTATAGATTCACCAGGTGCCTGCACAAACAGCTGATACTGTTGATTGTATGTGCTTTGGCGCTTGGCCTTGATCTGTGTAGAACCCTCATGAAAAATAGTGAGCGTTGTCCAAATTTCCCTAGCAGTCCTAAGGTGCTGCACCCTATCAAACTCACTTCTACTCAAACCAATGAACAATATATTTCGTGCCTTGGAGTTGGCATTATACTGATCTTTCTCTGTTTGAGAAGTGCGAGTATCAGGGATGGAGTATTGTGAGTCCACAATCTCCCAAATTGCATTTCCTTGGCTTAACAAGTAAGCCTCCATGCGCACCTTCCAGTATGCAAAATCAGTCCCATCGAATAGAGGAATTTTACTGGCTTTGTCCATGTCGCCAACAGATCACAAAACCGGTTAAGGTCAACTGGTGATCTTAACCCGCTCTGATACCAATTGTTGGACCGGAAACGGCGACCAGAGGGGGGTGAATGGGAGCTTTTAAAATTTCAGGCTAAAAATAGCCTTCTGTTTTAACTCAGTCTACTGCGGAATAGGCTTCGAACACAACCTTCGAAGTTCTGGTTCGGAGGTATTCGACGGCTCCGAACACAGGCTTCGCAAGGAGCAAAAGTTTGAAGCCAAGAAGACTTCGCTCCACGTATACCCGAAAAACGATCTCCGCTAAGTCAGTGTAGGCTCTGCACACAGGGTGCTTCGAGCAGGCTTCGCACTTCACCCTTCGCAAGAGTGGACTACCCTCTGAGGACTTCGACCAAGTACTTAGCGACAGCAACTGGTGCTGGGCTTCTTACACCGAAGGTCTAACTGCACACTAACAGACTTCGCTAGGGGCTTAGACACGAAAAGCAACACGGGCTTCGCTCAGGGCTTCGCTAGTAAGCAGCGAGGTATAGCCTCCTGTTACACAGAGCAAACGCACACTGAAAAGCACACTTCGCACAAAACACACTTCGCCTAGACAGGCTTCGGCGCAATACAACTAGCGAGGTATGCAAACAAGCTCAAGCAGAAACACAACACAGAAGCAGGGCTTTGCTGCTTGAACAAGGAACACTAAAAATGGACTCACTGGATGAATACAAAGAGTGGTGGCTAGTACAGGAGCTCAACAATGAATGCTCAAAGTGTTAAATGTTACCTACCTAGCCCCCATATTTATAGCCACTATTCACCCAAGTGAATTGACTACTTTACCCCTAGGGTTTACATCGGTTTTGTCTCTACAGAACAGAGGGGTACAAAAGGTAGTCAATTGTATTCTGGAGGCTTCTCTGCCAGCTTTGCAGAGGGGACAGCGTCAGCTTTTTGCAGAGCAGACAATGTCAGCCTTTACAGTCTTGACTTTTCTGAAGCCCCCCTTCGCACGCGAGGGGTGCGGTAGCTTCGGTGAGAAGCCTTGAGCCTGACGGCCTTCGCTTCATCGAAGTTAGCCTCCGATACAGTGACGATTTTGAGCCAAAGCCGTCAAAGCCCTTGGGCCTTCGCACCACCACCTCCTGAGTGGACCACCACGGCTTCGCAGCTTCTCCCAGCTCAAACTCCGTCAGTCCGTGTTCCGAAGCCATGCATGGACGAAGTACCACAAGTCCATCTCACTCCGGAGCTAGCCTCGCTCCGAAGCCTGCTTCACTCCGAAGCCCCACCTTCGGCGTTCCACCCTTCGAAGTCCCTCCTTCGTCCAAGGCCTCCGCATGAAGCATTCCATGAGCCCTTCGTCGCAGTGTCTCTCCCCGAGCACACTCCTCGACGAGCCTCACCCGGACCATGCCTTCGATGCGCCTCGACTTCTGAGACCTTCGTCGGGTACCTTCGAGTGTCTCCCTCTGGAGCACACCTCGAACACCTTGCCTCTGCTGAGGATTTGATCCACCAAACTCCGAAGTCACTCCATCTGGAGTACCCTTCGAAGTGCCTCGCCTTCGAGGACTTCGTCTCGGAGTACCTTCACCTGGAGCCACGCTCCGCACTTACTGCCTTCACCTGGTGCACCTCGACCCGAGGACCGACCTAGACCCCTTCGCAGCCTCCGTGACGGAGCTCCCCGCTGCACTTCCATCAAGCCTCCCGCTTGACCCAGGTTCACTTGCTACGAACCGTCCGTCACCTCTGCAGTCCCCTGCGCACCACAGACAAACAGACAAGTGTATCCAGTACTCCGGAGACCTCTCCGGGTTAGAAACCTTCGGCACACACTCCGGTGTACCACCCAAAGTACCGAGACCTTCGGTACAAACCCAGTCATCGTGTACTGTCGGACCCCTCCGACAGGCACACTCCGTTGCAACAGCTACAGCAACCAAAGCAGCCTCCGAACACCTTCGGTGAAACCACCTCCGAAGACCCCTTCGGAGAACCAACCTCCGAACCCCGTCGGAGGTAGCCCTTCGAACCAGAGGGTAAAAGCCTGTCAATCACTCATCACAGACTCCGAAACCAACCCTTGGTTTCTCAGATTCCTTCGTACTCTACGATATTATTGGTGGTCTTAAAGTTGAGCCTCGCAGAATACTTGGCTTTTTGCCCTGACGGTGATATTATTACAGCTCCAGCTCCGGCACCAGATGCTTGATAAGCTCCGTCAGAAAAAATTGTCCATAAACCTTCGAAGGGCTCTTCCGGAGCCCAAACTACAGATGGAGTCCACTCTGCTACGAAGTCAGCTATGATCTGGGATTTGATAGTTGTTCTTGCCGTGAAGGAAATTCCGAAGGGGGCTAGCTAGATAGCCCATTTTCCAATCCTACCCGTAGAATCTTTGCTCTGAAGCATGTCACCAAGAGGATACGAGGTAGGAACGATTAGGTTATGTGCTAGAAAGTAATGCCTTAGCTTCCGCGAGGCCATTACTAAAGCATAAGTAAATTTCTCGAGCTTGGAGTATCTTGTCTTTGCTCCGGACAAAGCTTCTGAGACGAAATAAACTGGGTTTTGCACCAGCTTTCCTTAAGCTCAACTTCTCTGACCAGTACTGCACTTACTGCAGAGCCTTTTCCTGCAAGATAAAGAAGGAGAGTTTCTTCCAGGAGGGGCACAATAAGTGTCGACAGGCTTCCGAGGTATTCTTTGATATCATCGAAGCTCTTCTGGAACTCCGGCGTCCAGTTGAAACTTTTGGACCCCTTTATCGCTTTGAAAATTGGAAGGCTTCGTTCGGCTGACCTGGCCAGGAATCTACTGAGAGCTGCGAGCCGTCGTGTTAGCTTCTGGACTTGCCTCAAATTTTCTGTGGAGCCATTCTTTGTAGTGCACTTATCTGCGTTGGGCTAGCTTCGATTCCCCTACTCGAAACTAAGTACCCTAGCAGTTTTCCTACTTGCGCCCCGAATATACATTTTTCAGGGTTGAGGCGGACTCCACATGCTCGGAGGCTCTCAAATGTTTCAGCTAAGTCTAGACTATGCTGGTGCTTTACAACACTCTTTATTACAATGTCATCCATATAGGCTTCGACATTTCGGCCTATTTGGTGACCTAGAGTCTTAGCTATCAAACATGATAATGTGGCTCCGGCATTCTGCAACCAAAAGGCATTCTTACATAACAAAATACTCCGGATGGGGTTATGAAACTTGTCTTGACTTCGTCTTCGCGCTTTAGCCAGACTTGATGATAACCAGAGTAAGCATCGAGGAAACTCAATAATTCGGAGTCAGCCGTAGAATCCACCAGCTAGTCTATTCGGGGCATAGGGTAGGGGTCTCGCTGGCATGCTTTATTTAATGATGTAAAATCGATGCACATGCGCCATTTGCCGGAGCCCTTTTTCCTGACAAAAACAGGGTTAGCCAACCACTCCGTGTGGGCTACTTCCCTGATGATGCCAGCCCTTAACAATTTTTCCACTTCGATCTTGGTGAGGTCTGCCCTCTCCGCAGACAGCTTACGGAGCCCCTGGCGCACTGGCCTAGCCTTCGGGTTGATGAGCAAGCTGTGCTCGATGATACTCCGGTCAACCCCGGTGATGTCTTCGTAAGTCCAGGCAAAGATGTCCAAATTTTGCTTTACTACTTCTTCCAACGAGGCAGCTATCTCCGGAGATAGCCCCTTGCCGAACTGTATTGGGTACTCTTTGCCATCCTTCAAACTTATTTTCGTGACGACATCACCTTCTAGGCTTGGCTTGAGGGAAAGGCCCTTCGAAGAGTTCAAAGACTCTAGAACCTCCCTGGTGTGCTCCGTCACACTGTGTACTTGCCGAGGGTCGAACGGCTGGCCATGACCATACTCCGTTCTTTGGGCTACAGCTTGGTCTCCTGAAATAGTAAGAACTTCACCTTGCGTGGACATCTTGAGACATAGATAGTTGTGATGTGCTATAGCCCCAAACTGGTTCAACATCCCCCGTCCGAATATTGCGTTGTAGGCATATGGGGCATCGACGACGTCAAAGATCACCTCTTCCACCCTGGCCAAGGGCCCCTCTCTGAAGGCAACATCGAGGCCTATTTGGCTGAGGGCATCGAGAGGCGGACCTGCGAAACCTTGAAGTGGCTGGGCCACCAGAAGTAAATGCCTCCAAGGTATGCACATCTGATCGAAGGCCTGGACAAAAAGTATGTCTACGGAGCTCCCGTCGTCCACCAGGATCCTTCGAACTTCCACCCTAGATGTTGGGGGAGATAATCCTGATGACAGTGGGGAGCGTGAAGAGCAGTACGATTCGGAGGGAAGGTTACGACCGGAAGACCCGAAGCCCTGCGGCGAAGTTACCCGGGCCTCCGAACGAGGAGACCTCTCTCCGGAGGTTCCGGGGTGAATCGAAGGGGCCCTCGGGGGAGGCAATCGGTAGGATGCTGGAGGCCAGCCTCCGGCGGACCAGAGGCTTCTAGGGGCGACCGCACGGGGGAGGACCCAGTCAAGGCCACCAGGAGACAAGATCGTGATCGCCTGTGTTGTGTCGGGCGGCCATTGCAGCGCCCGACACGGTTGATACGCTGTCAGAATCGCACCTTCTTGTCTGTACTATGTAACACCTATAAATACCCCCCAACTACAGTTGTAATAAACACACGATCCAAGAATACAGTTTGCGCACAGCATTCCATTACTCCCATCCACTAAGAAAACCTGCTGGTTCGATCCGTCGTTCCAATAGTTGGCACCGTCCGTGGGGATCTAGTTCGAGAAGCTAGCGTCCTCTACGTCCAGTCACAGAGACATTTCAGGTCATAAGGGCATGAGCACAGTTCCTCTGCGGCGGTTAGCCCGCACCACCGGAGTTGAGCCCACCCCAGTCACCATTCTAGACCAACCGGTCGTCGCGTCTGACGGGGCGCCTACCGTGGAGCCAACCCAGGCCCCTGAGGGGACGCCGGAGGTGCGGGGTCCCGCTGGCGTTACGGAGCCGGCCTCCGTCAATCCCACGGGGCTCCAGGAGGGGGCTTCAGAGATGCACCCTCCGAACGGGCCCTCGGCGGTGGCCCTCTAGACTGACTACATCCGCTCACAAGACCCTGAGACCGCCTCCGGAGGAAGCGGGAGTCAGGCTGATGCCCTGGCTACCGAGAATGCCAGGCTGAAGGCGGAGGTGGCTCAATGGCGTCAGGAGGCGTCGCTCCGCCCCCCGAAGCCCTCCCGCGCCACGAGGGTCGCAGCCGTGGCCTTGAGCGATGACGAAGATCAAGTGGAGGAAGAGAATGCGTCATACGACGAGGAGTCTCCCCTGCACCCCGACCTCCAGAGGGTGCGTTTCGGCTTGAAGTTTCGGGCCACCAAGCTTCCCAAGTACTCTGGGGACTCCGACCCCGGAGAGTTCTCCTGCTCATACACTCTAGCGATAGAAGCGTTCAGGGGGAGTCATGACACTATGGCTAAGTGCTTCCCTTTGGCGCTTGAGGGGATCACTCTCCGGTGGTTCTGGTCGCTCCAGCCCAGGACCATCTGCTCATGGGACCAGCTGAGGAAGAGGTTCGTCAACAACTTCCAGGGAACCTTTGTGGCCCCTATGTCCACTAGAAGTCTCTTCCAGGTAAAGCTGCAGCCCAGGGAGACGCTGCGGCAATACTCCCAGCACTTCGCGCACACCAAGGCCCAGATCAAGGGACTTCCACCTTCCTCAGTCATCAACGCTGCCCGGGAAGGCGTCACCCACCTGGGCCTCCTCGACAAGCTTCATTGGAAGCCTATTTCCTCGGTGGATCAGCTCATGACGTACTTCGAGGAGTACGCCCGATCCGAAGAAGGCCAGCTGCGCCGATAGGCGATGATTGTCCCTGTCCGAGCCACGAACGCCAGGGCATGCGAAGTCTCGCTAGAACTCGACCGCGGGATCCACCCCGCTCCGGACCTCCACCGCCAAGACTCTGGCCGACAAGACCCCGCTCACCGAGACTCCCGACGAGGTCGGAAGCATCTTCGGGGGGAAGTCCTCAGCATCACCCCTACGGGCCTCGCCAAGAACCAGCACGCATCCAGCGGAGGCCGCTTCACCGGAGCAAGGGCTCCATCACGAGCATTCTCCGGAGGGGCTGTACTTTACTGTAGCGTCCATGGCGAAAACCGGAGCCATGACACCAACTCCTACCGGACCATCCTTTCCCTCCGGAATGACTACCTCGAGCGAAACTCCGGCTGTGGCTCCACCGACAAAGGAGTCCCTGCACCCCGCCCGGAAGCAGTTCAGATAGTCGGGCGCCAAGACGGGCCAGAAGTCCTAGGCCTAGCCCCGTAGCTCGGCAGGGTCCAGGCTCCCATGCTCGAAGATGCACCGGACCAGGGGAAACGGGTGGTCCTCCCCATATCTGGAGGAGGGGCTCTGTGAGCCATGTCCAAGCGCCAGCAGCGAGATTACGTCTGGGAGGTCGGGCACATCGGCACATTAAGCTCCTCCGCGCTCCCCGAATGGTCCCATGTCCCCATCTCCTTCACCACCGAGGACGCCGCCGGCGTCAAATTTCCGCATGCCGACCCCCTCGTCATCTCGGCAGACATCGCAGGAGTTGAGGTGCGTCGCATCCTGGTCGATGGCGGAAGTTTTGCTGACATCATCTTAGTGCAGGCTTTCGACCAGCTTTGTCTCTCTCGGAAGCACTTGCTGCCGGCTTCCCAGCCACTCTAGAACTTCGCGGGTCCACCGCTCGACGCCCTTGGCCAGATCAGGTTGGAGGTGACCTTCGGAGACTCCCCCCTCTGGCGCAGTGAGGAGATCATCTTCGACATCGTCGATGCCCCGTACGCCAACAACGCCATCTTTGGGAGGGGGATGCTCAACCGCTTCGAGGCCATCGCCCACCACAACTACCTGTGCCTCAAGATGCCAACTCCAGGAGGGGTGCTGTCGGTCCTGGGGGACCAGGCCGCGGCCCGCCAGGTCGAATATGGCCACTCGGCACCACTAGAGCCACGCCAGATCCACACCGTCCGCGAAGGCTCGAAAGAAATCATCTTGCCAGGCGTCGAAGACACTGTGTCGAAGGGGCGCCCAGCCAAGCCACTCCCGGAGGGGGAAATCATCACGAAGGTCCTGGTCCAGGACGGGAAGGAGTGCTCGATCCGATTCGGAGGGGGCCTAGAGCTGAGGGTGTCAGAGAAACTCGAGGAAGTCATCCGCAACAACCTGGACATCTTCACATGGTCCGACGAAGACATCCCAGGCGTCGACTGCTCAATTATCGAGCATTCTCTGGCGGTCGACCCGTAAGCTCGCCCAGTGCGCCAGGGGCTCCGAAAGTTGTCCGTCGAACGAGCTGAGCTCGCCAAGGCCGAGACTGAGAAGCTGCTTCGAGTAGGGGTCATTCGGGAAGTGAGTCACACTGAGTGGTTGTCTAATCCAGTATTTGTCCAGAAGAAAACATCTAGCAAATGGCGTATGTGTATCGACTTCACTTCTCTGAATAAAGCTTGCCCTCGTGACCCCTACCCCATGCCATGCATTGATCAGTTAGTCGATTCCACTGCCGATGCCGAGCTCCTCAGCTTCCTCGACGCTTATTCAGGGTATCACCAGATCTGGATGAAGCCGGAAGATCAGGTCAAAACAAGTTTTGTTACCCCCTCGGGAGTGTTCTGCTACGTTCGAATGCCTTTCGGCCTCCGCAACGCCGGAGCCACCTTTTTAAGACTGGTATCTAAGGCCCTGGGCCACCAGATTGGTCGCAACGTCGAAGCATATATGGACGATATTGTCATTAAGAGTACGGTCAAGGATCGCCATAGTGCGGACATAGCTGAAACCTTCGATAGCCTCTGGCGGTGTGGAATCCGCCTTAATCCGGAGAAGTGTGTCTTCGGAGCACGCGCTGGGAAGCTGCTGGGGTACCTGGTCTCCAGCCGAGGGATCGAAGCCAGTCCAACGCAAGTCAGCGCACTGCAAAACATGTCTCCTCCTCAGAATTTGAAGCAGGCGTAGAAGCTAGTTGGGCGCCTGGCCGCTCTTAGACGCTTTTTGGCGAGATCGGCCAAAAAAAGCTTGCCCATTTTTAAGGCGCTTCGAGGCTCCAAAGATTTTGAGTGGACCTCCGAATGTCAAGACTGCTTCGATTGGATGAGAGAGTACCTCTTCGACCTCATGGCCCTCACCACACCTTGGGTCGGCAATCCTCTTCTGGTCTACCTCGCTGCCTCCGGCAGCGTGGCAAGTGCGGCCCTGATTCAAGAAGAAGACTTCGACGGGAAGCTGGTGCAACGACCCGTATACTTCGTATCCGAAGCCTTCTCCGGAGCAAAAACTCGGTATTCTGAGCTCGAAAAGGTGGCATACGCTCTTGTCATGGCGTCCTGGAAGCTTCGGCATTACTTCCTGGCTCATGATATCATTATTCCAACTGCATACCCACTGGGCGACATGTTCTGGAACAAGGATGCCATCGGACGGATCGGAAAGTGGGCGGTAGAGCTTGCCCATTCGGGATCTCCTTCGTGGCCTGGACTGCTGTCAAATCTCAAATCCTCGCCGACTTCGTTGCTGAATGGACGTCTGCAGCTAACCACACTAGTGTCGAAGCAGGCGAGGGGGTTTGGACCGTATATTCGGATGGTGCCTACCAGGCTTCGGGAGCCAGAGCCAGAGCAGTCATTGTCTCCCCCTCCGGCCAGCAGGCTTCGTATTCCGCTCGGTAGACCTTCAAGGCTACCAACAATATCACCGAATACGAAGGAGTGCTGTAGGGTCTTCGCAAGGCGCATGCGCTCGGAGCCGCCCGCGTCGTAGTCAAGACCGATTCTCAGGTTGTCGCCGGGCATATAGACAAGAGTTTCCAGGCCCGGCACCCAGACCTCGCCGCCTACCTCAAAGCCATCCGGATGTTTGAAGCATCCTTCAAGGGGATATCCGTCCAAAGCATCCCAAGAAGCGAGAACTGCCAAGTTGACGCCCTCGCTACTCAACGCTGCTAGAGCCACGCCATATCCACAGCGTCCGCGAAGGCTCGGAAGAAATCAGCTTGCCAGGCGTCGAAGACACTGTGCCGAAGGGGCGCCCAGCCAAGCCACTCCCGGAGGGGGAAATCGTCATGAAGGTCCTGGTCCAGGACAGGAAGGAGTGCTCGATCCGATTCGGAGGGGGCCTAGAGCCGAGGGTGTCAGAGCAACTCGAGGAAGTCATCCGCAATAACCTGGACATCTTAACATGGTCCGACGAAGATATCCCAGGCATCGACTGCTCAATTATCGAGCATTCTCTGGCGGTCGACCCGAAAGCTCGCCCGGTGTGCCAGGGGCTCCGAAAGTTGTCTGTCGAATGAGCTGAGCTCGCCAAGGCCAAGACTGAGAAGTTGCTTCGAACAGGGGTCATTCGGGAAGTGAGTCACACTGAGTGGTTGTCTAATCTAGTATTTGTCCAGAAGAAAACATCTAACAAATGGCGTATGTGTATCGACTTCACTTCTCTGAATAAAGCTTGCCCTCGTGACCCCTACCCCATGCTCGCATTGATCAGTTAGTCGATTCCACTGCCGGTGCCGAGCTCCTCAGCTTCCTCGACGCTTATTCAAGGTATCACCAGATCTGGATGAAGCCGGAAGATCAGGTCAAAACAAGTTTTGTTACCCCCTCGGGAGTGTTCTGCTACGTTCGGATGCCTTTCGGCCTCCGCAACGCCGGAGCCACCTTTTTAAGACTGGTATCTAAGGCCCTGGGCCACCAGATTGGTCGCAACATCGAAGCATATATGGACGATATTGTCATTAAGAGTACGGTCCAGGATCGCCATAGTGCGGACATAGCTGAAACCTTCGATAGCCTCCAGTGGTGTGGAATCCGCCTTAATCCGGAGAAGTGTGTCTTCGGAGCACGCGCTGGGAAGCTGCTGGGGTACCTGGTCTCCAGCCGAGGGATCGAAGCCAGTCCAATGCAAGTCAGCGCACTGCAAAACATGTCTCCTCCTCAGAATTTGAAGCAGGCGCAGAAGCTAGTTGGGCGCCTGGCCGCTCTTAGCCGCTTTTTGGCGAGATCGGCCGAAAAAAGCTTTCCTATTTTTAAGGCGCTTCGAGGCTCCAAAGATTTTGAGTGGACCTCCGAATATCAAGACTGCTTCGATCGGACGAGAGAGTACCTCTCCGACCTCGTGGCCCTCGCCACACCTCGGAACGGCAATCCTCTTCTGGTCTACCTCGCTGCCTCCGGCAGCGCGGCAAGTGCGGCCCTGATTCAAGAAGAAGACTTCGATGGGAAGCTGGTGCAATGACCCGTATACTTCGTATCCGAAGCCTTCTCTGGAGCAAAAACTCGGTATTCTGAGCTCGAAAAGGTGGCTCATGATATCATTATTCCAACTGCATACCCACTAGGCGACATGTTCCGGAACAAGGATGCCACCGGACGGATCGGAAAGTGGGCGGTAGAGCTTGCCCCATTAGGGATCTCCTTCGTGGCCCGGACTGCTGTCAAATCTCAAATCCTCGCCGACTTCGTTGCTGAATGGACGTCTGCAGCTGACCACGCCAGTGTCGAAGCAGGCGAGGGGGTTTGGACCGTCTATTCGGACGGTGCCTACCAGGCTTCGGGAGACGGAGTCGGAGCAGTCATTGTCTCCCCCTCCGGCCAGCAGGCTTCGTATTCCGCTCGGCTGACCTTCAAGGCTACCAACAATATCGCCGAATACGAAGGAGTGCTGCAAGGTCTTCGCAAGGCACATGCGCTCGGAGCAGCCCGCATCGTAGTCAAGACCGATTCTCATGTTGTTGCCGGGCATATAGACAAGAGTTTCCAGGCCCGGCACCCAGACCTCGCCGCCTACCTCAAAGCCATCTGGAAGTTTGAAGCATCCTTCAAGGGGATATCCATCCAAAGCATCCCAAGAAGCGAAAACTGCCAAGCCAACGCCCTCGCTAAAGCTAGAGCCGGCGGCCAAGCCTTGCCGCCGGGCGCCTTCTTCGAAGAAAATATTAAACCCTCGGCGTCCCTCCGCGACGAAGTACCAACCTCCATGTCGGCCAAGGCCCCAGCGTCCCATTGGCCAGCTGCAGCTCTCTGCATGGTCAGCAGTGATTGGCGGGAGCCCATTTTATGAGCACTCAGTGGCGATTTGGATGACCGGCCCAGTCCGGATCAGGCACGGCTTCAGCTCCGCACCATATCTTTCCAGGTCGTTGATGGCATCTTGTACAAGTCAGGGGTATGCTCCCCGCTGCTTCGGTGCATCTCTCGCTCGGACGGGATAACAATGCTCCGAGAAATCCACGAGGGGCTATGTGGCAGCCATTTAGCCCCTCGAGCACTCGCCGGGAAGGCCCTCCGGCAGGGCGTGTACTGGCCCACAATCGTCGCCGCCGCCGAAGACCTAGTGCGTACCTGCCAAGGATGCTAGTGGATGGGGCGACGGAGCCACAGGCCCCCGGTTAGCCTGCAGCTCATCCCACCTGTGTGGCCTCTAGCTTGCTGGGGGGTGGACCTCATTGGACCATTCCCTAGAGCAAGGGGCAACTTGCGCTTCGCCATCGTCGCTGTTGAGTATTTCTCCAAGTGGGTCGAAGCTGAGCCACTGACTTCCATCACCTCTCGAAGTGTCCAGAAATTCTTTTGGCAGAGCATAGTCTACCACTTCGGAGTGCCCAAGCAGCTCACGCTGGACAATGGCACTCAGTTCGATGCTGGGGCTTTCAAAGCATTTTGCGAAGAATTGGGAGTCCAGCTCTGTTTCGCAGTGGTGCGGAATCCCCAATCAAATGGGGCTGTCGAGTGGGCTAATGGGCATATAGTTTCTGGCCTTAACAAGCGCATCGTGGGCTTGGCTAAGGGATTGTGGCCTGAAGAGCTCTCGAAGATTTTGTGGTCCATTCGGACCACCCCTTCCCGCACAACCAATTTCACCCCGTTTCAGCTTCTATTCGGCGATGAAGCAATGACCCCGACGGAAATCCGGGCTGGCTCGATGTGAGTCACAACACCCGAAAGCGATCAAGAGTGCGCCGTTTCCCGTGATCTTACGGAGGAGACACGACTCCGAGCCATCACCAACCTCTTGCAGTACCAGAAACAGACAAAGGAGTGGTACGACCCCAAGGTCAAGCGCAACGAGTTCCAGATTGGGCACCTCGTCCTGCGTGCGGTGGCTGCCCGACGAAGCTAGGCAACAAATGGGAAGGCCTGTACATTGTGACCAGCTCCGGGCGGCCCAGGTCCTACCGACTGGCTACCTTAGAAGGCGAGGACTTGAAGCACACTTGGCACGCCGAGCACTTGAAGCGCTATTTTGCTTAATTCCATAAGTGTCTCCCAGTGATGGCCGATGTTGGCCGCTGTTGTACCCAATTTCTAATCCAATAATAATATCGGGCGAACGTTTCGGCCAAAGTGGACGCCCTTCGGTATCTAACAATCGTTTTTCACTAGACAATCAGGTTCCGAGCTCCGGCTCGACGCACCCTACAATCGGGTTCCGAGCTCCGACTCGACGCACCCTACAATCAGGTTCCGAGCTCCGGCTCGACGCACCCTCGATTCGGGTTCCGAGCTCCGGCTCGACGCACCCTACAATCAGGTTCCGAGCTCCGGCTCGACGCACCCTACAATCGGGTTCTGAGCTCCGGCTCGACGCACCATCGATTCGGGTTCCGAGCTCCAGTTCGACGCACCCTCGATTCGGGTTTCGAGCTCCGGCTCGACGCACCCTACAATCGGGTTCCGAGCTCCGGCTCGATGCACCCTACAATCGGGTTCCGAGCTCCGGCTCGGCGCACCCTCGATTTGGGTTCCGAGCTCTGGCTCGACGCACCCTACAATCGGGTTCCGAGCTCCGGCTCGACGCACCCTCGATTCAGGTTCCGAGCTCCGGCTCGACGCACCCTCGATTCGGGTTCCGAGCTCCCGCTCGACGCGCCCTCGACTCGGATTCTGGTATCTGGATCGATACAACCCTAGTTCTTCCGCCTTCCTTATTGCTGTTCACGCCCAGTCGACAAGCCGTCTGCCCGCAAAAGAGGGGGGAAGGAGCAGAGAAGAAAGGGGAAGGAGCAGAGAAGAAAGGCTTCGATTATTTGCATCATCAATACAACGTACAACGTTTGTTGTGAGTTAAAAGCAAAGAAAGGTTAAGTGAAGTCTTCGTCCAAGCCAAGTAGGAACCGGAAGCCTCTTCGGTCTGGACAGTCACCCGGGTCGGAGCCTGCCCTCGTCTGAGACTCCGGCGCTGCGCGTTTAGACTTCTCTTTCCTCTTCTGCCTCTTCTCTTCTTTCCTTTGGGCGCGAAAGGTCCTCTGATCTTCCTGCAATTGAGCCCAACTACGCAAACCTTCGCCCCCGGACGGTGCTTCGTTCGGACCAGCTTCCGCGTCGGACCAATCCACCGGTTCAGGCGACAAAGATGGAGCTCGGGGCACTTTCTCTTCTTCCTTAATTAGGCTCAGAACCTCTTGAAGAACCTCTGGATCTGCGTACCCGTCGCTACCTCGGGGAAGGACAAAACGCGCGGGTCGACTAGCTCTAAGGGCTTCAAGAATAGCCCATCGGTGCCGAAGGGCTCCGTCAGGCTCGAGTACCTCAATGTCGCAATCGCGAACGGAGCGAGCGCCCTGAATAGTTCCCGAAAAGCAATTACCCTTTATTAATACATTGGTAAGTTTCTAAACTATTACAGAAGTTGTAGCACGAAGACCCTAAGAAGACTACACCTTCGGGTCCGGTTGGTGTGCCCTGGCCGGAGGCATCGAAGGGGCCGGAGGTTCGCTCGAACGGAGGGCCTCGTCCAGCCAGGCCTTAACCGCGTTGGGGCCCTCGGCTTGCCAAGTCGCCTGGAGGACTCTCCAGGACTGAGCTACCACTGGACTCGGTGATAGAAGGTGGCTCCCCCCGAAGGCGACGGGGTGAGAGCTTGAAGCCGAAGGAAGGGGGCTGCCGGACGCCTCAAGGTGTCGGAGGATCCCGAGCGCGGTTACTCGGGCCGATACCTCACCGTACTTCGACACGGTGAGGCCTATCTGCCGGACGGCGGCCTGGACGAACTTTAGCCGGCGGCTAAGGGGCTCTCGGGAAATGTCGAAGGCCGTGCACCCGGTGCCATAGTGCGCTAGCACCCTCCGGAGGGACACTACGGTGTCGGCCGCCGTCTTCTCTCCCTAGGCTAGCGCTTCGGTCACCTCTTCATTCCGAGCCAGGAGGTCCGCCGCGGTCCGCTCGAGCTGGAGCACTCGGGCTTCGAGGGCCTCGGTGCTGGCTGCTGCCTCCTAGAGTTCATCCATGTACGAGACCTGAGCCTAAAGCACGAAGACTTCTCCTTCGAGTCGCTCCGCATCCTCGGCTTGGAACCGAAGCCTCTCCACCTCGGCGGCCTGGGCCCGAAAGGCGTTGACCTCCGCCTCGAGCTCGTCTGCTTGAGCAGCCCGCGCTCGGAGCCCCTCCAGTTCAGCGACTCGGGCCTTGAGAGAGTCGACTTCCGCCATTTGGGCCTCGAGCGCCTCGACTCTAGTGGCCCGAGAGCGAAGGTCTTCGATCTCGGCCACCTGCTCGCGGACCAACCTCTCGGCAGCGTCCGCTCGACCGAAGAGTTCCAAAGTGCTTCTCTCGTGGCGGCGGTGTTCGGAGAGCAGGGAGAGCAGCGAGCCCTCCACCAGCGCGACTACCTGCACATGAAACGACAAGTCAGGAAAGGGGTCTAGGGGCTCGCTAAGGGGCGCTCCGAGGAAATACCTGGCCTGCGACTTTGTCGATGGCCCGGTTGAGCTCGAGGATGTTCGACAGGCTGAGCTCGTCTATCACCCGAGCCTCCCGCAAGCGCAGGTAGGAGTCGTGGACTAGGGCCACCCTCGATGCGAAGTCTTCGCCCTCCTCTAGGAAGGGGCACAGGAGGGGCATGCTAGAGCGTGCACCCCTCGAGCTGGAGGACGGTCGGGGCCGGATCCCGGTCTCTCGGTTAGCCCCCTCGGAGGCTTCTTCGGGAGCCTCTTCCGACTCAGCCCCAACACCTGGCTCCGGGGCTCCCGCCGCGTTGGCAAGAACTTCGGACCCTGCGTTGGCGCCATCCTCGGAAGGAATCGGGGCCGGATCTGAGGCCTAGACGGACGTACCTGCCCAGAAGAAACAGAGGTTAAGGTTGAAAGGATCCGATGCTTTGAGTAAAAGGATGAACGGGTTTACGTACCCTCATCTGCAGTCTTGACGTAGGCTTCCGAAGGCTGGACGCGCCTCGGAGTACCCGGCCGATAGAACAGATTGTCTATTGAGTTCACCGGGGAACCCGCTGCCACCGTGGCGAGTTCAGCCTCGACGTTGGCACTTCCTTCGACAGCTCCGAGGGGGTCAGCCAATCCCCCCAGTCTAGGCTGTCGGTATCCCTACTCCCCCGAGAGCTGGCGGAGATCCCCTCTGAGGCTGGATCACGTGGGGGGTGGACTTGGAAGACGGCGCCACTTCGATAACTGGTGCCTCCTGCCTGGTCCTCTGAGTAGGTGGCGACGGGTTCGGAGGGATAGGAGCGCCTCCGGCGCCTTTGGTAGCCGGTCGCTCCGGTAGGACTGGGTCCGGGACCGCCAGGGGATCCTCCGGTTCTGTCCTGGCTCCTTCGCTGGAGTACCCCCATTCGGAGTGGGAGGCGAAGGAGTGAGCCGGAGAGAGCCTCTTCGGGCCCTTCACCACCTTCTTCTTCTTCGAAGGGCGCCTGGGGAGGGGCCGCCGTCAAGGTCAACCACTCTCTTCTTCGAAGCGGCGTGAAGGACCTCCCCCTCCGGGAGAGGTGGGGGGAGAGTTCGAGCGCGTCCCACACGCGGTTGTGCCACCCCCAAGATCCCACGAGCTCCACCCGTCGTTTGTACTTAGCCGGGGTAGGAGCTCCGAGGATCTTCTCCGCCATCCGGGCTACTTCCTCGGGGGTCTTGGCGACGAGCGACCCTGTACCCGAGGGTTAGGTCAGATAACCTCTCGAGCGCAATGAAAGACGAATAAGGTCAAAGAGAAAGCAGATACTAACCGAGCCGGCGGGAGAGCTCCATCGATGTTGATTTGTCCTGTCTGCTCCGAAGCGACGCTGGCCACTCCTCCTTCAGCGGCGGAATCTCGAGGGCCACGAACTCCTCCATTAGGTCCCGCATGCTCATCCGGCGAGCGACGATTTTGAGAAGCTGGATCCGGGCGGAGACCGAGCCGGCGCTGGCCTCGACGACCGCCTCCCTCTAGAACCAGATGTGGCGCGGAGGTCCAGCAAGCCCGGAGCTGAGCCCCACCCGGACATAGAACCAACGGTGCACCCACTTGGAGTACCACCGCTCGTTGATAGCCTTCGCCGAGAAGGAGTCCGCGTACCTTCTCCAGAGCTAGAAATTGATGCTCCTGAAGGCCAGCACCTGGTCGTCCTTCTTCTTCGGCTGGCAAAGGGCTTCGTGCATCTGTGCGAAGACCTTCGCCCTGCCTTCGCAGCCTTCGGCGTGCATGGCCCACTCAAAGACAGCGAGGCGAGCCACGACATTTGGGGAAAGCTGTTGGAGCTCTAGGTGGAAGGCGTCCAAAACCCCGGAGAAGAGTTCCCAGGCTGGGAACCCCAGTCCCGTGTCAAAGAAAGCCTCGAAGACGATGACCTCCCCTTCTTGTGGCGCTGGGACTGACTCCGGGCCTGGCTTCCTGGCCCTTGATTCGGGGCCAAGGTGGCCCCTGGTCACTTGTTCGATGGATGCGTCGGTGCTCGCCGATGGCCCTAGCTCCAGGGTCTGCTCCCGGAACAGCTCCAAAGCCGGGCGGAGCTCCCGTGAGTCACGCACCTCTACCGGGCTAGAAGCAGTCGCTGCTGCCACCGCCACCGCTGCCATTTGGCGCTGCAGAAAGCGGTGGTCTACCGCCGCAGCAGGAGCACTCCTCTCTGCCATAGCAAGAGGAAGCGAGAAGGAGCTACCGAAAGAAGGATGCAAAAGCTCGAAAGCAAGCGTTCGCCGTCAAGACTGCTGCTAAGGGACTAAGCAAGTGGGCAGGAGAGGGCTTGGCTGGCGCATCAGGAGCTATTTAAGCGTGGAGACCATCGCGGCCCTGGCGCTTCAGTGTCGCGCTGGTCCACCTTTCGCAACTCGGTGCACGCGCGCCGGCCGCGCAGCGCCTGCATTTAAGACTTTGCTGGCTCGCCTTGAGTGCGCCCGTCTCCGATGGTCCGGCCCCCCGGCGTCGCCCGCATGCCCATCGCATTAATCGCGCTGAGTAATGCGCTAGTCCGACTCCTCGGGCACCAGAGCCTAGCGGTCAAAGCCACGTGGGTGTCAAGAACAATCGGTCAAAGACCTTCCCTTCGCAGGGGCGAGAAGCGACTAGCTCGCCGAAGCCGCTCCGAAACCAGCTCGGCCTCCGGATTCTAAGACGTTTCAAGGCTCCGAGACATCTCCGGAACGATCGGATGGGGTCGTCCTGCAGCGAGATTCAGGATCTCTATGTAAGTCGATTTCTTATCAAGATTATCGGAATTATCATGTGCGCTTCCACCCTCTCTCGTGCAGGACTCTCAAGAGGAAAGAAGCGAGGGGCTACTGTTGGGGGAGATAATCCCGATGACAGTGGGGAGCGTGAAGAGCAGTACGATTTGGAGGGAAGGTTACAACTGGAAGACCCGAAGCCCTGCGTCGAAGGTACCCGGGCCTCCGAACGAGGAGACTAGAGGTCTCCGGAGGCTCCGAGGCGTATCGAAGGGGCCCTCGGGGGAGGCGACCGGCAGGATGCTGGAGGCCAGCCTCCGTCGGACTAGAGGCTTTGGGGGGCGACCGCACGGGGGAGGACCCAGTCAAGGCCGCCAAGAGACAAGATCGTGATCACCTGTGTCGTGTCGGGCGGCCGTTGCAGCGCCCGAGACGGTTGATACGCTGTCAGAATCGCACCTTCTTTTCTGTACTATGTAACACCTATTATGTCTGTACTGCTGACCAATGTCAGACCGAGTAGCAGTTGGGGGTTTGGAGGCACCTGGCCCTTCAGAGCGGGTCACCCTATAAATACCCCCCAACTGCAGTTGTAATAAACACACGATCCAAGAATATAGTTTGCGCACAGCATTCCATTACTCTCATCCACTAAGAAACCCTGCTGGTTCGATCCATCGTTCCAACACTAGCTATATCTGCTTAAATGACCAAGGGGTCAGCATGGGGGAACTTCACCCCCGCAACATCATTGGCAGTAAAGGAAATAGGTATATGAAACCATTCGGGCATTCCCTCCGGAGATGGGCAGGACCACTCGCTTGTCGCGGTCTTGGGGGTCTTCCTGCTTCGGTGGTGGCATAATGTTGGCCACCGGTAGCTGCATGGGGGCTTCGGGGACACCGGCTCGGGCCACAATTTGCACAGGCTCCGACCGTGCCGCTGGAGGGGTTCGATCTGAAGTACCCCGCTCGGTACTTCGTCCTAGGTATTCACCCCGAAGGGTTAATAACACCTTGCAATCCTTCATGTCATGGCTTCTATTGTCGACATGCACGCATCAGATAAAGCTCTGGCGCTTGCTAGGTATTCTTTCTTGGGGCTTCGGTGCTCCAGCCTTGAAGCCTTGCGCCTGCTGAAAATTGGCAGGTGCCTTCAGAACGGAGGGTGCGATGTTCAACACCTCCGAGCGGAAGTGCTTCTGTCCCCGCCTGTGATCGTTGAAGCGATTGTCATGAGGGGGTTGCAGAGAGGTTGAGGCTTCGGGCTCTGTCTTTACTTCCAAAGGGCTGGTGCAAGCGTTGCAGCTCTTCGGAGACAGCCTTCCTCCACCTTGGCATACTGTTCGAAGTATGCCATCAGCTGTGCCACGGATGACACTGGCTTCCGATGAAGCTTGCTGAGGAGATCTAGGTTCAACACCCCTTCGCGGGAAGTGTCGACTACCGAAGAGGTAGACAAGCCCTTGATCTGCAATTTGGTGTGGGCGAAGCGTGTGAAGTATTCCCGAAGCATCTCCCCTGCTCGTTGCTTCACCTGAAATAAGCTACCCGTTGACATCGGAGCCACAAAGGTACCTTGGAAGTTGCTTACAAACTTCCTCTTCAACTTCTCCCAGGATTTGATCGATCCTGGCTTCAAAGACCAGAACCATCGGAGAGCCACACCTTCGAGAGCGAGGGGAAAACACTTTGCCATAGTGTTACGCACCCCTCCGCTTGCTTCTATCGCCAGGGCATATGAACGAGCGAATTCTCTGGGGTCAGACCCACCGGAGTACTTGTGCAACTTTGAGGCTTTGAACCTGGGATTGAAGGGCACCTTTTGCAAGTCCAAATGTAGCGGAGACTCGTCATCGAAAGATGCATTCTCAGCCTCCTCCAAGACTTGGACGGCTTCGGGAAGGTTGCGAGCACCACCATCTTGGGGCCCTTCTGGAGCCTGGGTGGAAGCTTGGGAGCTGAGGCGATCAGCGGC